>CM021104.1:672992290-673105407 GCA_007115665.2 Sequoiadendron giganteum
AAAATTCTTGATTAAAGTTTAAAAAGATTTAGACATTGATTCACCCCACTCTCAGTTTCTGTCCATACTCCAACATAGACTTATTCTTGAACAACCATGAAAATCATATCTTGGAATGTTAGGGGATTGAATGCCCCTAACAAGCGATGCCTCATTAGGCATCAATTGGAATCTTTTCAGGAAGATTTGTGCATTTTTCAAGAAAACAAACTTAGTGAAAAGGAAAAGGAGCAGTTCTGTAAGAGCTTGAGATCATAGAAATACTATGGAGTTAATGTGAAGGGTTCCTTATATGGGATCATCACTTTGTGTAATCCTTAGAGCATGTTGATGGTGGAAATTACCTCAGACAAACACTTGATGGCATGTAAGGTAAGGATTTTAGCCTCAAATTTAAGTTTTGTATTGATTAAAATTTATGGCCCTACCACTTGCATTTAAAAAAGGGACCTCTGGAGAGACCTAAGTAGATTCAATAGTGATTTGTCTTTTGAATTTTTAATTCTGAGTGGAGACTTTAATGCAATTTTACGAGCCTCGGATAAAAAGGGTGGCATTGGTAGGAAGTCTCGGTCTCAAATTAACTTATAGTTATTGTGGAGAGCAACAATTTGAAATCAACACAGGTTGCACGCAATTCACATGGACTAACATGGGCTTGGATTCTACAATATTGTCAAAAGGCTAGACAATTTCCTATTCAAAGGGGATTTGTGTAGATTCCCTTTCAATTTGGTTGGAAAAATTCTTCTTGGGTCTAGTTCTAATCATTACCATGTAATGTTGGACATAGTGAGGGAAAGGGCCCTAGTCATATGCCCTTTCAAGTTTGAAAATATTTGGTTTTGTGACCCTCATTTCTTGGATCTGATAAAGCAATGGTAATCAGATCTTAACTCGAGGGCTAAAACATGTTCAGTTTCATGGCAAAACTGAAGCTAATTAAACAGAATCTAATGTCTAGGAACAAAGAGTGTTTCAAAAATTATTTTGAAGAGAAAAAAAAAAACTGAAGAGGCTTTGTAGGCCTTGAATGAGGTTGTCATTAGATAAGGGATGGATAATTATAGCTACACCTAAGAGAAAGTATTGATAAATAAAATGTTTGATCTGCTGGCTAAGGAGGAAATTTTGTGGTGCCAAAAATCCAAGGAATTGTGGTTGAAAGGTGGCAATAAGAATATTAAACTCTTTGACAATTCTACTAAATTGAGAAGGGAAATTAGTAGAATTACTTGCATCAAATATGGTGAAGGAAAACTGCCGGAAAATATTGAGGATATCAAGGTCATGATAATGGAATATTTTTAAAATAGTCTTAATGACTGGGAGGGCTCTTGTTTGGAAGATTAGTAATAATTCATCAGATGCATCCCATGACTTATCACAGTAGAACACAATGCAATGTTGATGAGTGTTTTTGAAAAAATAGATCAAAGAGTCCCTCATTTAGCTTCACCCTGAAAAGGCCTCTAGGCCTGATGGGTTCCCTGTTAGCTTCTTTCAAAGATGTCGAGACATCCTTGGTATGGATCTAGTTGAGGACATCGAAGATTCTAAGTACACGAGAAAAGTCCTCAAGGAGATAAACAATATTTTTTGTGGCAACAAAAAAAGTATCCCTCTACTTTTTTGTGCTTGTTTGGGCCCTCCTTGTTAAATTAAGCATAATGTTGCCTTGATTTAGTTTTGTAATGTGTTTAACACATTCACATTAGGTCTTGGGCCCTTGTAAACTAAATAGATTTAATTATGCCTTATTTAAGGTATTGTAAAGTGTTGTACCACACTTTCACACTAATCTAGGGTTTTCTTTATTAATTGGGCGTCTTTATGCCTTATTTGGCCTTATTTTACATCCACAAGCCTTAATTAATGCATATTTTTGAGGATAATCCTCACATAAACCAACATCCAATCATGATTCAGGTGTTTTTGGATTGTATGGCCCATATTTAGTGATCTAGTATTCATACACCACCTTGGGCATATGGGTCCCACCTAATTTTTGGGGCCCTAATTTGGATTTCACATGAATCTAAGCTTTTCTTGAAAAGTGTGTCTCATAGCCTAGCCTAATGGGACTCATACGCCACTTCTAGTGTATGAGTCCCATGTGGCTTAAAATTAAATAATTCAAATTCTTGGTGAGATTTTATTCTCCTAGATTTGTGTTAGCTTGTAGTGTAATTTCGGGAAATATGGCGTAAACAACTATAAATACAAGGTTATTTCACTCATTTTCATCCAATACTTTCATGAGAGCATTCCTTGTAGTGAATTTGAGTTCATGAGAGCATTCAAGTGTTTACAAGAGAATCAAGAGCATTCAAGAGAATTCAAGAGTTTATTATCAAGTGTTTTGGAGCATCATGCATCATGTTTGTGTTTTGAGCTAACAATTGTGATGTAGGGTTGCATGATTCAAGCAAGCATTCAATTCAAGATCTATCACATTCAAGCAAGATTCAAGATCTACATCCATTGAAGCCACTTGACACATGTTTGCAACACTTTATTCTTAGGGTTTGGTGAGTTGCAACATTACATTTTGTTCATTCATCATTCCTTTATCTCATTTGATTTCATTACAAGGTTTTATTACTGAAATGAGATTTGACCAAGGAAAACCCCTTTTCACTAACAAAACAACATTTTTTCCTCTCTTTAGTGTGTGATTTGTAGATCTAGATTGAAGACCCTCTAAGGAGAAAGTTTGGAAATAAGTTTTCAAGTGTGCAAAGTCATTAAAGTTGTCACCTTGTTTACAAGACCATTGAAGGACACATACAAAGCAGAATCTTCCAATTCAAATCTAGAAACCAGGTTAAGAAGACAAAGTAGAGATTGAAGAGCGAATTTAGATCCTGATCCTTTAAAAATCCAAGCTAGAATAATACGCCACTTCTGGCATATGGGTCCTAGTACAATGAAATTTATAGATTTCAGGAGTTCCAAACTTGCCTCTGCCATATTTTTGTTCCTGCCTAAAGACCCTAATCTGGGACTAAATCACCCAGTCTGGCATATGAGTCCTAGTAGGAATTAAATTCAGTGTTTACAGTGTTTCAGATCTTCATTCAAGTTGCTACATATTTCCAGGTGCACACTTCTGATCTCTTAATTTACTATTCTATTTTGCATACATTTTTAGGTAATTTCTTATGGTTTTGCATATCATTAAATTTCACAATTAGATCTTGCATGTTGCATGTCTTTCCAAGCCCTAGATTGGTGGCGAACCCCCTTTTAATCATTAAGAAAACCCTAGGACAACCCTATTGCAATATCTCCTTCCTTCATTCCACCCTTGGATTGAGATCTCTAGGGTTTCCTTGAGTGAAACAATTGTGTGAGATAGGAATCCTATCTCTTCAAGGATAGAAATCCCCCTTCACCTATTTTTGTTGTTTCATTTTGGTGAACCTACATTTAGAACATCTTAATTTTGATTTGGAGTGCATCATCATCCTAGACCTAGCTTGCATTAACATTGCATTAGGGTTTGTATTAGTTAATTGGCATTCTAGGGTTTCTAAATCTTGCATTAGTGAAAATGCATATAGGTTGCATTTTTGCATCTTGCATCATTGAATTTCATTTAAAATATGAATTTTCACTTAGTTTAGACATCATACAAACCAAAAAGCATAAATCTCACTTAGAATTTTTTAAAATTTATGCAAAAACCCTAAACTGGGACTCAAAAACCCCTCTAAGCGATTTAGTCCTAGTGCAAGTGATTTTTCCTTATTTTTGGGCATTTTTTAGTGAGTGTTATTCAAAATTTAAACCTTTGAAAAAGCTTGTTTGGGACTCATATGCCCCTTTGGGTGATTTAGTCTTGTTTCATATTTTAGACTGCATTTTACAACATTAAATTATCAGATTTTATGTTTTTGTTTGCTACTGTTAGTTATTTATTTCAGTTTGTATATTTTTTGTTTCATTCACTTCATTGCATATATCTTCATTTGGTTCATTACATAAATTTCATAATCTCATATTTGATTTTATACCCTTTATTCTAATTTCTTTCATTGTATTTCATCATGGATATGTGCTTTGGTAAGTTGTGGATGTTCTTGAAATCCTTAGTGGATGTGTCAAGTTGTGCTTTTGGAAATGAACCTAATGAAATTGAACTTACTCATGCTCACTTGACTCCTAATGCATTTCCTCCTTGTGATGTTGACATCATTGGAGAATATGATGATAGCATGAATAAATTCCTAAACAATTTCCTTAATAACCTGGAGACTAATGCATCATTTTATCCATCCATGAAACAAACAACACCCCCTATCATCCCACCTCTTGATATATTTGGTTACCTACATCCTAAAACTGAAATGTACAAACTGAACCTAAGTTCCCTACAATAGGTGAACCTAGTTCCTCTAATCAATCAAACATTTACCATTCTATGTTAACAAAGTGACAAACACTCCCATCAATCTAGAAGAGAGATATGGAAAAGGATTCATGATCTTAAGCAAACAAGGACGTGATACAACAAGTGAACATGAAATTCATCAACTCTCAGAGCAAATACCAATTGAAGATACTAAAGGGTTAGGATATCAAGATCCTCCTCCCAATATGAATTTCCTTCCTAAAGAACAACCAATTCCTCGTAACAATGATAAGGATGATAGGATCGTCTTAGGTCCTCCTCCTCAACATTCAACTAGAGAAGTTGGTGAATCTAGCAAGTGATGAAGGCCTTACAAACTAAAGAAACTAAAATTACCTTTTCCACCAAATTCCACTGAAAGAACTTTGCAAATACTTTTAAACCAAGGATTGATTAGATTACCACCCATAAGAGAAGATCGATCCCCAAATCCTAAGAATACAAACACATCACATTTTTCGATACCATAGTTTTCTTGGACATAGTACTGATGAGTTTTGTGCTTTAAAACAAATATTTAAAAAGTTTGATATCATAGAAATAGTCCCTTAAAGTGGGACCCTATCACTCCTTGCCATGTAATATTTGTAGAATCATCATATTCTCACTATCGCATGCTTTACAAAATGCAAGGATATTTTTCCCATCACCTACCTCGGCTAATTCTTGTCTTGTGCATAGTGGGGGAAAGAATTGGATAGCCTTGTCCTAGTAGTGCATTTATCTTTGTCCCTTTGGCTAGTTGTCTGCCCTCTATATACGATGAACAAGATTGGGATGCATATGACCTACTAATAGGTTGACTCATAGCTGCCTTACTAGTCTTTTACATTATTTATTTTTATTTTGTGTGGTTGCATGTGCGTAATGTGATCCCCCATGTTGTTCTATTTGGTTTTTCTCTCTCTCTCTTTGTGACATTCCTCTATTTGTACCTACATTCTTCTCTATATTGTAAAAGCTTTTCCTTTATCTTTTCATTTGTATTGTGTTTTCCTTTTCAGGATGACACAAGGCATCAAGACATTCATGTCTCTTCCATGTTGACCAAATTATTTCCCTTTATATTTTCATTTGTATTGTGTTTTCCTTTTTGGGATGACGCAAGGCATCAAGACATTCATGTCTCTTCCATGTTGACTCGAAAGGATTTTTCTTTGTTTTCATTCTCTTTGTGTCATTATTCTAGTTCTATGAGTATTCGGGGAATGATGACAGTTTAGAGATCTCTTTAAAACATTGTAGCAAGAACATACTGACCCCAAATCCGTGGATCCCTCATGTGTTTGGAGTTTCATTTTGGGGAAACCCCTCTTTTCCTTTTCATGATGTAGCTTTATTTGGAAACATATGACTTGGCATAGGGCTTTCCAAATAAGCTCTCATTTCCTCTTTATTGTTAGACTTTATCATTTGCTACTTTAAAGTAATTTCTCACACCATGGTGTTTAACAATTTCTTTAAAGTGGGGGCATACATTGACATTATTCTTTTGTATTTCATGTTTCATTGTGTATTCTTCTTCATGTGATGCGTCTTTCTCTTTGTGGTGACATTGGGTGTGATGTCCCTCAAAAGCGTGATCTCTCTTAACATATTGTATTCCTCTTAGTGGCTTGATGTGACACACTACATCCCCTAAGCTATGAATCTTCTATTCTTTGATTGGTCCTCTCTTGGAGGCATTAGGCACAAGGTTCCCTAAGCTAATACCTTACAAAAACTATGTAAAACTCCTTTGAACATTCCCTATGTTGCATTTATAATTTTGGTTATATGGCCACTTTGCATAATACACTTTACATTCCTTTGGAGTCATCTTGTTTGTTCATGAGTTTCGAGCATACACAAATTTTCTTGCCCCATGAAGCTCAAAGTTCATTGTTGTGTGGTGCCTTATCAAATTTATCAGGAGGTATAGCTTTGGTCTGGTTGAATGGGAATCCAAACTTAGGCATGAATTTCCCATAGCCACTTGCTTGTGTGTGTGAGCACATATCGGTCATGTGTGTATATGTCTCACCTCTTTAGATACTCACCCAATGGAAAACATGAGGTTTTGTTTCCCCATAGTGAATGTGCATTTTTTAGACAAACAACTTATATTTGATCCACAACATGCGAGACAAATAGTCGAAGCTTGATCCACCCCTTTTGTTTTGTTTCTTTTCTTTTCTTCTCTCTTTGTCTTTGGAAATGTATGCTTGTACCTTGTTGTTGCTCCTTATATCATTTTCATGTGTTTTCTTTTGTGCCTATGTTGGTTTTTCATAGGATCTTGATCTTGGTGGCTTGATCATCCCTCTCGTTCGTTGTCATCCTATCTTACCGACACTGGTACATTTGAACCCCTCTTGATACGAGTTTGACAAATTTACTATGAGTTTGAAGCAAGTTCCTCCTCTCACTAAAGTGGGGCTAAATGTGGCAATGGAAAAAGTATCCCTCTACTTTTCCATGCTTGTTTGGGCCCTCCTTGTTAAATTAAGCATAATGTTGCCTTGATATAGTGTTGTAATGTGTTTAACACATTCACATTAGGTCTTGGGACCTTGTAAACTAAATGGATTTAATTGTGCCATATTTAAGGTGTTGCAAAGTGTTTTACCACACTTTCACACTAATCTAGTATCTTATTTATTAATTAGACTTCTTTATGCCTTATTTTGCATCCACAAGTCTTAATTAATGCATCTTTTTGAGGATAATCCTAACATAAACTAGCATCCAATCATGATTTAGGTGTTTTTGGATTGTATGAACCAAATTTAGTGATCTAGGACTCATGCGCCACCTTGGGCGTATGGGTCCCACCTAAGTTTTGGGGCCTTGATGTGGATTTCACATGAATCTAAGCTTTTCTTGAAAAGTGTGTCCCATAGCCTATCCTAATGGGACTCACACACCACTTCTAGTGTATGAGTCTTGTGTGGCTTAAAATTAAATTAAATTTAAATTCTTGGTGGGATTTTATTCTCCTAGATCTTATATCAGCTTGTAGTGTTGTAATTTTGGGAAATATGGCATAAACAAGTATAAATACAAGGTTATTTCACTCATTTTCATCCAAGACTTTCATGAGAGCATTCCTTATAGTTAATTTGAGTTCATGAGAGAATTCAAGTGTTTACAAGAGCATTCAAGAGTTTATTATCAATTGTTTTGGAGCATCAAGCATCATGTCAAAGTCATCATGCATCATGTTTGTGTTTGAGCTAATAATTGTGATGTAGGGTTTCATCAAGCAAGCATTCAATTCAAGATCTATCACATTAAAGCAAGATTCAAGATCTACATCCATTGGAGCCACTTCACACATGTTTGCAACACTTTATTCCTAGGGTTTGGTGAGTTGCAACATTACATTTTGTTCGTTCATCATTCCTTTATCTCATTTGATTTCATTACAAGGTTTGAATACCAAAATGGGGTTTAACCAAGGCAAACCCCTTTCCACTAAAAAAACAACATTTTTCCCTCTCTTTAGTGTGTGATTTTCAAATCTAGGTTGAATAACCTCTAAGGAGCAAGTTTGAAAAGAAGTTGTCAAGTGTGCAAAGTCATCAAAGTTGTCACCTTGTTTACAAGACCATAGAAGGACACCTATAGAGAAAAATCTTCCAATTCAAATCCACACACCAGGTTAAGAAGACAAAGCAGAGATTTAAGAGAAGATTCAGATCTCAATCCTCTGAAAATTCCAAGCTAGACTGATATGCCACTTCTAGCATAATAGTCCGAGTACAGTGAAATTTATAGATGTTAGTAGTTACAAACTTGCCCTACCAAATTTTGGTTCCTGCCTAGAGACCCTAATCTAGGACTAAATTACCTGGTCTAGCGTATGAGTCCCGGTAGGCATAAAATTTAGTGTTTTGAGAATTTTAGATCTTCATTCAAGCTGCTACAGATTTCTAGGTTCAGAATTCTGATCTCTCAGTTTACTATTTTGTTTTGCATATATTTCTAGGTCATTTCTTGTAGTTTTGCATATCATTAAGTTTCATAATTAGACCTTGCATGTTGCATGTCTTTCCAAGCCCTAGTTTAGTGGTAAACCCCCTTTTAGTCATTAAGAAAACCCTAGGAAAACCCTATTACAAAATATATTTCCTTCATTCCACCCTTGGATTGAGATCTCTAGGGTTTTCTTGAGTGAAACAAGTGTGTGAAATAGAAATCCTATATCCATAAGGATATAAATTCCCCTTCACCTATTTTTCGTTGTTTCACTTTCATTACATTGATCTCGAAAAAAGATAAACCTAAAACTCTGGATGATTTCAAACTGATCTCCCTTTGTAATACTATTTATAAGTTCCTTGCCAAAGCCAGTGCGAACAGAGTTAAAAGGTTACTGCCTCACATCATTTCAAAAGAGCAAGCTAACTTTGTCCCAGGAAAATCAATTTTTGATGGTATCATTTAGCTTAGGAAGCCATCCATTCCATCCAAAAAATGAAAAATTAGTCAATGTTGGTCAAGCTTGATATCAAGAAGTTGTACGATAAGGTAAACTAGTGGTTTTTGTTCAAAATAATGGAGGCCTTTGACGTTAACAAGTAGTGGCTTAGTTGGATCTTTGATTGGATATCTTGTCCAAGATATTTGGTACTCTTGAATGGATCCCTGGAGGGATTGTTTAGTGCTTCTAGGGGGCTTAGGTAGGGGGACCCTCTTTCCCCATTTATATTCACAATCATGGTGGAAGTTGTAGGTAGGGCCTTCTCGAGTGTGTGGTAGGAGGGTCATTTAGAGGGGGTTCAAATAACTAGGGGCACCCCTAAAGTCACTCATCAGCAGTTCGCGGATGAAACCATGTTGTTTATCACTGCCATAGAGAAAGAGGCCAAAAGATTCAAATGTATCCTTGAGCAATACTCAAATGCCTTTGGCCAAGAGGTGAATCGGGCTAATCTAAAGTTTTCTTCTTCAACACCATTATTGGAAGAGAGATCTAGATCTTGCGCATTCTGAAATTTTGGAAAGGTAAGCTTCCTTGTAAGTATTTAGCTTTTCCAATGGCTAAAGGGGTTTCGCTTGGTAATTTTTGGGATCCCTTGGTGGACAAAGCAAAGTAAAAAATGGCATCCTTGAAGAGAAAATGGTTGTCTTGGGTAAGTAGGTTAACGATGTTAAAATCAGTCATAGTTGTAATCCCTATCTATATGCTTTTGTGCTTACCTTTTCCTATAGGGGAAAGCAAAGTCATCAATCAGAAGATGAAAAAGATCTTTTGGGAAGGAAATTCAGACCAAAATAAAATCTTGCTGATAAAATGAAAGAAAATTTGTGAGAAAAGGGAGGTTGATGGTGTTGGTCTTAAAAATTTAATAATGAAAAAATAGGCTCTTGGTGCTAAGTTAATCTAGGAAATATATGCTACGCCACAGCTAAAATGGGTCAAATTATTGAAAGAAAAATATTTGGACGTGGATGAGATCAACTCTTCTCTTTGTGGGTACTTCCAAAAGGCTCGTGAATTTGGCATTTTCTTTGCAATTGTAGGGGTCCAATTATGGATCACTTGACTTGGGAGATTAAGGATGGTTAGTCTACTCCTTTTTAGGAAGACTCTTGGGATGGACATCACAAACTGGTGGATTAGGCAAACTTGGCATAGATCAGGTTACTTACTAAGCAAGTGTGGGGCAATAAAGTGAGTGATTACATGTTGGTGTTGGTCGTGGATGGGTGTCTTAAGTGTCAATGGAAAAGCCTAGTAGGCTTGGGATTTTGTCCCAAAGTTGTGGAAATTTACGAAGTTGAGATGGCTTAAAGGATTGTTTGTCCTCACCTTGGTTGAGATAAGCTCAAAAGGAATGTATCCATGACTGGGGATTACAATGCAAAGGATGGCTATAGAGTTTTGGTGGGTACTACATTGAATGAATCCTAACTCCCAACCAATCTATGTTGGAGAAATGAATGTCTCCCTAAGGCTGACTTTTTCACTTGGGCAGTCATCCAGGGTCAGGTGCTCACGGTGGACAAATTTTCTAGTTTGGGTTATCATGATCCATCAAGATGTGTTCTCTATAAGAAGCGAAAGAATATGGGGACAGTCTGTTTCTGAATTGCCCTTTCTTGCAATATTTTTGGTCATGTGTTTGAAGCTACACTGGCTCAAAACCCTTCGAAATATTTTTTTGAGCCTTCTTGTGGGTTGGTTGAAGCTTCACAAGGGTGCCACATTCAATGGCCTCTAGACAACAAGCCCTTCACTTCTAATCTAGGAAATTTGTAAAGAACAAAATAGGCACATCTTTCAAGATAAGGCAATGTCTAGGCAATCTTTGTTGAAAAAACTTGAGGCAAGTATAGTTGAAACTATCAACTCGAGGGTGGTAAACAGGTCTGGCTTCAAAATAGTATTCACAGAGTGGGATGCCTTGATGAGGAAGAGTTGGCATGGTCTTTTAATACCTCCTCAAATAGGGACTGGTAGGACCAAGACTCTGGAAGAGCATAGGAATGTAGTCTAGAAACCTCTTGAGGTCGGGTGGTTTAAGTTGAACTTCAATGGGGCTTCCCATGGCAATCTCAGTGTTTCGAGGGTTGGTTGTATCATCAGAGATTGGCAGGAAAGAATTGTTGGCAAGTTGGTTGAGCCTCTCTTGGTTGGCACTAACAATGCAACATAGCTAGAGGCTTTAATATTGGGATTAAGCTTGTGTCACGATTTGAAGATAGAAAAACTAGAAATTGAAGGTGACTCTTCCCTTGTCATCAATGCATTAAGATCCCATCATATTTTGAACTGGAAACTCGAAGCCAAATAAGAAATTACATTAAATCTAATGGAAGGCTTTGATTTGGTGACAATGAATCACATTCTTAGAGAAGGAAACTTAGAGACAGACGGTCTTTCTAATCAGGGGGCTAATGACATCACTTTGAGAGAAATTTTTCCCCCTTGTCATATCCGTATTGGAATGCATTTGGGTGGGTACCTTTCCACAACCACTATGGAAAGGTAATTTTTATAGGAATGGTCAACAAGGGTTGGTCTAGGTGGCTGCCACATCATTAGGGCATGGGTGGTGACAACCATAAAATGGTGGGACATGATCCTCGTGCCTTCTTCTAGTGGATTTCATAATGTCAAGGTAAGCCTTAGGATTTGGTGGATTGGCCTGGATTTTACAATTCTTTTCATTGGTGCTCCATTACACCTCATCATGTACTTCAACATTTGGGTGGTGGCTTAGCTACATTCACAGGTTGGATATCAGGAAGGCTCAAAAAATTATGTACAACATAATAATGGTTTGAGAGATTTAGGAAAATATCATGTTATCATAACTCTCAAGGTGGCAATGCTATTGCATCTTTCAGATTCTATTTTTTTCATCTCTGGCTTTTGGTGGGTGATCATGGTGGAACATTCAAAATTTGTGGTACATAGGTCAGTGAAATCGCTCATGTGTCTTAGCACAGATAATCCCATTCACTTGGACTGCAAGGTGAGGCAAGTTGCTTTCAAAGGGATCAATGATAAGAGGCTAAAGCATATAATTCTTAATATCAACCATCTCATCGTGGTCACGATGAAAATGGTGCTGGGAAGGGGTATTTAGAGAATTGTGATAATTTTTGAGTCAACACCCATATCATCTCAAGGTTTCTCACCTCCCTACTCAATATTCACACAACCAAAGTAGAGGCAAAGACCCTGGTTTGAAATATTTTCAAGGAATACTTGTTGGGCAGTTTAGAGAAGATTCTGCAAGTGATGATTCCTAGCTCTAGCACCCCACGCCCATGCGATATGGCTCTATGGAAGGTCTCAGGTGAAGTTATCAAATATTATCCCTTGTTTTTAGACTTAAAAGGTATGGATTTGGTGTGGCATAGGCAACCGATGGCTTATGGAGCTAGTTACCTCAAGAAAGCACTATAAATGGAGCCTGTGAATGAATTTGATTGGGTGTCAAAGTTTGAAGCCTTCTCTAAAGCTAATGGGTTCATGTAAGCTCTTTGGTTGTGGTCTATTTTATGTTTATGTATGGTAATATAATGGATGGTACTAGTTTGACATCTAGGGTAGTCTAGCTTATAGCCTCTTATATGAATAGTCTGATAATGTCTAGTGTACAGTTCTTTTTGTTTTGGCCTGAATTTTTGTAAATGATTTTGGGTGTTTAAGGTTTTTTGGGTCATATTCAGACAATGATGTCTAGTTGGGATTTATTGCATAGTAGACATTCTATAAACTCTTTTTCATTAATACAAACTAAACTTACGTACTAAAAAAATTGCTTTAAACTCAAAAATGTAAGAGGCTAAATATTAATTTTATGACCTTAGAAATTTCCCTCATTTTTGGTAATAATGGTGGGTGAGATAATTCTAAAACTCATGTTTAGGTAGGATACTCATTCCAACTGTCCTTTTAATCACTACTTTCCAAATTAAGGGAGAAATAAATAGAAACGTCCCTTTTTAAGGGTACGACCTGGCTATATAAACTCACACCTATGAATTTTTGCTAGCAAAGTCTTCATACACTTCCCTATTTCCCATGTATATAGATATAAATAAATTATGCCTAGTAGGTTGAGTTTTCATTTGAGTGAATATTAATTTTTTGTTGTTTAGACTCCTTGATGACTTCTTAAACCCATGATTTGTTGATTAAATTTCGTGCCTAGCTATTGTTAGTTTCTTCTAGAAGAATCAACTCTAATAGGAACTCATTTTGCAATAAGTTATATTCCTTTATAATAGGAATAAGGTCTCATGCTTATTTCCTAAATGCATGAATCTTCCCATAAAGTGTTAGAAAAAACCTATGCCTAGCATACATATTTTCACACCTAGGCTCCTTTGTTGTAAACCTTCATAAACCTTGCCTTCCATTCATAGTAGACCGTCTATCCTGAAATTGGATTATACCTTTGTAAATTAGGTTCTAAAATTTATCTTTGCAAAAATACTTCACAAATTTTAAAGTGTCTCCAATAATCTATTGAAGCTATACACAACTTTTGAGATGAATTCGCCTATAAATGAATTGGGTTTTCATCCCCAAGTCTCGTGAAAAGCTAAGCTCTCCAAAAATGCTCCCAAAAATAATTTCTCCAAGATAATAAATTGCCTTTTCCTTTTTCCTTTTTCCTTTTATACTTCACCATAATGAAATATTTTTCCCTCATAAAGTCACTTTATTTAATATTTTAACATATTTATTTAATATAGTCACTTTATAATATTAATTAATTAACGAAATATAAACCGATAGTACTTGTAGGACCATTTAATATTTAATTAATTAAATTAATCTAGTGGTGATTATTCAGGAATCGAGGAAATTACAGTCCTCCCTTCCTAGAATCGCTTGCCCTCGAGCAACTGTAAACCAAGATGTTGCAATATCTTCTCTCCTTTCCATGTAGCATCCTCAAGAGGAGAATCCTTCTACCTGATCAAGTATTCCTTAATCACCTTATTTCTCAGCCTACACACCCTCATATCCAAGATAATATTAGGTACCAAAATCAACTTTCCCTCTTTGTCTAATGGTGGAAGATCTGGAGATGGAGTAGAATGTTGCCCAATCACATTTTTGAGGCAAGACACATGAAACACATTATAATTTTTTTTACCTACAGGAAACTCCAAATCATATGCTACCTCTCCAACCCTTCTTACAATCCTATAGGGCCCATAAAACCAAGGATTCAATTTTTTTGCACCACTTATTTTCAAATTAGATTGCTTGTATGGTTGTAGGTGCAATAGGACTAAATCACCCACCTCAAAATTTCTTTCTATAAGTGCCTTAAAAATATCTTGACTATACTACATCAATTCCCTTACCTTGGAAGCTCTACTATCATTAAAATCTAAGTCTACAAAAGACATTGTGTCATATTCGCACAAGGCCTTAAATGGTGACATATAGATTGACATGTGGTATGTTGTATTATAGTAATGCTCTCCTAAATAAAATAATTTGATCCAAGCCTTATGCTGCCCTACTACATAATTTTGTAAATATCCTTCCACCTACTTATTTACAATCTCTATCTAATTGTTTGTTTGTGGATGGTATCTAGTGCTTGGAGACAACTTGGTGCCAACCAATCGGAACAACTCCTACTAGAACACACTAAGAAATATGGTGTCCCTATCATTGATAATATCTTTTGAAAGCCCATGAAGCCTAAATATTTCCCAAAAATAAATTTTCCACCTAAGGTGCCTTGTAATCAGAAGGAATGACGAATAAATTTGCATACTTAATTAATATATCAACCACTACATATATACAATCTTTTTTTTGGAATTTCAGAAGACCTGTGATAAATTCCATCGATACACTCTCCCACTTTTGCTCCAAATAAACAATGGTTGTAGCAAACTAGCAGGGAAGGTATGTTCTGACTTGTTTTGTTGACAAGTCATGTAATCTTTAAAATAACTCGATACATCACCCTTGAGACCCTTCCATGAGAATCTCTCTTGAATCTACCTATAAGTTTTGAATAATTTGGGATATCTTGCTAAAGACGTATCATGAACAACTCTCATAATATTACTCTTCAACTTAGAGTTGGGTACCAAGAATATCCTATACTTGTAATAGATCACATCATCAATCACCTTATACCTATCATCTTGAACCTATTAGTACATGAGATCACATACAAAGGTATTCTTGGAATACTCAACCACTAGGTGAGTCTTCCAATCGACTAAAATGTCAAAAATAGAGCAAAGGGTGGGTCTTCTGGATAATGCATCTACCATAATATTTATTTTTCCCTTGACATATTCAATATCAAAGTCATACACCTAAATTTTTCTTACCCATTTTTGTTGGTGTTCATTCATATCCTTTTTCTCTAAGAAATATTTCAAACTATTATGATTTGTCCTAACCACAAACTTTCCACCTACCAAATATTGTCTAAATTTTTCCAGCACATGCATGATGGCAATAATTTCCTTGTCCTAAGTGTAATACAATCATTTTATACCTTTAAACTCCCTAATTTTGTGGGCTATGGTATGTTCTACATGAGTATTGCACCTATCCCTTCACCTAATGCATCACATTCCAATACAAACGGCTGAGAGAAATCAGGTAATGTTAGCACTTGGAAAGAATTCATTATCTTCTTGAGCCTATTGAAAGTACTTTGAGACTCATCCAAACATCTAAGTGCACCCCCCTTCTTGGTGAGATCTATGAGAAGTGTTGCCAACTTTGAAAACCCCTTGAAAGATCTCCTATAATAACTACATACACTGAGAAAACCACATAAATCTGAATTTTTTCTTAGTGGTACTCATTCAAGTATGGCCTAAATCTTATCTTGGTGCACTTTAACCCCACAAACACCAATCACATGCCCTAAGTCTAGTATCTTTATTATAACAAACTCATATTTAGAAGCTTTCACAAACAGGGATTGTGACTCCATAATACCTAATACCTCATCGGAGTGCCTGAGGTGATCATGCCAAGTCTTATTATATATTAGAATGTCATAAAAAAAGAGCAATACATTTTTTTTGCAACTTCTTATTAGATATATAGTTCATACATTATTGGAAATTTGTGGGTGCATTAGTAAGACCTAAAGGCATAACTATAAACTTGTAATGTTTGTAGTGGCATTTAAATGTTGTCTTATGTACATCCTCTACACATACTCTAATCTAGTGGCACCCTGAATGAAGATAAATCTTTGAGAAATAAATTACCTCATGAAGTTCATCCAAAATCTCATTTATCTTGAGTATAGGGTACCTATTTTTTATGGTCTTTTTGTTTAAGGCATGGTAGTTTAATACAAATCCTCATTGTACCATCCTTTTTCTTCACTAATAACACCAAAGATGCAAAGGGACTAGAGCGTAGTCTAATATGTCCCATATATAATAATGCCCATATTGTTTTTTCAATCTCCTTCTTGAATCTCTTGGGATGATGATACAGAGTTATAATTATAGGTTTAGCACCCTCCTCCAACTCAATCACATGCTCAAACCCATGATCTAGAGGTTTAAATGGAGGGATATCACCAAACACAACACTATGTTTATCCAAAATGAGTTGGATATCCACATGGTGGTGCATGTTGTCACTAGAAGAATACTCGGAAGACACTAAACATTGGGTTGCCCATGCAACCTCACCATGCCTGAATAAAGTCTCCATCCTCTTTTTTCTCACAATATTTTGTTCATCATTCACCAAAGCCCTCAACACCATTGGCTTGCCATCTACTATAAATTCCAACTCCTTTTTTGGAAGTACTGACTATATCTACCCAACACATGTAGCCACTACACTCCAAAAACAACATTTGTATCTCTGATCCCAACCACATAGAAGTTGTTTGTCATTGTGTAATCTCCCATTTGGATGGCCAATTGAGAAAAATTCTTAGTATAGGTCATCTTAAACCAATATACTACCATAACACTAAAACCTAGGAAGTTCTCCACCTGTTATCCCCTCTTAACCATCAAACCCTCATCAATAAAATTATGACTCAATCCACTATCAACTAAGCAAGTGACCCATTGTACTTTTAGGACACCTTTAACTCTACAAGGATGATACTTCTAAACCCATGATAGTGTAACTATGGGGCCATGTGTCACATCCCCTAAAGCTCCCTCAACATACTCCAACTTCTGATCATCCTGGTCACTCTCTGAGCTAGTATCAACTACCTCCTCTTCAATGTTAGCAGTGACCTCTATATAATGAACTTTTCCTTTCCCAAGGAACCTATGTCTGGGCTCCCATGGCTCCTTGTAGGAGAAACATAGTTTCTTCCTATGTAGATAATTTCTTGACTCAAAATACAATCTAGGTGGAGCAGTCTTAGGTTGGTTGAAGGTTTTCTTAAATGGTTTGCTACTCTTAAAACTTTAATTTTGAGATTGTTGATTGGGATGTGTAGTTTCAAGATTGAGTGTCATCTAAATGGAATACTAAATATTATTAGGCTTGAAATCCTTTGCCAATCCTCTCAAGTTATGATGCAAACCTTCAATGAGTAGCATTATAACCCTCTTTTCTAGCATTTTTGGTACCATAGCAACTAAAATGAAAAAAATAGGGTGAGGTATAAAAATGGGATCAAAATATGTGGGGGACCCATTTTCCTTTATTTTTCATTAGGAAATGAGATCCCCACAATGAATTGACTAACAACCCTTAGGTGAATCAGCCCAAAGTGAGAATCTTCATATTTCCTTACGATTGAAGGACAAGGGTCAAGGTCTAACAACACTTTGGGGAGAAAAACTAAATATAGCAAATCAAATCCAAAATGAAATATAACAATTGAAACAACAATATTAAACTCAATATTTGTAGAACCAGAAAATAAAATGTAGATTTGAGGACAAAAACATGTGTACTAGTCAACAAAAGTGCTTTCTAAAAATTGATTTAAGACTCATTCACCCATGGGCGAATGGGTCAAAGTACAGGGGTTTCAACAATCTTTTAGGAGCCTTTGGTGTAGATCTGTAGCTTTTGATTTGTCTAGGTTTCAATGTTGAAAATTTGTAAATCCGATCAATAGGCTAGATTCTGTGATTTGACGACAACTTTGATAAATTTTTGTAGCTTTGACAACTTTTCAAATCTTTCACTTCAAAAGGTCTTCAAGTCTTCTTCAACCTAAATCTACAATCACACACACAAAGGAGAATTTTTTTTTTTGAGTGAATGGGGGTTTTCCTTTGTCAAACCTTGTTTTGGTAATCAAACCTTGAATTGAAATAATGAATGAAAGAGGGAATGAATAATGAACAAAGCTATGTTACCACTTAGAAAACCTTCGAATGAGACCTTGATAATGGATATATTAGGAGGCCTGTAACTTGCATGAGATGGATGAATTGGATGTAGATCTTGATACTTGGATTTGATACTTTGAATGCTTGAATAGATATTGAAACCTACATCACAATTTTAGCTCCAAAAACATGCATGATGCAAGAAGACTTTGACATGATGAATAGGTCTTGATTGCTACAATAAATATCTGATATATTTTCTCTTGAATTATCTTGATCATCAAATTTTCTATAGGAATGCTTGCATAAAAAATTTAGCTTGAAAACTCTTGAAAATTCTCTAGGTAAAACTTAGTGCAATAACCTCTATTTATAGGTATGTATCCTTAATTTCCCAAAATTCAAATATCACAAGCCAACATTGAATTATGAATTTAGAGACACTAAAATACCACCAAAAACATAATTTAAATTTAGGTCCAAAGGTATAGGGAGGACCCATTCACCCATGAGAAAATGGGTCTCAGGTCCCTATACCTAGAACAAACATTGCTCAATGTAAAGTGTTATGTTTAGGCATTAATTATTGTTGGGTTTCCCCTTCAGAAAATGTGATTTATTAGGCTTGTAAATGAATTAAAGGGCTTATTAAGGCATAATCAAGCTCAATTTAATTAAGAGGGCCTAAATAAGTGTGTAAATGTAAATGGGTACATTTAACAACACTAAATTAAGGCACTATTAAGTCCAATTTAAATAGGAGGGCCCAAAAAAGTGAGAAAATGTAAAGGGATACAGTTTTCGACACTACATTTAGACCCCACTTCAGTGAGAGGATGACCCTGTATCAAACTCGCACTAAAGTAGACAATCAAGAGAGGTATAATTTGTACAATCATTGGAAGGATACAACAACAAATATCAAGGAGGGTGATCAAGCCCCCAAGATCTAAGATCTCATGACAAAACCAACAAAGGTACAAGGAGACACATGTCTATGTTAAACATATATATTTATGTAGCAATGACAAGATACTCGGTCATACAATGTCAAAGGCTAAAAGAATGAAAGGAAAAGAGAAAAGGGGTGATCAAGCCTCAATTATCCAACGTCATGTGGATCATGCCTCAGTTGTTTGTCCAAAAACGTTTACAAGTGGAACTCATTGTCCACTATGCAAATAATAATGCACACTCACACAGGCTAGTGAAATCTGTTGTCCACTAGGTGAGCCCTCAAGGATGTCAAATAAGAGAATCTTTTTAGGCTCCCATATCCATACCAAAGTTATGCCTCCAATAACTTTAATAAGGCACCACAATATGAAATTTGAGCTTCATAAGGATTAGCAAGCTGGGTTATGGTAAACACTTATGAACAAATGAGGTACCACAGGCAAGCAAAGTGTGTTATGCTTCGTGGCCATGAAAAAGGGTTGAAATTTTGAGATTCATAAGGTTAGAAAGTTACATTATTCTAAACACTTATGAACAAAATGTGAATATGATAAGACATGTTCAAAGGCATTTTCCTTAGTTCATGTAAGGTCTCATCTTAGGGAGCATCATGCCTAATATCTCCAAGAGAGGACAAGTCTAGGATAAAAGATTCACAACTTAGGGCATGCAATGCATAGCATCACCACTAAGAGGAAAGGAGTATGCCAAGAAAGGTCACACTCTTGGAGGACATCAAACCTAATGACACCACCAAGAATAATACACATCATGTGAAGTAAGAAGACCACTCAATGAAACATAAGGATATAGTCCAAGATCTCTAAAATGATAATGTCAATGTATGCCCCCACTTTAAAGAAATTGTTAAACACCATGCTATGAGAAATTACTTTAAAGTAGAAAATGATAAATGCTAACAATAAGGAAGACATGAGAGCTTATTCGGAAAGCCCTATGCCAAGCCATATGTTTCCAACTGAAGCTACGTCATGAAAAATGGTTGCCCCTAAAATGAAATCCCAAAATAACACAAAGGATCCACGGATTCAGGGTCAATGTATGTATTTACTACAATGATATTATAGAGCTCGAAAATATCATCACTCCCCAAATAACTCATGGAACAAGAAGAATGACAAAAAAAGCAAAGGCCTTTGGGTCAACATGGAAGAGACCTAAATGTTTTAACGCCTTGTGTCATCTGCAAAAGGAAAACACAAGAAAAAATAAAAGATAAATGTTTACAACATATAGAAGAATGAAGGTATAAATAGAGGAATGCACATGAAAGTACATCAAACAAAACAATACATGGGATCACATTACACACATGCAATCACAAAAGGAAATGTATGCAAAAGAAAAATAGAGACAAGACTAGTAAGGCACATGTGAGTCGACCTATAGTAGGTCATCTGCATCCCAATCTTGTTCGGTGTATGTGGAAGGTGGAAAACTAGCCAAAGGGACAACATTAAGTGCCAAAATAAGACGATCACCAAGTTTTTCATGTAGTGAATCACTCTTTTTAGGAGGCTCATCATGATTTTTATCATTTAAGCTCATGGAAGAAAAAACAATAAATTTAACTTTTTATGCACTTCCTCGTATAAAATAGGATAAGATATAAATATGGGATTAAAATATGTGGGGGAGAATATTTTCCTTTATTTCATTAGGAAATGATATCCCCATAATGAATTGACTAACAACCCTTAGGTGAATCAACCTAAGGTGAGAATCTTCATATTTCCTTATGACTGAAGGATGGGGGTCAAGGTCAAACAACACTTTGGGGAGAAAAACTAAAAATAGAAAATCAACTCCAAAATGCAATCTAACACTTGAAACAACAATGTTAAACTCAATATTTGCAGAATCATAAAATAGAATGCAGATCTGAGAAGGGTAGAAACATGTGTACTAGTCACCAAAAGTGCTTTCTAAAAATTGATTAGAGACTCATTCACCCATGGGAGAATGGGTCCAAGTATAGGGGTTTCAACAATCTTTTAGGAGCCTTTGGTGCAGATCTATAGCTTTTAATTTTTCCAAGTTTTAGTGTCGAAAAGTCAGAAATCCAATCTGTAGGTTATATTTTGTGATTTCATGACAACTTTGACAAATTTTTGCAACTTTGACAACTTTTCAAATCTTACACTTCAAAATGTATTCAAGTATTTTTTGACCTAAATCTACAATCACACGTACAAGAGAGAAAAATATTTGTTTTTGAGTGAATGGGGGTTTTCCTTGGTCAAATCTTATTTTGGTAATCAAAAGTTGAATTAAATTAATGAATGAAATAGGTAATGAAGAATGAACAAAGCTATGTTACCACTCAAAAACCCTTGAATGAAACCTTGATAATGGAGATATTAGGAGGTCTAAAACTTGCATGAGATGGTTGAATTGGATGTGGATCTTGATACTTGAATTTGATACTTTGAATGCTTTAATAGATCTTGAAACCTACATCACAATGTTCGCTCCAAAAAAATGCATGATGAAAGAAGACTTTCACATGATGAATAGATATTGATTGTTGCAATAAATCTCTAATACATGTGCTCTTGAATGCTCTTGATCATCAACTTTGCTATAGGAATGCTTGCATAAAAATTCTAGCTTCAAAACTCTTGAAAATTCTCTAGGCAAAACTTAGTGAAATAACTTTGTATTTATAGATATTGTTGGCCTCCTACAATGATTTAACAACTAATCCCTTACAGGTGTGATTCAGAGATTGGACATCTAACCTAAATAACTATTTCAATCATCATGAAGGTGCATTTAACTTGTCAACCCAGGGATGTAAACTTGAAATGGGTCAACATAGTATGTGCACTAGGAATCCAAAGTAGCCATATTCATCCTACAGCTAAGAAAGACACAATGTTGAAAGTAAATTGCTTGGAAGGAAATAACATAAGTGTTGAGCATCAACCAATAACTAAACTAAGCTGAAATGCATGACAAAAATGAAAATCTGAGCGAACAAACAAGAAACTACTATGTCTACTTTGGTTGCAAGAACAGTCACATAATGGAATTCTAGTGGTTGCAAGAATAGATAGTGACAAATTCTTAACTAGTTACTGAACAAAAAATAACTAACTAACTAAAGGAAAAAATACTCACCAAGTGGGCCCCTTGGATGAGTATCCCCTAAAACAAATGTAAACTCAACTGCACGAACTTGTAACTTCATTTCATTCATTGGAAAACATGAGTGCAATTGAGCAACATGGATGTATTACTAAAGAACTAAGAATGTGAGTACATCATCAGATTAAGCAACCTCTTGAGAAGGACCATCTGAGTCTTATTTATAGAAGCTACTAACTAAGCAACTATCAAGGCATTCAAATCCATTAGAACAGGAGGACGCCACATTAGGAAAAGCATAAAAAGTGGAGAGGCGATTACGTATGCACAAAATTTGGTCAGGCATGTTTACCTCAACGCAGATCTAGCACAACAATAACACCTATATTTTATCAACAGAAAATTAAGATCATTTATAAGGCGGTTACAAATTTTATTTGAATGAGGAATCCCCCGTTGTCGAGAGCCTTTCTTCATTGAGTGTCCACCTTATTGACCGATATGGCGGATGACCAGATAGCAGAATCTTCCTTAATTACAGGCCTCTAATTATATTTGCATGACAATATTAATTTGCACAACAACTGTATATCTACAACTATCTTAAAGTGAAATTCATTAATCACATGTAAAATTAACATAGATAGTTCATATAGCATGTC
This sequence comes from Sequoiadendron giganteum, assembly GCA_007115665.2. NCBI lineage: Eukaryota > Viridiplantae > Streptophyta > Pinopsida > Cupressales > Cupressaceae > Sequoiadendron > Sequoiadendron giganteum. The sequence continues at coordinate 673,015,211 of CM021104.1, forward strand.
AATATCATTTAAAAGTTATGAAAATAAGTTCATGTCCAAAGTCTATGGTTTTAAGGAAATATCATAAATAGGTCAATCATCCAAGCATCAAAGTCTATGACAACTGCAACAAATGGATAACAAACTTTATCAAAATTAAACCATAAACTAGACTCATCACTCCCCCCAACCTAAGGTTTTTTTGGTCCTCCAGCAGGAGAAGAGTTATTCTTTTGCTTGGTCAATGCTTTGAAATTTGCAACTGCTAGTTGTCCAACATCATTTTTTGTTGTGTGTGAATTAAGGTCCCAATAGAACCCTTGTTGTCTGTCCAACTTGCTCCATATTTGTCTCTCTACAACTATGTCATATCGGTAGTACCTAAAGTTTTGCACAGGCCACAATAGGATAGGTGGCTGAAAAGTCAATGGAAGCCAAAATTGTCCCTTTGTCCTTCCAATCTGTATATATCTATCAACTCCCTTAAGTTTTGCAGCATAGTTTTGTGTAGAATGAGGCTCAACTTGTTTCAAATCATCAGTTAGGTTGTTCCACCTTTGTGATAGGTATCTCGTTACAGATTTTCCTATGGTTTTTGCTACCTCCTCATATTCTTTATAAACTGCTTCTCTCTCAGGTAGGATCCTATTGTCATAGCTTGGTCAGTAAAGAATTATGTGTCAATCCTTGAAAATGTCTCTTGGATTTCTAGATTCAACCCTGATGGGTAGGAGAGTGTTGGATTCAATTTGCCTAGAAGTCCTAAATTTCTTTCCCCAACTAACTTCATTATGTATCCAGGACATAAGTGCCCTTAATTGGACATCTCCAACATACAATAGTGGATTCCAATCATGGTCTTTTGTCACAACATAATTATGTAAATAGAATTCACACAACAAATTCTTCATTTCAAAAGGAGCAATCTGATAAGCATTGAAAAATTCAAGAGGGATCTCAATGGAAGGATTCAAACCTGAAACAATCCTTGCTAGTTTAAAAGAAAGATGCTTCTCCTTCAAATATAGAGCATAGACCCTTGGATGAGTCTTGCACTCTAAGATTTGAGTTACTAAGGCTTCCATATTATCCACATTTTTCTTTAAAGCACCAATTTCTTCATTCTTATCCTCAATATCTTCATCTCTCTTTTGAATTTCCCTCTTTAGCCTACGTTTCTTTGCTTTCCATTCTTCTTCCCTCCTTTGCACTTATTTCCATAAGTTCATGGATACCATGTGCATTGAAGAATCAGAGGGCTTGTGTATTCCTACCAAAAAAAATCTGGCACTTTTGCTTGCTCTTCATAGAGTACCAGTTGCAGGGCTTTTGTTTGTTCAGTCAATTCTAGCTACAAAGGTGTTGATTGTTCTCCCAGTTCTAGCTATAGGGCCTCAAGTTCTTGTTCTTTCTCTTGCTACAGGAACTCTTGCTTCTTCTCTTGTTGTAGGAGCTCCTAATTTTCCTCATACAGTTGTCTTTTAACTTGTTCTATGATGTCAACAAGATCCACTAGTGTTATATTTGCTACTTCCTCAAATATGCCCTTTTCTTCAACATTCACCTGCCCCATTGGATATTTTGTATCCTCCCATGATTTTTCTCTAGGTTTAGGGCTTCCCTTGGGAGATACACCAAAGTCTGGCTCAACTGGTCTTGATTTTCTAGGTGGGTTTTTGTGCTTTTCTTTTGTTGCAGGAAGAATAGTGTCAACCTTCTGTTTCTTAGAGCTTGGCACTTCTTTTTCTGCCATTTTCTTTTTAGCTTTTCCCTTTCTTATTTTTGCCTTCTTCTTTAGTGACCTAGATCTCATTAGGATTCCAAGAGGAACATCATCATTAGAATTTGAAGAGGAACTTTCTTTGTCTAAATGTTCAGCCTTAGAAGAACTAATCTTTATGGTTTGCTTGGTTGTAGGAGGGTTTACACTAGGGCTTATGCCGGACATTGAAGCTTCAGGAGTGGCCTGAACATTGCTCATTCTCCTACTAACCCTATGAGGTTGAGGCAAAACCCTAGGTTGCAAATGCTCTAGTCTAATTTGATCAATATTCAAGAATTCTTCCCAAGTTATATCAGACACATCATGGAGAGACTTCTCAACTAATAATTTGATTAGACAATGGTGGGAAACAAAATTGTCCCTACCTTTCGGGGTCTCAATCGACATGATTGAAAGATGGTATAACACATTTGGCACATTCATTCTTCTCCCATGCCTCATGTGGTTCAAGAGTTTGAAATGCATAGAATGTAGATCCGACTGATGACCTTTGTAGGTAATGTAATTCACAACATAAACTGCTACTTGCTTCCATGGCTCAGACAGAGAAATTCTCTTCGCACCTTATTTTTCCACACTCAATGGAGGGTCACCAAAATCTATAAATTCAACCCTAGCTGACCTAGTGTCTCTAGCAGCAAGGTAATGTTCATCATCGACAAGCGACCCTGTAACTTCTACAATCTTCACTTTAGTGGCTATGACCCCCAACCCTTTTATCGTGGCCTTTCCTTCAGATAATTTTTGGGAAAATTCCAATGCAACGTCTTCATCAAAACCATTCAGCTTTAAGAAATAATCTAACCATCCACAATTTCTAAACTTGGCTAGGCAAGGTGTATCTTGTAGTAATACATCATGAACCGTGGGTTCATTTCAAATCAACCCAACTCCCATTGTTCAGTTATCTACAATCAAACAATCACTCTGCAAATCTTTGCTTCCTGCAATCTTTGTCTGAATGCCAAAATTCTCCTTCCTACAATGCTACCAAATTTCCAACACCAATATCGTCTAAATTTTACCTTTTTTTTGGCTTAAGATTATGACAGGAGCAATAAAGGTAGTAAGGAGTAATAAATGAAGGCTATGATTAAGGAAAATGGTGGCGATTGATATCGTTGCACACATGCAAGTCGTCATCTCACTCAAAATTCAAATCGGCTCAATAACTTAAACTTTGCTAATGTGAACCAGTACGGATAGAAACGCGAACATGGTATTCACACTTTTCCCCCCAACCTAAATTTACACATGTGTCCACACATGCAAGGTGGAATGACGATTTGATAGGGGCAGGGAATAATTACATGCTATGGTGAACATCCATATTAATTTACAACAATTAAATGAATGCACTAAAAGACAATTAAGATATAACAATTGATGTGCACATACCTGAATTCATGGAAGATTTATTGCAAAGATTGTGGAGAAAGTTCCAGTCACTTTTTAAGAAATTGACTGAGCAATTAATGAAAGTGGAGTGGAATGAGGTGGAATGGAATGAAGTGAAATGATGGCGATGTGATGGAAGAGAGAGAAAGGTGTAATGGATGGGCAGATGGGTGAAGAAGTGGACCCCCACAAAAGTGGAATTCTTTATTATGACAAGTTACATACCTTAGTTAGCTAGGAGGGACACTAGGTTTGCTTCCTTTGGCTGCAAGAAGTTCAAGTGATGCATGTTGAGAGAATTACTGGAGGAATTCCTCCTTGGAAGTTGGCTTGTGATAAAACCTGAGGCAATGACCATTGACAAGCAACTTAAATTTGACAGGGTCAATGGTAGTGAGCTGAACAACTCCATTAAAAAAAACTTCAGCAACCTCATACGGTCCTAGCCACCTTGTCTACAATTTTCTTGCATTGTCTTGATACCTTGAGTCATAGAGCAGTGCCCAGTCGCTTGGCTAGAATTTATTATCCTTGATGAATTTTTCATGCCACCTTATTCTTTGATTCTGCACTACCTCTATGTAATGCAAGGTTGCCTTCCTCATCTCATCCAAAGCATTCAGCGGCATGATTATGTCCCTTTGCGCATTATAGATATCCATCCCTAAGTCTACTGCAATCCTAAGAGTCTTATGCTCAAATTCAATGGGCATTATAGTTGTCTTTCCATACAAAAACTCAAATGGAGTGAATCATGTAGTTGTTTTTCGGGTAGTTTTGTAAGCCCAAACAACTTTCGGTAGTCTGCTTGCCCAATCCTTTCTATGGATGGCCACTATTTTGGTCAGAATGGCTTCAATTTCTTTGTTGGTCAGCTCAACTTGTCCATTGGCTTGAGGGTGATAAGGAGTAGACTTCATGTGCCTAATGTTGTACTCATTGACCAGTGTTGTAACAAGGGTTGAAATGAATTGAGCCCCTTGATTAATCACTATCTCTCTTGGAACCTCATACCATGTGAAAATTTCCTCATAAATAAATTATGCAACTTTATTGTCTCTTGCATGCTTCATGGCCTTAACTTCTACCCACTTGATTACATAATCGATGCATACCAAGATATAAGATTTACCATTTGATGGAGGATCAATGGGTCCTACAAAATCCAATCCCCACTTTTCAAATGGAGTGATTAATACCTAGGGGTAAAGTGGCATCTCATCAGATTTGGTTGGTTGGCCCATCCTCTAGCATCCATCACATTTCTTTGTATATCTCCCTACATCCTTGTGGAGTGTGGACCAGTAATATCTTGTGTTCAAAATCTTCATTGTTGTCCTCTTGGTTGCAAAATGCCCTCCACAAGGTTCATTGTGACATGCATGCAAAATATCATATGTATCATCTTCCTTCACACATCTCCTCATGACATGGTTTGGTCTAGTGTAGAACAAGCATCCAACAATCCATGAGAAAGGAAAAGATTTTTCAATGAGAAACCTCCTCTCTTTTAGAGAGAAGTGAGGAGGAACTCTCCCTATGACCAGATAATTAGCTATGTCAGCATACCAAGGTGTCTACACATTGATGGAAAATAGATGCTCATCAGGGAAAGAGTCATCTACAGCTTGATTATCTTCTGATGTAGTCAACCTCGAAAGGAATTCTGCAACAACATTGGCCTTCCCTGGTTTATCCACAATGGTTATATCAAACTCCTGCATCAACAATAACCATCTTGCTAGCCTACTTGAGATCAGGGGTTTATTCATGAGGTATCTAATGGTTGCATGATCAGTGTACAAAAAGATTTGGTAGCCTGTTATGTAGTACCTAAATTTGTTTAGGGCATAGATCACTACTAATATTTATTTTTCTATCACTGTATAGTTGAATTCAGCTCCTTGGATATTTTGGGTAACAAAATAAATAGCATTTTTAGTAGCTCCTTATTTCTTTCCTAAGACTTCTCCTATAACATAGTTTGATGCATCTATATGGATGTGAAAAGGAATCTCCCAATTAGGACCATTGAGTACAAGAGCATGAATTAAAGCTGCTTTCAAATCAGAAAATGCCTTGTCATAGCCTTCAGTCCATTAGAATTCAACATCTTTAGTTAGGAGACTATTCAATGGTGTTTCCATTTTGTTGAAGTCTTTGATGAACCTCCTATAATTACTTGCATGTCCTAAGAAAATCCTAACATCTTTTTGTTTTTGTATGGATAGGTAGATTGGTGATCACCTCAATCTTTGTAGGATCTACTTGAATTCCTTTGTGAGAGATGTAGTGGCCAAAAACTACACCTTCCTGGATCATCATGAAGCAATTTTCACTATTTAAAGATAGATTGTGGTCTTCACATCTCTGTAGGATTCTCCTGATATTTTCCAATGCTTTATTGAAATCAACACCATATGTAGTGAAGTCATATGTATAGATTTCCATGCAATCAAGAGAGATGTTTGAAAATATGCTAATGACTGCCCTCTGAAATTTTTTAGGTGCATTGCATAAGCCAAATGGAAGTACTGAGTAGGCATAGGTCCCCCATGGATAGGTAAAGGTGGTCTTCTCTTGGTCCTCTAGTGCAATTTAGATCTAGTTATAGCCGTTGAATCCATCTAGGAAAGAAAAGTGTTGCTTTCTTGCAAGTGAGTCCAAAACTTGATCTATGAAAGGTAAGGGAAAATGGTCCTTTTTGGTGGCAGCATTAAGTTCCCTATAATCAACACAAACTCACCACTTCCCTCCTTTTTTGGGCACAATCACCAATGGGGACACCCACTGGCTATCTAAAATGGGGTAGATGAATCTTGCATCTAGCAACTTTTGTAGTTCCCCTTTTACTATTTCTCTCAGTGTAGGGTTAATTCTTTTTTGAGGTCGCCTCACTGGTGTACAATCATTTCTTATGTATATCCTATAAGTGTAAATATTAGGGTCCAATCCCTTCATATCATGATAATCCCACACAAATTCACACCGGTGGGCCCTAAGTAAGTTTGCCAATGACAACTATTGTTCTTCACTCAGTTTGTTATTAATATTTAGATATTTTCCTTCTAACACCTGCACTTGTGTAGTTAACTCTACCATATTTGTTTCACTAATGCTTGGTACCTTGAGTTTATGTGGCAAAAATGTATGAGACATACTTGTTGCAGGAAATTCGGTTGTAGGAAGAGCGAACAAGAGTGTTTTCACTGTATCAGCAGAATTAGATGCATGAGAGGATGACGCTTCCTCTACCTCATAATGGTTCTAAATTATGTTGGACAATACTTCATCTTCATCTTGAAGCTACATGAAAGGACTTCTGCTTAACATCATAAGTTGTGCCACAAAATTAACTTCCTCGACCTCTTCACCAACATGTGGCCATACAGGATCATTCCCATCATGGGATGGTTGAGCAGGAGGGTAGAGAACAAGCTTTTTGGTACTCTTTCCATAAAAAATGGTCATGTCTCTTGTTCGACATCTAATATAGGCATATTTTTTTGCTAACCATGGCCTTCCAAGAATAATGGGGTACCCTCCTAGTGTGTCCTTAGGAGAAAGAATCATAAAATTTGTTGGGTACTCCCAGGAGTCTAGAGTTACCACAAGATATTCTACTATCCCATCAGGCTTAACAATAGAACTATTAGCAAGTTGTAGGATAGTAGGATTAGGTCTCATGTTTGCAACATTTAGTTGTTGTAGGATTTCCTTGTTCATTACATTTATGGCTACTCCCAAATCAATCATAACATTCTTTATTTGGATCCCATTTATAACAACTCTTACCATAGGACTCTCTGGGTCATTATATTTAGGATCAATCACTTTCCCAAGCATGCTGTCAGCCAACTATCCCACCACATGAATCATAGTGGGGTCTTTCTTCTTCCTACCTGGCTTCTTAAGGCATGCTTCCTTGATTGTTTTTTCATATATGAGAACATCTTTTATGGCTTGAAATAAAAGGTGTTTGGACACATATATGCTTCAAATGATCTAAAATGTTAAAATTTGTGTCCTCTTCCTTTTGTTTCATAGTTTCCAACCTTTGGGGAAATGGTGGTTCTGATTCAGTCTAGTTAACTAGCACTGGTTCAATATTTTTAGGTGCACTTGGCTAAATGGGGACATTTTGAGGCTCCTCTTCTTCCACAAGAAGCTCAATGATAATGGGTGTGGAAGGAGCTGGAAAAGTAGTTCCTAAATGCAAGCGGATGTTACTTACACTCATAGCATATACAAGGAATTGATTTGGATCAACAGAGTATACCAACTGTTGTTGTTTCTTATTTGGGTTGGGTGTGGGTTGAGCTGGTAGCTGTGTAGTTTTAGGTACATTTGAACTTGAACTAGAAGGAGGAGGCATTATAGAAGGTTGTTGAGGCTGAGAAGGTGGCTACATGTAATTGGTTGTCTGGTTTGGCCATTATTGTCCTCCCCTCCATTGGGATGTTTGGTACCAATTTCTTGGAGGTGATTGTCAATTTCCTTGAAACTGCTGCCAATTCCCCTGAGGTTGTTGCCACTGGGGTGGAGAGTTTTGGTGGTTAGTCCAGGCATTTGGAGGGTTATTCCAAGTATGTGGTGGATATCCTCCATAATTAAATGGATATGGGGGTTTTCATTGGCTACCAGATGAATAACAATTGAAATATGGCCCCACAAAATACAGTGGATCTGGTGGCATGCCTTATCTTGGAGCCCATGGCCTCCTTTGTGAAACATAGTAGACTTGATCTTCTTCACCCTAGATTAGCTTGAATTCAGGTGTCATCTTCTTGTTGTCAATGTTAGCTATCATCTTGCATCTACGGTCCTTATTTTGTCTGCAATGAGGGCAATATTCTACCAATTGTCTCTACCTCCTCTTGTTTCTTCTTGACCTGAAGTGTATCTAGCTAAGTAGCTATATTTTTTATGATGTCTTGATTGAAGTTTGCTAGTAAGTGAGTAATCTCCATCCTTGAAACTCCACTGGTAGATGACTTACCCATAGAAGATTGGTAATCTCTCCCCTTCTTTGAAGCTGCCCTAGAATAGTTATGACATATCTTCTTGATGTCCTCCCAAGGAACTTGGGTGATATCTCCTCCTCCCATTAGGTCCAAGGCATCTGTGCAGTTGTCATTAATTTCTATCAATAAAATAAGCTTTTGTGACTCTTCATTGAGTGTATGGTGTGGATATTTTTGTAGGCAAAACAAAAACCTTGAAATATAGTCTTTCAGGCTCTCATCTTCCTTTTCTTGCATCCTAAATTTTTTACCTCCTCTCATGTCACTACCCCTGCAATACTCCTTGTATTTATCAAGGAACTTTGTTTTCATGTCCTCCCAAGTGTCCATAGTATCTCTTTCTTGGCTCATGAACCATCTTAATGCAACTTCTTTCAAGGTGGCAGGGAATAGCTTAAGCCTATGGGCATCAATGGCATAGTCATAACTCTTGCAGATTATATCAAAATCGAACAAGAATGTATCAGGATCTTCTATGACAAGTCCATAGAATTTAGAAAGGACTGAAGTAGAGATATTTTTGAGGTTATCTACTTCATTCTGATGAGCAATGGGGAAAGGAAAAGATGGTTGGTTAGGTCTGTTCTTATTTGAATCACCCATGCCTACCTGATGAAATTCCAAAGCAAGGGGGTTCCTAATCAAATTTTGATCTTCAGAGGAAACTTCAAAACTAGTCAGATTTGGAAATGTATCAACAAAGAGGTGTGGCTCTTCTTCTTCTTCATCTCTTGGTAGGTTTTGATACTCAATTATCTGGAATAGATCAAGATTGTTAGGAAGGAATCTCCCATGAGCATCTCTCCTTCTTTCTCAATGCATACGGTATCAACTCACTATCAGCCAGCTCACACAAAGAATTGGTAAAAGAATAGGGGGTCATTACTTTCCTAAATGAGGGGTACACTAAGAACAACTTCCAAAAATACTACACCAAGAAAAGCTATCAATGAATCCAAAGAACTCCCTAGTTTGACACCATCCTCGACAACAACGCCAAAAATGTTGGCCTCCTACAATGATTTAACAACTAAGCCCTTACAGTTGTGATTTAGAGATTGGACATCTAACCTGAATAGCTATTTCAATCATCATGAAAGTGCATTTAACTTGTCAAGCCAGGGACGTAAAATTTAAATGGGTCAGCACAGTATGTGCACTAGGAATCAAAAGTAGCCATATTCATCCTACAACTAATAAATACACAAGGTTGAAAGCAAATTGCTTGAAAGGAAATAACATAAGTGTTGAACATCAACCAATAACTAAACTAAGTTGAAATGCATGACATAAATGAAAATCTAAGCAAAAAAATAGGAAACTACTCTGTCTACTTTGGCTGCAGGAACAATCACAAAATGGAATTCTAGTGGCTACAGGAACAGTCACATAATGGAATTCTAGAGGATGAGTGCACAGACAGTGCCATATTCTTAACTAATTACTGAACAAAAAATAACTAACTAACTAACTAAAGGATGAAATACTCACCAAGTGGCCCCCCTTGGATGAGTATCCCCTAAAACAAATGTAAACTCAGATGCGCAAACTTATAACTTCATTTCAGTCATTGGAAAACATGAGTATAATCGAGCAACATGGTTGTATTACTAAAAAACTAAGAATGTGAGTACATCATCAGATTAAGAAACCTCTTGAGAAGGAGCATTTGAGTCTTATTTATAGAAGCTACTATCTAAGCACCTAGAAAGGTGGTCAACTCCGTCAGAATAGGAAGATGCCACATTAGGGAAAGCATAAAAAGTGGAGAGATGGTTACGCATGCACAAAATCTGGTCAGGCATGTTTTCCTCAATGCAGATCTAGCACAACAGTAATGCCTATATTTACTCAACAGACAATTAAGATCATTTATAAGGCAGTTACAACTCTGATTTGAATGAGAAACCCCCCGCCGTCAAGAGCCTTTCTTCATTGAATGTCCACCTTGTTGACCGGTATGACAGATGATCAATTGGCAGAATCTTCCTTAATTGCAAGCCTCTAATTATATTTACATGACAATATTAGTATGCACAACAACTGCATATCTGCGACTATCTTAAAGTGACATTCATTAATCACATGTAAAATTAACATAGATAGCTCATATAGCATGTCAATATCATTTAAAAGTTATGAAAATAAGTTCATGTCCAAAGTCTATGGTTTTAAGGAAATATCATAAAAAGTCCAGTCATCCAAACATCAAAGTCAATGTCAACTACAACAAATGGATAACAAAATTTATCAAAATTAAACCATAAACTAGACTCATCAAGTATGTATCCTTAATTTTCCAAAATTCAAATATCATAAGCCGACATTGAATTACGAATTTAGAGACATTAAAGTAAAACCAAAAAAATAATTTAAATTTAGGTCCAAAGGTATAGGGAGGACCCATTCACCCATGGGTGAATGGGTCCTAGGTCCCTATACCTCGAACACACATTGCTCAATGTAAAGTGTTATGTTCAGGCATTAATTATTATTGGGTTTCCCCTTCAAAAAAATGTGATTTATTAAGTTTGTAAATGAATTAAAGGGCTTATTAAGGCATAATTAAGCTCAATTTAATTAAGAAGCCCTAAATAAGTTTGTAAATATAAAGGGGCAAATTTAACAACACTAAATTAAGGCACTATTAAGTCCAATTTAAATAGGAGGGCCTAATCAAGTGAGAAAATGTAAAGGGATACATTTTATGACACTACAATAACCACCCTCTAAAATTTGATATAACTATCAACATCCCCTTGTTATCTAAGCATAGCTAACTCCCTAAAGTACACTTCCACATCCTTCCTATCAAATCCAATAATTAATTTTTTACTAAATTCATCATAGGATTGAATTAAAGCATGGTTTTGTGTCACCAAACCATGGCACCACCAATCATAAGTTAAACCCTCAAGGTGTAGAGTTGCAAATGTAATTGCTTTTGTTTCTGGCATGGATTTAAGATTCAAAAATGTATCCAAATTGTGTATCCAAGCATGTTCTATAATTTTCCCACTACCATTGAAGTTAGGAAGAGTGAGTTTACCCAAGGCATGTTATTATTCCCTATGCAAGTCTTGAGGTCTCTTCTCTTGTTGTGTTTTCCTCCTATCCTTACACTAATTCATATATTGGTTCAAAGTTGTTTCATTTCTAATGACATGTAGAAGGGTGTGATAGTCATTGTAAAGTGCCATTACTTCATCCACCAATGGTTGTTCCTCTTCCTATGGGACATCTTCTTCCTCCTCCCTAGGTGTGAACATAGGTTGAAAATGTCTATGTGTCCCAACTATACTAGCACCTTGTGGGTTATCATTTCTTGTAATGCTACCTTCACCTGTAGCAGTCCTATTCACCCTTAGTGAATTCATGTCCTGGGACATCTGAACAATGGTAGTAATTAGTTTTTGTTGAGTTTGCATAAATTTCTACATCCTCTATTGTTGCCCCCAAACCAAATCATTCCGAATATTCTAAACACTATCATTATTTCCTCTATTTGTTCCTCGAGGACCCTCACTACCCAAACCTACTATTTTTCCACTGCTTTGTACAACTCTAAGAGGTTTTCTTGCCACTAAGGCAGCTAAGAAATTATCCTCTTCTAAATAAGGTTTTGCCAACTGAAATTGTCTATGATTATGTTCTCTTTCAACATAATGTCTAGCCCTATCACTCATGTACATAACCCTCCAGACTAGCAAGATTTTGGCTCTGATGCCACCGTAAAATCCCTTCCCAATTTTTCCACTTTTTTCATTTCTGAATAGCTTTTAAGGTTATATAGTTTATTGGTTGATACTTAAGTTCATTTACACATATATGTATGGACAAGATTCATTTGGCAGTGACTTGCATACATCCAATTACAAAACTAAACAATCACTACTAAATGACAATTTAATTCATGCTAATAAATTCATATTATAGACTGCTTTGAATATTGCTTTAAAATCATAAATGTAAGAGGGTAAATATTAATAGTAGACCATCATAAACCTTACCTTTTATTCATAGTAGACCATCTATCATGAAATTGGATTATACCTTTGCAACTTAGGTTCTAAAATTTGTCTTTGCAAAAAGACTTCACAAATTTCAAAGTGCCTCCAATAACCCATTGAAGCTCTATGCAAATTTTGAGATGAATTCGACTGTAAATGAATTAGGTTTTTGTCCAATCTATCATCCCAAGGGTTTTCATCCCTAAGTCTCGTAAATAGCCAAGATCTCCAAAAATGCTTCCAATAATAATTCTTCAAGATAATAAATTGTCTTTTCCTTTTTCCTTTTATACTTCACCACTAATTAAATATTTTCCCCTGATAGAGCCACTTTATTTAATATTTTAACATATTTATTTAATAAATTCACTTTATAATATTAATTATTTAATTAAATATAAACGTCCAATAGTACTTTTAGGACCATTTAATATTTAATTAATTAAATTAAGCTAGTGGTGACTATTCGGGAATTGGGGACATTACAACTCCTACCCCATAGTTGTGAAAAAATAGTGTTCATGGATTGGGCCTCACAAGTACCCTTGTGGTGTTTTGAGGACTCCCCTAGAAATCTTGTAAATCCTAGATATGACCTTTTGGCCATTACTAGTATGGTGCAAGGGATGCATATCATAACCTAAAGTTACTCACAATGTACTTCCATGTGGTGAGATAGAGTTTATTTTGGGAAAGACATGTCCTCCAAGGTAAGGGGTGTAATGGTGGTACATGACCTTACATATTCTAGGTATCCATATACAACTAGATAGTATTAGACTTTGGATCATGGCCCTAAATTATTTAACATACCTACTTGAATATTGTTAGGAAATGTGCTTGTGTGTTTGGTATGTATTTATGTGTTAAACTACTAAAATCCATTCAACCTTATCACCCTAAAAATTCAAGTCAGTCATCATTTTTTTGTGATTTTAAAAAATATCTTTCCAAAATCATCCAAAACACAAATCCATATAATTTCACTTTTGACTTGTCCTTTGACACTTTCATTGTCTTAGCACTTGTGCATACCAATGCTTGTTTTCTATATCATCGTGCTTGCATCTTTTGATACTTTCGCTCAACCTTTCAACTCCTACACCTTTTGGAACTTTTGACACATACTTAAATGCTTACATTATTTCATCCAAAATAGCTAGATCAAACAACTCAAACCAAAACATTTAAATCTATGGACTAGAGATTTGAATTAGTAAATTTTAGATAGACCTAGAGAGTATCCATCAAAACTATTTCCATCACAAAAACCAACTGCATTGTCCAAAATATTGACCACCTCATCATTCCCTTTGATCATTAACCATCCTAGATCTTACCATAGTTAGTTCCCTCAAACAATTTCAGACTAGTGAAACCTTTTGATATCTCCCACAATAACTAAATAATTACCCTCCCATTTGTGGCCTTTCATCCATTCAAAGCTTAAATATTACCGCCACTGTCATCCTAATTAAAACTTTAGGATTATCCTAATCATCATCTTGATTGTTTCCTTTTGTTCATCAAACTAAAATCAACCTCCAACTCTCCCCTCTCATTTTTTTGGACTTAAACAACAATCCATAATCTATCACTTCTTCACCCAACCAATTCCACTTCATCCAAATAAATTCAATTGTTTCCATCATATTGGTCATAGTCATTTACTTGTGATGGTGAAAAAGTGGACCTAGGGTCTAAATCACATCTTTTCACACATCACTTTCGGGGGACATAAAAATGATCATAAAAGGCCCTTTGGCTACTATCCTCATGAAAGAGCCAGAATAATTAATTATGGTTTTGGTCCCCTTTGGGAGGAATGTGGGGATTATTTATTAGGAATTAAATTGAAATGATTTTATAAATATAAATTAGGTCAACTATCCAACTACAACAAACTGATATAAATATAAAAAACCCAGAACTAGTAAATAGAAACTAAGAATGTTCAACAAAGAAAAAGGTAAAGACATAGGAACATAACATTCAAATTTGGACTATGAGAGTGTTAAAAATAGTCCAAAACATGTCTATTAAAGGATTTAAATCTATGGTTGAGAATGAAATGGATTTATAAATCAAGTGTTTAAGGTCTGACAGAGGTGGTGAGTTCACCTCCTATGAGTTTAATAGTTTTTGTGAAGATCATGGGATAAAAAGACATTTATCTACTCCTAGGAGTCCTCGATAGAATGGATTTTTGGAAAGGAAGAATATGCCAGTTCAAGAAGTAGCAAGAATGATGTTGAAGGAATCAAATCTACCAGATGTATACTACAAAGAGGCAATTTATACTGCAGTTTACATTCTCAATAGAGGACAAGCAAGAGTAAACAATTCAAAGACCCCCTATGGCCTATGGTATGAAAAAAATCCTACTGTGAAATATTTTAGAGTGTTTGGAAGAAAATGTTATATCATGAGAGATTATGAAAACTTGGGAAAGTTTGATGCAAGATCAGATGAAGGAATCTTCCTTGGATATTCTATAAAGAGCAAGGCATACACATTCCACAACAAAAGGTTAAAGAAGATAGTTGAAATTGAAAGTGTTAAAGTGGATGAGGAATCACATCAGAGCTCAATGTTAATAGAAGGATATGAATATGATGAAACCCCTTACAGAGAAGAAGAAAAAGAAGAGAAATAAAAGGAGATGCTAGTGGAAGAGGAAGAAGCTCCTGAAAAGAATCCTAAGAATCCTAAGTATGTGCAGAAGAATCATTATGAGGATCAAATGATTGGAGACAAAAGCAAAAGTGTGTTGACAAGGAGAAAAACTGCTATGGCATCTGAGGAACAAGTAAAATTTTGTTCTCTCTAAGATAAAACCTAAAATAATTACTGGAGCTTGCAAGGATGTAAATTGGATCAAAGCTATGGAAGAATAATTGAGGCTGATTGAGAAGAATCAAACATGGGGACTAGTCCTAAGACCAACAAACAAGAATGTGATAGGAACAAAATGGGTGTTCAGGAACAAGTTGAATGAGAATGGAGAAGTTGTCAGAAATAAGCTAGGTGTGTGTGTAAATGCTACTAACAAGTGGAAGGAATATATTTTGAAGAGAAATTTTATCCTATAGAAAGAATGGAGTCTATTAGGTTTTTTTTGGCTTTTGTAGCACATAAATAATTCAAGGTATATCGATGGATGTAAAGTTTACATTCTTGAATGGTGAGTTAGAAGAAGAGGTATACATCGAACAACCAAAAGGTTTTTAGTTATTAGAAGATCCTGATATGGTTTGCAAATTGAAGAAAGCATTGTATGGACTAAAACAAGCTCCTAGAGCTTGGTATACAAGATTGGACATGTACTTATTACAATAGGGATTCAAAAAGGGTACTACAAATAACAATATTTACCTCAAAGTTGAGGGAGGTAAAATCTTGATTGTGGTTGTGTATGTTGATGACATAATCTTTGGAGGAAATGAGATCATATGCAAGAATTTTGCAGAGGAGATAAAAAATGAGTTTGAAATGTCAATGTTTAGGGAGATGACTTTCTTCCTTGGTCTATAGATCATTCAATCAAAAAAGGGTATATTCATTACATAATCAAAATATGTTATGGAAATATTAAATAAGTTTGGAATGGAGGACTCTAAACTAATATGTACTCCCATGGTTATTGGTTGTAAATTGAACAAAAATAATGAATCTCATAAGATAGATCAAAACAAGTATAGATCAATGATTGGTGAATTGCTATATCTAATTACAACTAGACTAGATATCATGCATGCAGTATATATTTTGAAAAGATTTCAGAGAATCACATGTGGCAAAATTTAAAAGGATATTCAGATACTTGAAGAGCACTTCAGACTATGGTCTATGGTATTCTAAGGATATTGAATTTTCTTTAAGTGCTTACGTAGATGCAGATTGGGCAGGTTGTGTGAATGACATAATAAGTACAAGTGGAGGTACTTTCTTTCTTGGAAATAGACTAGTTTCTTGGTTGAGTGAGAAGCATGACCCAGTGTCATTATCTACCATAGAGGCATAATATATTGCTACATCATCTTATTGCACACAGGTGTTGTGGATGAAGTAGAAATTGAAAGATATAAAAGTATCATATGATGAACCTATCTCTATCTTGTGTGATAATACAAGTGCTATCAGCATTTAAAAAAATCCATTAATGCATTCAAGAACAAAGCATATCTCTATCTGATATCACTTTTTAAGAGAGAAAGTTTCTAAGAATGAAGTAAAGTTGGAGTATGTGCCTAAAAAGGATCAAATAGTAGACATTTTCACAAAGGCTCTTCCAAAAGATGCATTTGAGTATCTCAGAAACAAGTTAGGGGTTATTGCCCCTCCTTTTTTAACTAGATGTATAATTTGGTGCATCTATCTAGGGGTGCAATTCAAGATGAATTCTTTGTCCTGGATTGATGAAGGCTACCTCTCAGGGGAAGAAGGTAGTGGTATCTTCAATTGGTGCAGTCAGGGGGAGAATATGTTGTAAGTGAGAGAAGTGAAGTGTGTAGGTGTTCCCCTTGCCATTGATGTCAAAGGGGGAGAGTGAAGTATGAAAAACATAGGAAAAGAGAAGTGGAGAGAAACAAGTCTGCAATGTAAGAAATGTCCAAGTAAGGGGGAGAGATTCTTGAGTGTTGGAGATGCAAAGTTGGTTGCTTTTGTTGTTGATGGTTTTTCAGTAGGTGCTACCATCAATGAAAAAGGGGGATATCATTGCATTATGCTGTCATTGATATCATCCTCTAGTGTGATCATGATGAGAAGGTATTTATGGTGTTGAGGAGGTGTTACATATGCAACAGGGTCACTTGGTTTCCAAGTGCTTTTGAGAAAATTGGTATAAAGAGTGTACAAGGTGTTAGGGGTGTGTTTTGTATTGTGCTTCGTATTTATTCATGCTTGAAGATGTGCTTGTGCAGTTTGGATGTAATGTTCAGAAGAGTTCAGAGGTGTTATATCTAGAGTTTCAGGTTCTAGATCATGTGGTAGTAGAAGATGTGTTTGATAGTGCTTGGCATGTGCAGAAGGTTGTCTGAGAGAAATGGAATTACTCTGCATTTCTCTATGTTGAAGTTTCTTGTCTTGCGAATTTGGGAATATTATAATGATGCTTGTATCTATCTTCCCTTGGATGGTTTTATGTTCAACTATTTTGTAAGCTTGGTTTATGTGTCGTGTCTCAATAACAGTTTCACTAGTTGCATAGGAAGTTAATGTTCTTGGTTGCATATGTTTGTGCTAGTGTTTTTGAGTGTTCTATTGGTGTTGGAATATTTTAGGATGTTGTGTATTTTTTCTATGTGGTCCATATGTTGTTTCTAGACTTGGTGAAGTGTGAATTTGATTGCTTGTTAGCGTTAATGCCAGTTTGGATGACCTGACAAGCAACGCATCATGTCAATGTAGATTTTAGGGTCTTAGTTAACCCTTGGTGTGGCCCTCCTTCACTTCTTTCCATCATGGAGTTGTTTTGTGCCAATCTATTTGGTAGTTGGACGTTTAAGGTGAATACATTTCATTGTGGCTGACTTGGAGAATATTTGAGGTGTGAAGGACATATATGCAAGGTCATTTATTAGAGAAGTGTGTGATGCAAAATGATGTGTATGTGATCGAGTGTTGAGATTCGAGTGCAAGCATGAATGCTTATGACTATCGAAAGTAGTGAGTAGAAGGTGTCTACATTTCAGAGTGCTTGAAGTTGCTAGAGGTAATGAGTTGAAGGTTGTAGATGGTGAAGAGTTGTTGTGGTGGATTCTCCTATTTCTCAATGGTAGCGAACCTCCTTGTAACAATTTATTTCTATTCTTTTTCTATTCGGGCAGTGAGCCCTTGGTAGCATGAGACCTTCTTTCTTTTAGACAGTGAGTCCTTTAGGCAGTGAGCCCTTCCAACAGTGAGCCTTTTGTAATTGATGTTGATATTCATATATATGTGAGTTAATCCTCACCATGGTTTTTCCTTGATTAGGGTTTTCCATGTAAAATCTAGTGTTCTATTGTGTATGGTTATTGATGTGTTGATGTTTCATTTGTTTACATTCATGTTGATGCTTAATAAGGGTCTTAATATTAGTGAGGGTTTTAAGGTTTTAATATACAACTAATTCACCCCCTCTAAGTTGTCATGTGTGTATAACAATTATAAGTATAATTTAATTTGAAAATTATGTCCTTGCACTATTTACATTCTAATAGTGATTGTGACATGTTATTAATGTCATGCCAATTGTACTCAAGTTGATTTTTTATGAGAAATATGTCAGGGTACCTATTGCATGGGTTATTTCATCCCATAACAATATTTGGGTTGTTGGTAGATATAATCAAGACCAAGGATTCTACTAAAATATATACTAATCTTGTAACCCACTCAAACTAAATACACATATACACACAACTAATAAAATGTTAAACTTTAAAAAAATTATTAATTTATTGCATCCTAATATAGGTTACACACACTTGCATAGCAAGTTTCTTCCAAGAGTACACAAGTGTCAAGAATTCTAGAATAATTTTGGTAGCATAATAGTACCTATAAATTATCTCACAATACAACTCCAATCCTAACACTTGTATTTATAACACCTCCTTACATTCAACATGCAAACTTCAACAAATAAAGCACATGCACATGCAAAACTCACACCTATCATAGAAACTTTCTATTTTTAACTCCCTCATTAACTAAGAGTTAACTTCAACAAATGGGGCCCACATGCCAACCATGTCACTTTCCATGCAATTCTAACACTTCTCTGAGTCAACTCTCACATACTGACATCATTAATTAAATAGTAAATAAGTAACATTAAATAAATAATCAATGTTAGGAATTATCAAAGGTTGCACACAATTAATTAAATAGGTAAATAAATAAATATTAAATAAATAATCAATGCTAGGAATTATCAAAGGTTGAGACACTTTATTCATAACACTCTTATTGATTCTTGGATCTACTCCCACATCTACTAATTTCTTGGGACTTCTAGATTGTGTGAGACTCAAGATTCAATTCAGGCTTGGGGAAAGGGGCTTTAGGTTCCTGCAAGGAACTTTTCCCTCCACTTTTGAAATTTCCTTAGATATTGAGATTTCTCCTCCTTTTTAATGAACAACTACTCCTTCCTCTAAAAATTCTAACCTTGAGATTGTAATTTTTTCCTCTATTAATTGGATATTTTTAATTTCCTCAATACCTTGGACTATATTGTTGGCTACCACCTTTAACTAGACCCCCCAAGTTACTCCTTTGAGGTGATAAAGAGAAGGGTGGGTTTTCCTCACTTTGAAAGATGAAAACACCCACCTTGGAATTCAGGGGGAAGTCCAACACTTCAACCTCAAGAACATCTTGATCTCTAGACCTCCATTGTCCTTGGAGACTTACCAGAGGTTTTGTTGTTTTCTTCCTTCCCTTTTTCATGTCAAAGTTTTTTTTTCTTTTTCCTTTAGACAACCTTTGGAGTTGTGCCCCTTTTGTTGTAGATTTGGCACTTGACCAACTTGCATTTGTACTCAATAGCTTGGTACTACAATGTGCATTTTGACAAAATATTGATTGAGGTGCAAGCTACTTATCCAAGAAACATATAACATATAATTTGGCAAAAATCAATCTCTTCCTAAGCTTAGTCATCGAATTAAAGACAAATAATTGAAATTACACTTGCAAGACAATCAAAATTTTCTCTTAGTTTTTCCTTATTATGTTCATGTATGAAATACAAAAAATTATATATTATGACATTCTTTCTTATGGGCCAGTATTATGTTGACTCCAAAAGAATCTAGATCTTTTGGTGGTTTTTATTATGAATTTATGTGATTGAGATCGTCTACAAAGACAAAATATATACCTTCAGTTCTAAGTTGATAATTTAGTTTTAACTTATTCATATCAATTCTTAGAGAAACCATGCACCACTATTTCTTTTCTTGGGTATTTCTTTATTGAATAATGACTTGGTTGTATATCAATAGTTATACTTAAAAATTGATATTTTTGTGTTGTCACTATTTTAATCATATTAATTATTGATTGGGATTATTGGGTTTAGGGATGCAATCAAGTCATATTGCAACCCCCTAGTTTTAGATTATTTATTGTTAATCTCTAAGTCATGTGTTCCCAATGTATTCAAATCAAGGAACAGGCTTGATTTTGAGAATATAAGCTTAGATTTCTAAGCCAATTCACCTTCTATTTTTTCGCTATAATACATATCCTAAAGAGAGTTAATTTAAAGAGTATACTCCCAAAATGTGTATCCATATTCACAAAATTACTATGTTTTTTCTTTGATGTCCTTCATGCAGGAAACTTAAATGCCAAAAAATTGGAAGATCGACACTTTTTCTTTCCTCAAAGTATCTTAGGGTTTTGTTATAGTCTTTTTTTAAGTTATTCTTTTCGTATTGTATTTGGTTCTATAATTTGTAAGTCTCGTAGATGTTTTTAAAAAAATTTCATTCATTCATTTTCTCCATCAATATATTGATTGATAGAGATTATAACAATGTTCAATCTTGATAGTTCGTGAGAGCTTTGTTAGTTGCCTTTCCTCTTTGTGAAATTGAGTTCTAGCTTATAATTTTAACTAAAGGTTAATCTAAACTCTAATCTTATATTAAGTCTAAGGTGTATAGTGGTTGTGGTGTGCTCAATGATATGGATTTTACTACATATCTCTCTAATAGATTGATTTGATGTTTAAAAGTCAAACTAAGTTCCTTGTTGAGTTCAAGGTCTAGGTTGATAACCTTTTATTGCCTAAGAGGGGTTTAACCACTAATTTGTTTGATGGTGCCAACTATATATTCAAATATGATTTATTCCCCTTGTTAGGTTTATGAATGCTTTACCTTGTTTTTCTTTTTTCTTTGGCTACATAAACTCGTCCAGGTCTAGAGCTTAATTGGACTTAAATATATAGACATCATATTTTTCATAGATGGATTTTCTACTAGATGGAATTAGATTTCAATCCATTTAAATTATACTAAATACTTAGATTGGGTTCAAATATCATCATGTATGATTTTGTCTCCTAGATTTCTCTTTAGTCATTGATATTCTTAGCAAAGAGTTTAAATTTGTCACGTCTAGGAGTCGGTCTAAAACCTGTTGACAAAAATTATTTCTCTAGTTTCACTATATCCCCTAATATTTCCTATGGGCACAACCTAAGTTATCTTATTTAATCTAGTTTGGGTTTAAAACCTTCACAAACTATATTTTATTGACAAGTAAATAAGGTCTATTTAAAAACTAGATTTAACCTAATTTTATTTGAGATCATGTTTGGACCTTGATCGAGAAACTCCAAGACTAAAAAGAAGATCTTATTCCCAATTTGAAGCCAAAGTTGATTTCTTCCTTGATTTGATTTATTCATCACATCTAAAAGTTAGTTGGGAGACAAATCACTATGACTTTGATGTTGGTCATGACTAGCAAAGGGTGTTATATAACTTAAGTTTGACTGGTTAATGGTTAATTGATTAACTTGAGATTTTAAATTGATATTATTAGTCTATTGAGTGTTGAATGCGATGGAACTAAGTAGTTGAATTTGTATCCTTTTCTAATTAGGGTTATCTAGCTTATTTTTGGTGATAAACACTTGAACTTGATGACATGTTCAATATATGATCCTTATTGGAAGTAAGCTTTTATTTGTTCCTTCAAATCCAATAAACAATATTACTAAAGTTGGACTTGTTCTTGGGATTTTGTTTAAACAAAGTTTATTTATTTTGAATTAAGATAACCCTAGGATTTTCTATTTAGTTTAATAAAAAATCATAACTGAAGCAATAATGTTGTTTTAAATATATATTTTTGTCAATATTCTAGTTTATTTCTTGGTTGTTCCTATTACACTAGGAACCAACTTCAACCCATTTAATGACTTTTGAAGTCTTCACATGAGCTTGAAATAACTATGTTGAACACACCTTTGTGGTTGTTCCATGCATATATCTTCCTAAAGTTCTATATTAAGAAATGCATTTACACCTATTTGATGCACCTCCATTCTAATTTGTGTTGCACAAGATTGAACTATTTATAGGGACTCAATCTTTGGCAATAGGTTTTATGTCACCCAATAACCAATATTGTCCTTGTGGGAGTATCCCTTTGCCAAAAGCCATTTTTGTATCTTTCAATAACCCATCCAAAGCGAAGTCTTGTAGATTCTCCTACACTTCACCATACCCTTCTCCTTTAGACAAGTTATCAAATCCCATGCATTATTCTTCATCAAGAGATGTAACATCCCTCTATCACTTTCCCTCATCCATCCTTATGTGTAAGTTTTGCACAAGATTACGGATTATGAGAGTTCAAATCACCTTAATTATGAGAGCAAAGTTGGGTTTCTATTTTCCATACAAGATCAATATTACACATGTTTGCTCATTAATGCATTTGGAGCTAATTAAGATGTGAAGGCTTTGTATATAAGACACATAAGACCATATAAAATACACATGCCTAACGAAATACCATAATAATTAGTAACTCAAAGGGTCCCAACAAAATGAGTTTCAACCATTCTAATAGCTACAGTGGTTTGATAGTTACAAGAAAATGCATGAAGCAATTTTCAATAGAAATGATTTCACATGGAGCATTTAATTTCAAAAGAATTTTGAAAAAGGTATATTTTTTAGGGAATGTAGAAATAGTATCAAATAACATGTGAAAGATAATGCCAAGGATAGGAAAATAAAGAGAAATTCCAATGAGAAGGCGGATTTATTGAGGCCTTTGTTAACATACAATTTCTTGGTGAAATATAAAGAATAGAAGGACTGAATATAAATCCTCATGCCCCCCTACAATTACATCTCTCATCTTAATTGGTACATACTTAATTTTTGTTCAATCTATTTTTTTTTTTTTGCTTCAAGACTCTTTGCTTCATACATCCTTCTATATCTTTGTTGCTTGTTCCTTTGGCTTGTCTAAGGTTCACCTTACTCCTATTAAGGTTCACCTTACTCCTATTTATGTTTATTTCCCATTATTGAGTCATACCCTAATATGTTAAAACATTGTCCTAGTATTTATATTCGTCTTATCTCTTTTGTCAATGTTTGGGAAGTGGTATACTAAATCTTACAACATGTATGAATTTCTTCAGTGTTTTGGTATATTAAGTATACAAGTCAACGCCATACTGGCTATTGCACATTGCTTTCATCCCTCTTGTGTTGCAAACCTTGTTTGTTACATAATGCCTATCGATAAGATAGTCTATATATGATACCTCATGCTCCTGTTTGCAACAATACACTCCCTATTAATTTTTTAATCTTATTTTCCGTTCCATTTTCCATAAATGATGATAGATTTATAAACGATGGCCATCTTCTTACACTCTTTGCTATTATAAATAATAGTTAGAGTTTGATTTTAGTGAACTTCTAATTAGTATAATAGTATTGCGGTTTATGATTTTTTAACCAAATAATATCTATGTCCAAATTAGAATTTCTTAAATAAAAAGAATAAAACAGGAATACCGTCATTTAAAAAAACAGGAAATGAATTTCGAAAAACTCTTTTGCTTTTCTCCGAGTCTGGCGAGTTACCATTGCTGAGCGGGAGAAATTCAAAAGGAAACAATAGTTCATTCCATTGCAATCCTTTATATACCTTCGAACTCGAAACCCATAATGTAAACTATATTCAATCTTTTGAAAATTACACTGAAGAGAACCCAGCAGGAAAACGAACGAGCGGGAAAATTTACAGCACACTGGTTGCTGGCCCAATCAGTCCAGGCAACCTCTAAATTGTTCCATCATTATGAATTGTAAAATCTTTGAGAAACCAACAAAATTTTTTACCCTACTCAATTGAGATTTGTCTCAAAGCACGGAGCCAGGATGCCTTCGTATTCTTTCCCCATCCTGGGTATCAAGGAAATAGTGAACTGCTTGACGAATCTGGGAATTGGATCGGTCACTGCTGAGCAACTGTTGAAAATAAACGCAGAAACCGCCGCTTATCTGTATGAATGCTTCGTCAAAAACATAATGGCGGACGGTTCAGGAAGGGACGACCAGCCATTGTTCTGTGGATTAGAGGTCTTAGAAGACCATGAGCTGCACAGAGATTCCGTGGGCATAATAAACACCATTCGAAAAATACAAAATGTTATGCGTTCTTCAGGGGCTCATGATTTCTCTTCCAAGGACATTTTCAAGCCCGATCCCCAACGCACTCTCAAGTTCTTAAGCGCCTTGATCAATTTCTCCTGCTATAGGTAAGGTCTATGGATGCTTTTGCTGGTTCAGATTTGTTAATTGGCTGGTTTTCTGTCTGCCATTTGAAAAAAGTTTTCCTTTGATTTCTGTAAAACCATATCCCTTTTCTTTGAGAACTTGCACGATTTTTGTACATGACATGTGAATCTTAAAGGGATTTGAACAATATTTTTAGTTTTAGCCATGTTCAGTATTTATTAACTTCTGATAATGACCGCTTCTTTTAAAATCATTTCTTGGCATTACCAATGTCCAGTGCTCTGTAACGTATCTCTTTCCTTTTGAATTGTTGTTAATGCCCTACCTTGATTTTGTTCTCTTTCCGCACCACAGGGAAGATAAATTAACAGTTATAGGCTCGACGTTGCAAGAAAGTGATCAGGAGCTGGAGAAAGAAATTCTCCTCGAAAACAGGAAACTTGAGGTTCTTTCTCACTCTCCCGCTCTCTGTCTCACATAGAGAGAGGCTCTTATTCTGTCTTCTACATATTATCTATTTTAAGGGTGTCTTTTTTGGCAAATTGAAATTTGAAACCCTATGAGTGCCTACGGTAGCCTCCACAAGTGTCCTCACACATAGCAGGCTCCGCGAGTACCTAGTAACAGCAGTACTAATCACTGCACCATCCGAACTTAGGTTACAGATCAGTCAAGACCCACAGACTAAGGCCTATCTAATGGCTATCCAACTCTTTGCTGGCTTTTGACCATTCATATTTGGGCCTTATAAACTAGGAGGATAATCCCAGAAAGATTAGATTTTTTA
The DNA here is from genome assembly GCA_007115665.2 of Sequoiadendron giganteum. Classification (NCBI taxonomy): domain Eukaryota; kingdom Viridiplantae; phylum Streptophyta; class Pinopsida; order Cupressales; family Cupressaceae; genus Sequoiadendron; species Sequoiadendron giganteum. Next base: position 673,040,464 of record CM021104.1, read on the forward strand.
GTCTTTTGTATGGGTTTTATAATGGTGATGAGACTGTGCTATTAAGTTTAACTGCCTTTTGAACTCTTGCATTTTTTCAGTTGGAGCGTGAATTGGCAGAAATTGATGCAGAGAGACAATCCAAGCAGCCCCAGATCGAGGCATTAGAGTCTGAAATCAAGGAGCTGAATCAGAACATATTAGCCCTTAATAAACAACAATCCAATTTGCAAGCGGAAGTGCAGAATCTCAAGGAGAAAAACATCGGCTATAATGACAAGGTAAGATTTTAAATTTCATACTAATCTTAGGATTAATTGATCTTAACAAAAGGGAAATGAAAATACATACATTTATGCTTGGTGCATCTAACTCAATTTCCAAGTTATGTGCATTTTTGGAAATATGCATTGCCAATCTCAAGACATATATCCTCCTAAGTATGCCACATTGGCAAATATCAATAAATTAATGCAAATATTTCATGAAACTATTGCAATACGTTATAAACTAAATGATGAAAATTTATTGTATTCTATTAAAATAATATCTAATGTTAGCAAAAACAGTAATGTAGCTTTCTTGTGGCAATGGGTGTGAAATGAGCTGTGTTTACATGTATTTATCCTTTTTTTTGGATAATTAATGGGCCGTCATAGGGGCCTCCACCCGAAAAAGTATGAGAAACAAATACAACTAAAACAGTCTTAACAACTGATGAACATGAAGTATAAAACCTGGCATTCAAAAACCCACCACCAAAAGCATCCATCAACCAAAGATTGCAAACAAAAAATATAGTGACAAACTCCCCGAAGAGGAGTATTGTTAGCACCTTTCCACACCCCCGGCCACCAGCACCCTAGGCCTCAACATCCATCGCTGCCACCTGCAAGCTTGGAACCTTTAAAAATTAAGTATCATAAATAACTATTAACTTTATCATTGGATATTCCAACATTATGGTAATAATCTGACATGTTAAAAGACAACAATTGTTTTAGATTTGAAAACTCCATCATGTTTTAGATTTTAAAGACTGCTTCTAAAACTTTCTTCCCATGATTGGCAATATTTTTCTTCCCGTGACATTATTCTCTCCACATTGACATTTTATCTCATGATACATTTTTATAAAACAATATTCTTCCTTTGGTAAGCTCATGATACTAATATTTGTCTTCTTGTGACTGGATTTTTTCTCACGTCTGTATTTATGCCCACAATTTTGAGTTTTTTTTGGCCTGTTCTGCCTGTGACCTCTATGACTGGCTGTTCCTAGGGTTTTCATACCTCTGTATTTTCTTTAGAAAATGTCTGGAGATTTTTTTTGAGATTTTCAAAAAAACTGAAGGCGATTTTTGATGGGTTTGGCAAGGTATCCGATTTTTTTGCTGAATTCTTCATGGACTTGCTTGAGTTTATTTGGGATGAATCCACAATCCTCCATATGCGCTTTAACAGAGTCCCTTGATGAATCGGTCCCAGATTCATACTGGGTATGATGTGGATCCAAATCTAGGCATAGTAGGGGCCAAACCAATAACATAACAAAAAAACAGAAGCCACCAAAGAAACCAGGGCAATGAATGCAAATCGCCACCTGGATGGGGGCTGTAGAAAGGCTGCAAGGAGAGAGAATTAACTACTCAAATGTGCCAGCATGGGGGATATAAACTTACTATCCCATTACTGATAAATTCACAAGTGGGAGGATGCCACCCTGTACCATTAATCCACAACAATGATGAAAGAAATGATAAGGCAAAGGAAACATTACAAATGTCCATCATTAATTAAATTATTAAACCCTCATGCTTTGTTTGGAGTGAACATGAAAAATTTAATCCATGTTACAGTGGCAAAAAGATGCTCAAGCCCTGGCCAAGTATCCGACCTGCCATTGTAAAGGATTGAAAATGGCATCTGAACAATACCAACATTAGCAAAAAAGTACCCTGCCAGGTTCAATTCTTTGAAGCGATGCTTACATTGAATATTTGAGAAGGGTTTATGTAGAACCAAGGCTTTTTCAAGAAAACTATGACTCTTACAGCTTGGGCAAAAGCCTTTCTTCAGCCCTTAAATGACAATTGGATAATCCCCTTCTACCACAAACCTTTTACAATTAATCAAGCAGGCCACCATACCACCAATTGCAGCTTCCCACTCAGTCTTGTTATTCAACTTGTAACCGAGAAAAAGAGAACCCCCTTTTAACAAAAGTTAAAACAACCATCAAAATTCCTCAACACAACAACAGCATCAACTAAGCCAGGATTGCCTCTAGAGTCAACTTCAAAATTGAGCTTAAGATATCCTACAAGAGACTTCAACTGAGCCCTAGATTTCTTAACATGCTTATTTGCAACTACCCCATTAATGGGGGAGTGTTTACATGTATTTATCACTCGGACATTCTTTAATTTTATCTTTAAGGTATATTGTTGTAGGGATTCTTCAAGTGCTATAGTTTGAAATTAAGAGGTAGTTTAAACAACTAAACAAATTATACAGATGATAATGGGAATGGCAACCTATCATATGGTATGGGTTATAACCCACTGAAAAGTTGAGCATTTTCAATGGCTGCTTATCGTTTGTTTGGGCTTTCTGAGAGAGAGGATTTGCTGGCCTTTCCCATGTTATTATGCATTTTTTCATCTGGGCAATAATTCTGTTTGTGATTGTTTTTAACTTCTTTTCAGAATTTTGATATAGCTTGGATTCAGATGGTAGTTTGTTAGTGCTTTTTTGTCTTACTCAGTATGGGAAAAGTATTTCTAACAGCATATTGAACTCTTTTTCACGTGTACTGAATTAGAAATTCAATATTTTGTCTTTTGTTTTATTTGTTAGTTTTTTCAAAATGAGACCGAGTAGAGTTTTTGTTCCAGTGAATGATGATCAGAGGTGATTGTAAGTGCCAACTTTTTTTTTTTGTTTGGTTGCAGATTAGAAATGCAAATTTCTTGCTGCTACAGAAGACCCAAGAAGCTATGCAGCAGCAGTCTCAAATAGTTCAATCACCAGACAAGCTTCAGGTTTTGACATTTAAAAGAATAAAATACTATTTTATTTCTGGTTTCTGGTAATAATCTTTACAAAGAGCTTCTGATGTGCTTTGCCTTATTTAATAAAGTGTTCATACTTAGCAAGTGACATTTCACTTTGTCCAGAATTCAGATCTATATTTTCGGTCATCTCTTTTTGCTAGTTATAAATGTTAACCCTTCTAAATCTTTGCCCTTACCTTTAAATTGAATTTTAGACCTTGGACCAGTTCTCAATTTGTCATCACACAATCTTACTCGAACATTTAATATTTATTTTCATTACTGATCTCTTTGGATTGTACAGTATGTCTAAATATATGTCCTTTAACAGTACATGCAAATAGCCACTAGGTCAGATATCTCACACACAGATATTGATTAAATGCTGAGAGCTATTAGGTGCCTATCTTTTATGGAGATGGTTAAGAAAGAGGTTTGAAATCAACGATTCTACTTTTGTTCTTGTTATAGGACTTTACCCGAAAGCGAAAAGAATGTTATTTACTTTTTTGGTTAAAAAGAGATAAAAAGGGGTAAAAAAGGAAATTATGTCATTTGTATTTAATTACCTTTAGAAAAATGTAATAGAAATATCAAATAAGTGATTCTTGGGAAAGAATAGTCTTGTGAGATAAAAATGGTAAAATAATTAATTTTATTAAAGGTTAATTGTGATGTGAAAGGGTGTGATGATTTGCAAACCACACCTTAAAAGATTATATTAATCATGTATGTGAGACTTAGAAAGGGCATGGAGAACACTCAAGGAAGAAGGTGGTTTGGTGAGCAATGGGTATTGGAGAAGGGGCATACAAAGTGTGTCCAACTCAAGGTATAGGGTACACCTAGGATTGTCTTGGCCGTGGATTTGTGTTGAGCAATTATTTTGTTCAGCATGTTTTACATGCTATGTTCTAAACAAAATTATTCCTCTTGGAGTTTGCCATAGCTTAGAGGGACTCAATCACCAAGGCCTTCATTGGGTGAGATTTGTTGTTTCTAGAGTTGTCTTAGATAAGTATTACATGACATTTGGTTTGAAATATAAGTTTTGAATGTTGATAATAAATATAAACTTCTGCTATTATTTTTAATATTAAATTTCATATTTGAAATGTTGATTTTATATATTTATTCAAGTGTTATTACTTATTTCTTTTAAAAGTGCATAAGCACCTCTTAAAAGCTATGCTCCATGGGGTTTCGGGGATGGGGACGACAGGGTATGATGGGACAAGTTTTCGGTACATGGGGTACTTTTGGGTCATTTTTTAGGGGACAGCAGGGGACGGCTAATAAAAAAAAAGGAATTTTTAAAATATATAGAGATATTTCAAATGTTCATAGCATAACATTGCTAAAGCATTCATTCTAGACATTGTAGAAGCTTAATACATATCATTAGACTTGAATTGAGATTTCACATGAGAATCGACAAACAAATTAACAAAATTCAACTGCTTTTCATTATCAATGTGCATACATATCATATACAAGTCTGATAATTATAACCAAAATGCCCAAAGGCTCCAAGTCTCAACTATGAAATGACATGATAAACATAAAACTAAGAAAATATATGGCTGTCCAGTGTCCCTAATCAGCAAAAGGTAGGTCTAAATCAGCATTGCCCTCACCATTGGAGCTCGAGTCTAAGTCAGTGTCAGTGTCCATGTCAATAGAAGGATCTACCTCAACCAACGGAACCCCAACCAATCCCTCATGTGCATTCTCCTCCTCAATCTGCATAGCATCATCGAGATTAACATCCCAACGTAAGGTTGGAGTTTGATGATACTCACTAGACTGGCTATCTTGTAGCCGCAAAGCATTGTGTACTGCCACCAACTTCTTCGATCGTCTAGAGGTAAGGTAGTTCATCTTGGTTGATTGGATGAAGCTATATGTGGACCAATTCCTCTCTATAGCAGAGGAATTGGCAACCTGTGAAAGAAGACGAACAACAAGTAATCTCAACTCTGGTGCATCCTACCCATACCATGTCCACCATCCAATAGGGTTTGGTTTGAGCCAATGTAGCTCTATTCGTCATTGCCTTTGGTTTGCCGAAGGTTGGACCACAAAGATTGGCAAATGCAAGCCACTGTGTGCGAAGTACAATAGATTCCTCTGAAGTATACATTTTTGTAAGGGTCCTCATGAAGCCTTCTTTCACCTCTTCATTATGAGATGGAGCCACTCTCCCAAGTCTTGGTGCATACCATTTGGGATTGAGAGCATAGGCTGCCATATGAAGCGGGGTGTTCATAATGTCCCATTGTCGCGTCACAATGGGCCTAAGATGCTCCTCATAAAATCCCAAAGTAGGGTCCTTGCTATAAATTGCTTGCTTGATCTGTCCAAGCATACTATTGAAGGTCTCATAAATCTCTCCAAGGCTAGGAGAGTCAGTATTAGCATATCTAATCACTTGCACAATAGGCTGGATGAAGGAGCATACATATCTACAAGTGTAAACAAGTTACAAAAATTAAAATCAGCTATAAATATTAAATAATAAAATCAGCAATAATAAAATTAAGAAATAATTCAAATAAATAATAAAATCAACAATGCCAATTTTCTTACCTCATTGTGGACCACCAGTTATCATCAAGGATTTTTTGTTTCACACTTCTTCCCTTCGGTGTGCTTGACTCATGCCATCTACCCCACTCTACATTGACCACCATTAATTGTAGAGCCTCTTGGACCTCAAGCATTCTCTCCAATAAAATGAAGTAGCTGGCATATCTAGTCTCCACGGGCTTGAGGAATTCCTTCCTCGAAAATGTTCTAAACAAAGCAAGTGAAGTCTGATAGTTGCAAATGAACATTTGTACATCTCTAGCCTTTGCAACCACTGCCTTCACCCAATCTATTTTCCCAATGTCCTTAAAGGTATTGCTCAATGCATGCACACAACAAGGGGTCCAAAAAATTTGCTTATAAGCACTCTCCACCATCAATCCAACTAATTTACACACACAGGCTGAATCGGTCATTACCTGCACAACATTAGAGGCTCCAACCTCCTCTATAGCATCTCTCAAAATATGAAATTGGAAGGTTGTACCCTTCCTTTTGCCCGAACAATCTATAGCTCTAAGAAAATAAGAGCCTGTTGTACTAGTGACAATAAGATTGATGAGTGGTCGATGTTTGATATCGGTCCACCCATCCATGATTATGGAGCAGCCATCTGTCAACCATGTTTGTCTCATATCCTCCATCAAAATACTCACCTTGGTGTACTCTCTATCAAGAAGGGTGGTGCGTAGCTTAGTTTCTCCAGGTGGAACATATGACGGACCAACAACTATAATATCTTTGCACATTTGTTTAAAATATGGTGAACGTGAGACATGAAATAGTATGGCATTAGCATAAAAAAACTTGGCAATAGAGGAATCAACCCTATCTTTTACTGTAATATTAAACATATCGACATTCATACTTCTTTTCTTTCTTCTAGTAGAATCCTCCCCCACTTGGCATTTAAAAAACTTTAAAAAAAAAAGTGTGCTCAATTTTTGGTTGGGCTGTAGGGGACGGCTAGCGGTACTCGGTACGGTCTGGCTGTATCGGGTATTGCTAGCTGTCCCCTACGTCCCCTATAAGTTGCAAAAACATCCCCCAGAAGGTTTAGGTGCTTTGCATGGAAAAAGGGACGGCTAGGGGACGTTTCCTGGTCGTTCTCGTGTCCCCATTCCGTACTCGATATGGGAAATGGCAAAAAAGTATAAGGGACGCGTCCCTGTGAAGCACAACTTAAAAGTATTATATTGTGTTGGATATAAAATTGGCAAGTAATAGTTTTGTTCTCCATAACTAATAATTAGATTATCAACTATTCTTACCTTTATCTTTATTTTAGATAAATTAATAGGGTTGTATGGTGGCCCCCAAGTCAGCTTGCTTTGGGTCTATATCCAAGTGTGGCAGCAAAAACATCCAAGTTGACCTTCTTTGGGTCTACATCCTACAACTTCGTTGCCGCTTCCTTGTACTCATTCTATTTTTGAGTAAGAAGGCACAACTACAAGTTGTAATGCATGTAAAGTGGCTCCTCTATTTTACTTGATGCTAATTAGTTGTGCTTCACTAAGTGGATGAAGGAGAATGTATTCAAATTTTGTTTAGATGAAGTAGAACTAGCGACCTATTGAGGCAAAGTGAGGGTTAGAGTTATTAAATTATAAATCAAACTTCAAATTTGAAAATGCAAATTTGAAAAATGAAAAAAATTTAGGGTGTGATAAAAATGAAGAAACTTGTGATAAAATTTTGATCAAGATGATTGTGTTGGACGTGAATTGGGTTTCGACAACTTATTTGAAAATAAAAAATAAAAAAACAAAGAGATCATACTTAACTTTTAAAAAATAAATTACTAAAGTGAAACATAAAATTTTAAAATTTTATTATTTTAGCTGCCTTTAGTAGCTCCAATTGCGAGAATGTTCAAAAATGGCCTATGACATGTGGTTGTTTGTGATGGACATTTGGATCTCCTAGGCCTTAGCATAGAATCTTTTGATTCAATCTATTTTCTTACCCTACTTTTGTAGCATGAGGTGGAGCTAGTAGACAAGACAAGGTGTCCAAAATATATGTGAAAACCATGCCTCAACCAACATATGAGATGCTTTGCAATTCTTTGCGTTGTTTATTATGATTTGGACAACATTTTGATGACCTGCTTCCTAAGTGCTCTACATAAGGATGTTAGCTATGAATTGTGCACCATTCACTTGCCCCTCATTGTATTGTCCCATTTCAACCAACTTGCAAATTTGTTGATTTCCCACTTAGAGACAATTCGTCAAATAGTTGGTATACATTAAACCATTCAATTTCTTGAGTTTTGTGCTTTATGAACAGAGGCAACTATCTTTTGTAATCATAAGAAAATATATAGCTTTCAAAAACATTGCCCCTTTAAGATACATTTCAATCACATTAATCAATGATTGATATATTGCATCCTTACATAGTTACATTCATTAGAAATGATGGACAACCCATATTTGTTTCCACAAATTTCTAGTGGGATCTAATGGAGTTTCTATATTTATTACTTATTTTAACAATAAGGTGCGACATAACTTCACATAACTTGGGATTGTGTACCCTTTTGGAGCCTCATTTGTTTTTTTTCAACATATCTTGACAATATGGTGATAGAACAATATTGAAAGACAAACCATTTGCATAGAGGAATCTTGCAATGGTTTGATTGGCAATCTCTCTAGCGTCATTTTGAAATGCTCTCTCTAGTGACCTCATTCTTTTCGCACTAGTGGGCTCATTTTCATTCCTTCCCAAAAGTGGGCGACTCTCTTTCACAACATTGGGGGTGATACTATGATATAGAGAAAGAAGGGGGCCTTTGTGGTTTCCTTCCTCTCTTCAAAGGATGCCATGTTTTAAGGAGAATTCTCCTATTTGTTTCCTCTTGCTCTCTAATAGATTTTGCTATTTGATGAGGTGTTATAGGTACACTATTCTTCCTTTGAAAGGCTTTGACCCCCATGCTAGGAATTGCACACAAAGAAGCTTTCATTGGACTGTATGGACTTGTATACCTTTGACCACACTTGTTGCATTTGCAAACATATGTCCCACCACTTGGAACTTACTATATTATTTCTACATGCCTCCACAAAAGTGAGCTTGGGTTAATTTTGAAGGGCAATTGATCAATGGAGCTAGAGTTGGCTGCCATTATAATCCCTAAAGCAAAGAGTTTTGAAAACAAACATTGAACAATACATCCCGAGAATCCAAACAAATAAAATTATGAAACAATTTATAGATTGATAATTTGTGTTTAAAATAAACTTTATAATTTATGCTCTTATTACTTGTTTGGAAAGTGAAATATTCTATGAATCTATAGCTTGCATTTTAAAATTTTAAAATTGTAGATTGTGTGATTAAAATTTTAAAATCATATATTTAATATGTAGATTTGAGTGGCTTGCTTGACAAAGCATAAGATAATCATGTATTAAAACATAAGATATTTTACATTTACAATCATCATGTAGCTTGAGCTAAACAAAGCTAAACATCAACATAGATCACACAAAATTCGATAGCAATAAAGTATGATTAAAATTTTAAAATCGTATGATCAATATTAAATTTTTTAATTTACATTATGATAATATAAAATTATGTTAGTCAATGGGTTATTAATCTCAAAATTATAGTTTCCATACAATCAAATGCTTGGTTATTACTTTGGGTTGTAATTTATAAATCTCAATATTAGTCTATGGGTTATAATTTAATAAATCTTTAAATGGAATTCTTGGTTATTGTTGGTTGATAGTGTGTAGGTGGTTGAGGTAATTGTTCGCTATGAGCTAGGTGATGAGTCATTTGCTTGAAACTAAAACAACTTTCAATCTTTTGTTCTTCTCTTATTACTGCAATAGGTTGCATAAGAAATGCAATTTAATTTTTACTTTTTCTTGTGGCACTTGACACATGAAATACACGAAACATGTAAACATGCCTTGAAAAATTCGTATTATAGTGTTTAACATTGCTGTGATAGTTGTTTAGGGTTTTGCAATCAAATTGTTAACAAAAAATGCAATGAAACTTTGTCGATTGTTGGAATTGTTCTAGATTCACCATGTCGACCTCATAATTGCTTGGGCTTGAGTTGCAACACTTCCAAGCAAATGCTATTGCTCTAGTTTGTGTGAGCCCATGATTCCACATTGTACTCCATTTTGGTATGATTTGTACTTGGAAATGACCAATTTTTAGGTTGGTTTGGCAACATAGGAATATAAGGCTCACCTTTTGTAATAACATGACCCTAGTGACTTAGTAGTATGTTACTAAATAAAACAAATGTTAGTTTTGTGCTAATTAGTTGGGTGGAATATTTTTTTGAAGGAAACCATAGGTTTTATAAACCAATGCATATGAATGTAAAAAGTCATCTCATTGAAGTCAATGCAATAAGCTAGTTACATTCTACATGTGCACATATGTAATTTGTAAGTTTTATTTTTTGTATGCTCTACCATTTATTTCAATATAGTATTGGAACTCTTTTGAATCAAAATCCTAGTAAAAATGAAAGGTTAGTGGTGGAGCAAAGAAATACATTTTTTTTAGAGATTATTGGAAATTTTTGTTTGAAGATGGAGATGTGTGAATGGTTGGTACTTCGGAATTGAAGAAAGGTCAAGATTGCTGTATTTGTCTTGAAGAGGCCATCTATTTGGTAATTCGTTGTCAGATAATGGTACACATCTTCCTACTTATCAAGGATCTTGCATGAAAATTTGTTCAATTCCAAGTTGTTGTCAATTCAGCAATCACATATACTATTTTTGTAGTTAGCATTGATGAAGTGGATTGAATGTCATCTAAAGTTGTTTTGAACTAGGTGGAATAAAACAATACTTTTCTAAAAGACAAAAATCATCCTAGTGTTAAACATGGGAATATGTCAAATATTTACAAGAGGATTGACAACCTCCCATTGATATGGAAATTGGATGGGAGTGTCAAACTATAAATTTAAGTTCTATGAAGTGTTTCGTGGGTGATAACTATGGATTCTAAGACTTTGTACATCCAATAATTTGTACTTGAGTATTTTCTAGGGAAGGTTATAACATGTCATTAATCACCTATGAGTCTTTGACAAGATGATATTTGTTGAAAAATGTTTGGACTAAGTTAAGTGTTAGAAACACTTGCAAGCTATTTTAGATTACACCCTCATTAGAATCAATCTTGCCTTGTTTGAATGATTATGTGAAATAAAATATACTTCATCCCATTTGATTGGGTAAAGAAGGTACAACTTGTAGTAAAGAACACCTAGATCCTTTACTCAAATGAGAAATTGGTTTGCACAAAGGATCTTGTTATTCACAACACTCCCATAATCCATCATGATGAAGGATGCAACATTTTTTCTATCATTGTGGATTTCAACAAAGGGTAATGAAGAATTTGTATCATTGCCTAGGATCTTTGTGGTAATGAAATGAGAGAAAACTTGTCTTAAGTAACAGGTCTTGCCAATTTCCAACTCTTAATTATGTTGTTGAGGGTTATTGACAAAAACATATCCTAGTTTAAATTTACAACTAAGGTAATATTAGAGTTGTGCAGCATAAGCTAATTACATCACAAGGAGGAGTTAAGGATTACAAATCTCGAAGGGTTGGATTTGGGACCCTTACAAAATATTTGGTTAACAAGATTAAAATTGTCGTCGCTTGAGGACAAACAATCTTGGGAAGGGTGGACTGTCATGCCCCTATCGTGGGGATTTATCTCCCACAAAAAAAACCGACTTCATTGAGTTGTTATGCTGGCCGACCTAGACCTTACATGCTGGTTGACCTCCTCGTGTTAGCGCTCACTTGGAAAGATAGCAAATAAAGTATTTATTATTGTCAAAGGTTGACTCATGAAGATATTCCTAAATCCCTCTTATTGCTGGCCAACTACATTTGCAATATGAATTAAATTAATGTCCAAAGGAGGCCGACTTTACTCTCCCTTACCAAGACAAAAGCCATATGTATTTAACCAATATTATCGCCCAAGAAGGAAGGGATTGTATGTATTAACAAGCAGCGATTAATATAGCCGAATAAAGGCAGTGCTAGATATAAAGGATTTAATTAATTTAAACAGCAATTAAAGAGACCAGCGATTAAGGAAATGGTGCATCCTTTGTAAATGATGCAATGATAATAAAGGGTGTAACTATTCACCCCATCACAAAGATATATAAGAGGGAGGCATCAATTGAAGAAAGGATCATCATGGAATGAATGGAAATCAATTAGAAATCTGGATAAAGCAGCAGATTGGAAAAAAATGAATAATTATAAGAGATCCATTGGATTAAGTATTATTGCCAAGAATATATCTGGGAAGTGAGCTTATATATATATACACACATGATCATGTAATAATGATGCTTGCAGCAATTATTAATCCTTATTAGTAATTATTCAATTCATTTAATCTATTTGTTCCTCTTTAAGCAATCATGTGTAGGGTTGGCAAGGAAACATGTTAGGGAAGGGCGGTATAGGTTCTTTCAATGTAAGTACGCCACCCTAAGTTGAATGGAATTGTCTTGGTTGGATGTTCTTGCCACTTGGGGCCAATGGGGGTATGAGCACGCCCTTGGGCTTAATTGAGATGAATAATGTATAGGTTCTCACAATGTAAGTACACCACCTTAAGTTGGATGGAATTGTCTTGGTTGGATGTTCTTGCCACTTTGGGTAGGGGGTATGAGCACGCTCTTGGGCTTAATTGTGATGAATAATTTTTTTGGTGCCCTATCATGCTTTTCTCTCGTATCCCTACCATGCGTTTCTCTATCATGATTGTTTATTGGAAAAGAGTCTATAGATTGGATTCAAGTTTAAGTTGTTATTCATTATTTCATAAATGTTAATAGTTCATTTATTCTTAAGTTCAATATCTATTATATAATTTAATCGGGCATACTCCAAGTAGGGGACATTACATTTTCTAACACAATTGTGGTTTGCAACCTAATTTTGGCTGTTTTTGCTATACTCAAAGGACTTTTTTGTTGTGGTTGCGTGGGAGATCACATGGTAGTTTGTTGTTTTAAATCCTAGTTATGAATCTTGCCAATCAAAGTTGCTATTAATGATATTTCTATCTTTTATTTGTATTCAAAAATTGGTTTTTTAGTTCAAACTTCTTATAAGGGTTTGAATTTTTTCTTGTTCACATTTAAGATTTTTAAGGGTTCTTTTTTTTTTTAAGAATAGAAATTTCATTAGAAAAATATATTGGTCTCAATTTCCACACTTGGAAAGAAAAAATCTAGATGTAATTGATGAACAAGAATTTGCGGGGATTAATAAATGGGAATGAGAAATCACCTACAAATGCAAATAAGTTGTTGGATTAGCAAAGCAAAGACGGTAAAGCCAAAACCATTATTGGTCTTGTGTTTGTCGATTCTTAGTAACATCGTATAGATCTAGAAAATCATCCAAGGAAATTTGGGGCAAAGCGGTTAATGCCAAGATTGCTCAAAAGCTTCAATTATTTAGATTCAAGATGGATGATAGAGCCACTTTGTCTAATCATATAAGTAATTTGAAATCTCTTATTAGATAGCTAGCAAAAGTCAATTCTATTGTGGATGATGCAGATGCCAAACCCATTTTGTTAAACAATCTATCTTCTAAAGTATTCTAATGTTGTTTTTACCCTCATTCAAATGTCTTCCCAAACTTTGGAAGATATGATTTCAGCTCTCTTAGCTAAAAAAAGAGAACAATTGTAGGAAATATAGAAGGTGATTCTCGAATTGAGAGTGTTTTATATTCAAGAAACAATCGTATATGATCAAATTAGGACATTGGGGAGATTTATTGTTATTAATGCAAGAAAATAGGTCATGAAGCTTAGAATTGTGGAATTTGAGCCAATGATGTTCTCAAGGGAAAGCTCAAATATAAACCAAATCTATCCAATGTGATGAGCACACGCTTATATTGAGAGGGGGAGGGGGGGTTTGAATCAGTATAAGACTATCTTTTATTTTTTCAAATTAACAACCACAATAATTTCAAATGCACAACATCAACAAATAAGAACACAATTAGAACACAAGATTTACGTGGAAACCCTTTCGAGAGAAAACCACGATAAAATATTGCTTATATAAAATTCTCTTACCTACTTTGTAGGCACCATACATACATACATACATACAATTTTGATTCTAGGGCAATCCCAAAAAAGGGGACATTACACCCTCCTTCAAAAATTTGCATTTCTATAATCTTTAATTAATTTCTCTTCTCACAAATCTGTTGGTGTATATATGATTTATCAATTTATCTTCCACACCAATTCTTCTTCTCATTCCACACTCTTTTTATATATTCACCAAGATAGGCGACCTTTTGGAGGGATACAATGCTTGACAAAGGAGGCAACATTTCATAATTTTACACCTTTTCAAAGTACCTTTTAATACCAAACTTGGGCGCTCCATAAGGGATAGAACCCTTTAGAAAATGTGAATTTATTTAATTTTAATTTCACGAAAGTGGGTGCCACTCTAAGGGGGCCGGCTCCATGAATTCAAAAAACAATTTAATTTAATTTTTGACTTATGAGGAGCACACCAAAACTGGAGGAGGTCGACCAACATAAGAATGAATTTAATTTTTATTTTATTGGTGCCTTGTGAGGATAAAAATTGCCCTTGGAATGATGCGATTTAGTGGCCTTTGGCCATGGCAATTTCTTCTTCTTGGATTAGCGGATTTCATTGTGATATACATGATATCTTTCTTGACATCAATGACAATAAACTTGTCATCTATCTCCCATACGCCTTTGACATCAATGACACTAATTCTAACATAATGTAGCCATTGTTGAAGTTGCATTGGTAGTGGTGAAGAATTCGTTGATGAAGGTTTTGTATGTTAAGAAGTTCACACTTTGACAACAAGAAGGGATTTAGTGTAGATGAAACTCATTATAGATGGGTGCCCAAATAGATTGGGAGTTTGTGGATCTCAAGAATTATACCTTTACAAGGGTCACGCGACAACTTGATGAGGCATTGTGAATGTAGTTTAATATGGATGGCTGTTCAATAATTTGGGAGTTTGGGGAGGTGGAATTTAGAAACTTGAGAATTGAAGTGTCATCAACAACTATAGACCAATAAAAATGGATGAGAGTTTGAAGACTCTTTATGATGGTATATAGTTGTTGATATGGGTTGCTTCTTCATCTTTTCGGATTACAACAAATAAAGTGTCATCAATTAGTCTAGAGACTTTGCAATTGATAACAATCTTGTCAAGGTCATTTTAATCATTTACTAGGAAGATAGGTTAAATATTCTTGGAATTTGTATGTCTTTGGTGATTTGTTCTTCTAGAAGTCTATGATGATATCTTTAAGTTTTCAAGGTTGGTCATCTTTTAGAGAGGATAGTCTCATCATCTTTAATGAGTTTGGGGATTTTTAGAAGATATGCTATCTAAGTAGCCCCTCGATTAATTGTTGGGAAATTCTAGAAAAAGGGAAAAGTGGGTAAGCATAAACCCATTGATTTTGATGGTTTGATTAAAATTTAAAACCCTATTCTTTTCTTGTGGCCTTCTTATGCACTTTTTATACCATTGAAATTTTTGTATTAAGTTTAATTTTTAACTAGGTTTCCTTGAATACGAGGGTCCAACATTATAAATGTAACCTGAAAACACTACAAAGTTCTTTGCCAACATCTCCCTCTTGTAATTCAAGATTATTGTCTAGTCTATTCTCTTCAAAATTTTACTTGATATTCGTTTTGCATTTTAATTCATCATTTTTACTTGAGGATTTTCTCCAATTGTGAATCCTCAAAATTTTGAGTTAGATCAGTGTTCCACAAAGTATTCGAGGAGGGGGGACAAGTTTTGGGGATGGCAATTTTTTTCCCAAAATTTGGGGACAACATGGATACAACACTATTAATATAATATAGAAAAAATAATATTTAAAAATCTAATTTAAAAAAACTAAAAGAAGTTGCAATTTATGATTTATGTAAGCAATATGAGTAAAAGATGCTGAAATTTATACGAAGTTGTTTTGATGTTTTCACACATCCCGTTTAATTTGCCTAATTTAATTATTGAATTATTGTATTAATTGTTCATTAGTAAACAATTAGGCAAGGCAGTTTGATTATGTTAAGTGTCTTATGAAGTATAATGAAGTATAATTAAGAACGACTATGATTGTGATGAGTAATTATGTTTTTTGTTTTCCTAAGTGCATTAGGAATCATTGACGATCTCTCAGGTTGGAAAGAGAGTATCATTGAGGATAAAGTTCTAGTTGGTGGAGGTAACCTGTCATGATAGAATCGATACACACACACTTAGATTCATATTGTTAGGTTGCATATGTGTGTGAACAAGATTAGGAATTACGAGTTTTTGTATTTGAACAATTGCATAATTTTGTGAATTGTGTGTGTGTGTGTGTGTGTGTCTATTCCAAGGGAGGGTCGAATATGTAGGAGTTGAGAAAATACAACACCACAAACCCCGAAGATCACCTGTATGCAAATAACCTGTCACAAAAGAAGAGATGGAGACAAACAAGCAAGGGTTCTCTAAAAACTGAAAATGTATATATCAGAGAGAATGAGAGAATGAATTGATATGAAATACAATGGGATGAATCCTTATAAAAAGGAGATCATGCAAACCCTAATAAAACCTTAATAGGAAAAACCCTAATAGAAACCCTAATAGGAAAACATTATGCAAACTAACGTGACATCTTAAGAAGGGAATAAAGGTAACTTAATCAACATAATTAAGTTAAGACCTTTACTCTAACACCCCCCCTTAAGATGAGCAACAATGCAGTTACAAACAAATGCAAGAAAGCAAAGGTAACTACAATGCAAGAAGGCAAACATGGGTCCTGGCAACTAGGCCAGATCAGGTACCCAAATACAACCAAATCTCTATAAAATGGAGAAATAGAGAAAACCTCATGGGAAAAAGCTTTCCTCCAAAAAGAGAAGAAGAAAGCCAAGAAGAGACATCACTGAAGCAGAAGAAGCTGCAAACAACTGTCGAAAGATGACTACTATGGTGCTGAAAAACCTTCGCTGAAGATAGGATGATCAGGAACAAGAAGACAATAATCTGCATAAGTGCCCATACGACACTACTCGAATCAGATGGCAAACAAAGGCAAACACCTGAAACAAAGATAGAGATGGCACAAGAACCAATAGTCTAAAACACTGATCAACAGAGAATGGAAGATTCCTTCCAAGGTGAAACCAAGGAAGAATTAGCACGAACAATATAATACCCCCCCATAATGCTGAACTGGGAGAGCTTGACAGATCCACTGAAATGATGTGAAACATCGTGTAGTGCATGAAGAAGAAGATACATCTGAAAGTGCGCAAGATAGAATCTGCAACTGAAAAAGTGGTGTGCAAAACAAAGCACACTTGCATGAGGCTGAAATCATATGGATCCATGGTCGTCGTGGAGGGACACTCACCGGACAAAGGTGTGATGGCAAACAAAGGCAAACTACACAACCCCCCATGGTATGGATTCAATGTCGTCGTGGAGGGATACTCATCGGACAAAGATGTGATGGCAAAATAAAGGCAAACTACACAACCCTTCATGGCACTTTATAATATCAGTGCGAGTACAAAATATGGCACAACCTTATGTGCAAAATCTCCAAAAGATGTATGTACAATAGTGTGGCACTTTATCTCAGTGTGTTTACATAAAATATAGCTTACAAATGATGCTCAAAATATCCTCAAAGGACAAAATGCTAGAAATACATGAAAAATAGCTAAAAAACGAAGCATCCCATGCAAACAAAGAGTTTCCAAAAGCAAATATGTCCAGGTAATCCACCAGAGTGTGAAAACACAAATAATTGAATAAAATATACCTGGAGTGAAATCTGGAAAAATGGCATGGATGAAACTGAAGAGCTTTGAAATACGGTTCCAATGCCGTTGAGATTGCGAAAAACGGAGAAACTGATCAAAAGATATGAGCTTGAGACTGAAAATAGCCCTTTTGTCTTCAACTGGTTGTAGAATGCACCAACGGAAAAAAGATGTGATGAGACCCACACCATTGGAAAGATGAGAAAACCAGCTTTTCGACGATATTTCGTTTGCCAAAAAACAATATCGTATGCCCAAGTTACGGCCTCCGGAATAAATCAGCTCTAAAGAGGAAAAAAAAACCAGTGTTGGGTTAAATTTGAAGGTCATACAACCGTCACAACAAAATCACTTGGTTAAATTTGACGGCCAAACGGCCGTCATTGTAAAAGTGCGATTGGACTATAATTGAAAAAAATTGTTTTTTATATAAAAAAAATATTACAAAAGATTTTTTTATTGAATTTTTTTTTAAAAAAAATTTTATGGGGTGGGGAAGGCACGGGGGCTCACCCCCACTGTACCCCTTGCAGCTGCGGGTACATTGCGCAGAGTACTGCGCAGGTACTCTGCCGGCCTGCACAGGTCCCGGTCCGAGGCCCGAGCAAGCCTTAAAAAGGCTCAAAAAAATTTCGGCCTTTTTTGATATTTTTTATTAAAAAATCAAAACAAAAACTACAATGAAAAATGTTTTTGCAAATAAAAAAAATTTGACTAAATTTTTTCCGAAAGAACAGGAATTTTTTTCAAAAAATAAATTTACCAGCAGCAACGGTCATATCTAACGTATTGCAAAAAATTTTGCCTCAAATTTCTACTTTGTCCAAAATGGATCTAATGAACAGTTGATTTAGGGTTTTGGACCGCTATGCGACGAATGGTGATGTCCGCTTGAGCTGAAAATGCTTCAAAATTGCAGGTGTGCCCTAGATCAAGAAAACAAGCCCCAAACCCTTGAAGCTCCAAAATCTTCAAAACAAGAACAGGAAGTAGCAGGTGTGGAGCTCTGATACCATGTAGGAGTTGAGAAAATACAACACCACAAACCCAAGATCACCTGCATGCAAATAACCTGTCACAAAAGAAGAGATGGAGACAAACAAACAAGGGTTCTCTAAAACTGAAAATGTATATATCGAGAGAATGAGAGAATGAATTGATATGAAATACAATGGGATCAATCCTTATAAAAAGGAGATCATGCAAACCCTAATAAAACCCTAATAGGAAAAACCCTAATAGAAGCCCTAATAGGAAAACATTTAATAATTAATATAATTATTAAATGTCACATTATGCAAACTAACGTGAAATCTTAAGAAGGGAATAAAGGTAACTTAATCAACATAATTAAGTTAAGATCTTTACTCTAACAGAATAAGGTTAAACAAACTATTTTTAAAACAGTGATAGACATTTACAAATCAGCACGTCCTTGAGGGGTGTGACTCTTGGCAAGAAAAGAGTTGATGAAGAGGTGTGACCCCTCCGATGGGAAGATATAAAAGAGAAATCATTTTTTTTTGAGGGGATCATCAAGTGAGAAATCAATTGTCAAATATCAATTCATTCAGCAATAAATATACTTCAGAAAACCGGTTCAAACAACAATCATGTATAAAAGCATACAATTATTATATGAGGATTGAATTGTCAATCCATCAAGAAATATAAATCAGCAATAGTCTAGCAAATTCATCAAGTTATCGAATCTGAATTCTAGTTGGCATTTGCAAATTGGATGGGGTTTGGGCTTATGGGGTGGGCTAAGGTTTGGAAGGACAGGTCTTTTCATCCCTTGACAAGCTAGGGACGGGGTCCTTGGTATTGTCACTGTTGAGTTAGGGACGGGGTCCTTTAATTCAACAGTTTTGCAAAGTATTTTCGGAGAATTCACAATTGATCAACTTTGGGTTTTGTGCTCTGATTTATTGACTTGAATATATACATCATAAATTCGTAATCTTTGATAAAACTATTATCATATTTTGAGTGAATATTATTGTTTTAAAGAATATCCCAAAAGGGGACAGTACATTGAATTTAAGTAGTTATTAGCATAGTTGCCGGGAGATGCGTCTCGGAGATGGAGACGCGTCTCTGACACCGCACTAGTGCCCTGAGACGTCTTCAAGCGCCTGGAAACTTTTCAAAAGTCTCCCGTCGTCTTTGGCTCTAGAAAGTGGCATCACTCGCGAAGTCTACCGCGTCTCCCATCAAGTCTCTTGCGTTTCAAAGGCCAAACATAAAGCAAAAAACCTAAATCGCAATTTTTAAATGGTAGATGCATCATTTAGCACGCGACTGGAGAGTGGAGAGGGCGACGACACTGAAGTGAAGAGTGAAGAATCAAGATTGAAGTGCAAAAGAGTCAAAGACTAAACCGATATCTGTTAATAAGTTACACGCTTACAGTATTTACTGTATTTTAAATTTTAAATTTTTCTAGCTCTCCTGTTCGTAACCATCTCCAACTCTCCAATCTCCCGTGCTTGTTGAATGTGAAATGTTGGCTGGGCCTGGATATCTTCATGTTGTGGCTGTGCACATTATTATAGTGCAAGGCTAATACATAGTAATTTTTGATTTTTCAGATTGTTTTATTTAGCATCACTAGTAATCTCCACAAGAGCATTGTCCTTGTTTAAAATCGTGGAATCTATAACATATTCCATGATTTTAAACAGGGGCAATGCTCTTGTGGAGATTAATGGTGATGCTAAATAAAAAAACAATTTGAAATTTTTTAAATTAGGCTTGCACTATAATAATGTGCACAGTGCAAACTGCAATAGTGACAATTCACAATACATTATAGTAGCACTTGTGGAGATTACTAGTGATGCTAAATAAAACAATATATTTTCATTATATTTTCAGATTTTCTATATATTATTAATTTTAATATTAAAAAAAAATGGCATCTCCAAGTACCCCATCTCCTATTTTCAAAAAAATGTCGTACCGGTATCAGTACCAGTCTCTCGTACCAATACCAGTACCAGTACCATTACCAATCTCGCGGCAACTATGGTTATTAGTAACTTAGACTTGCATAATGTATCATTCAAGATGAGGTTATTGCTTATGTATGTATGTTCTTCAATTTTTCCTAGTTCAGCATACGAATTATCAATTGTTTGTTAGCATATTTTTGGTCAAATATTTAACTATAGGCTTAGCACTTGATGACTCTAGAAGGTAGTTTACATAAAATTTTGACTTTGTACTTCTCAACTCTTAAACTAGCACTTCTCTTTCTTCTAAGTTATTTATTTTCCTTATTCATCATATGTTGTGTAAATAATGTAGACTCAGTAAACAAAGTTCAAATTGAGTAAGATTTTGGTGAATGATTTAAGTGGAAACAATGGCATTATTTTATCCTTGATGAATGCTATAGAGTGTACAACCATTCAAGGCTTAAAATGTCAAACTGAATAGCTAGATTGAATCTATTGACTGCTATATGCACATTATTTCAGTGATACACACTCACGCATCTGGTGGTAACTAATAAGCATTATAACATACAATAAAATCAAAATATCTCAATGCAATATCCCACATGTATTGCATGAATATGAAACATGGTATTTATGGGTTGTGGGAATACAAAGACATAGTGCATTGCTATAGGAAAACCTCGTGAGAATGTGCATACAAAGACATAGTGCGCCTACGAATGTTGAGACAAGAGGGATTAATTCTTTGATACCAATATGGAGCCCATGGATGGTCTGTGAGACAACACACAAAATGAGGGTTCAATCTATTGTGATTGGAAATAATTTGCATTGCTTCTTATGAACAATAGGCACAGTACCATGATGGGAAAATGAGCTGGTAAACAAGGAAAGAGTAAACAATCTATTAGAAATGTAACGACAGACTACATTGATTCATAAATTTGCAAGTTCTATATAGAGTTCAAGAGGTCAGAGGTAAGACTCAAGCAACTCAAAGACTATTTCCATCATGAAGTTCCTCTAAGACTCAAGCAACTCAAAGACTATTTCCATCATGAAGTTCCTCTAAGACTCAAGCAACTCAAAGACTATTTCCATCATGAAGTTCCTCTTCTAGTGTTTGGTCTCCTTGGCTTGTTGTTATGTTGGTTTCCCAACTTGTGCTCAAGCCTAGATAAGCAGAGCTGTTACTAGGCTTCATTGTGGAATGAAGAGTAAGATGTGCAATCTCAACCATGGGTAGATTATGATGAAGCCATTGTGTAGGGCAAACAACATTGTTGACACCATGACACATGCAACATTCAAACTCTTGGAGCAGAAATAGACATTGTGACATTGCATTTTTAGTACAATCTTGTCAAACAAGTTATATACAGTCATCTTCATAACTAAGGCACTTGAGGTAAATGCAGATATAAAACAAAAACATTTTCTTTTCCCTCAAATTATTTCATTTTTTCTTTTTCCAACCTGCTAATATTCTTTCAGCTACAACATACAGTGTGGCTGATTTGAATTGTAGAGGAACCATGTATGTGTTTGTTTTTATCTAAGATTACAAATGAAATCCAAAGATAACAAGAAAATAAATGGAATCCACACTAGCATTCTACAACATGAACTGCCTTTTGTAATGAAATGCGAGTCCAAATGAGTTGCAGAGAGAACTGCTCGCATGTGTTTGGGTTTCTTGCAAAATGCTTTCTGAGTCTTGTTATTTGCTCTTTCACTTTTCCAAAACATGTTGAGGTTTTAAATTTGGCCAAGTAATGAAGAAGTTACGACTGTTCTGTTTTGTTGCAATTTGCAAGTTGAAAATTGTTAATTGATTTATATGATGCACTCATGAGTTTAAATGATATTTATCGTTATTATAACAATAAAGGAATTGTTACATATGAGTGAACTGTGAAATTATTAATTGTTTACAATCTTTTCACTGGTTACCTTTGATGTATATTGGGTGATAATTTACTACCAATTATGTTATGGGGAGGAAGTAAGATCCTCCTTTGTTCTGTATATCACCAAGTAGTGAGTGGATTTAGGGAGTTATGGTAGTGTTGCAGAATGACTTCCTTGGACTGATCAATAGACATTATTACCTTGGAATATATTATTTAAGTTAAACTTAAAGGACTAAATGCCAATTACGGACTTTGGTTTTTTGGATATTGTATTATCCATCCTGTTGAATGTCAAGTTGTCATAGTGGGATGATTGGGCTATTCCATGCTATAAACATTGATTGTCATTGACTACATTCTTAAGTGCATTACTTGGTTGATTTGCATTCTCTCCTATAATATGTTTATCATTGAATGAGTGCATTAGATATATGTTGCATGAGCACATAGGTATGTTGGTTTGTCAATGATTCACATAGTACACTATATTCCATCATGCATGTTGGCAACATATTGCTATACCTTTTGTGATGGGTTGGGCTTCTCCTATGGAATAGCATGTGGAAGCTTAATGCTTTGTGGTAAGGTGGATATCACTTCGATTATACTCTCTTCTCTTTCTTTTAACATATCTTGAGTACGATTTCAAGATGTGTGAACTTATATTTATAACGTAAAGCAATTTGTAGTCATGTTAAAACATTGTAAAGGATTTTGTACAAATTGTAATGATAATAGAATCATTTTATATATTAGAAAAGAAAAGAAAATTAGTCAAATGTTTGACTCCTAAGATTAGATTTACATTATTTCACTTTATTCATTAATTTTCATATTTTGTTAGTAATTAAATGGAGTAGATGTTACATGTTGGGCATTTTGCATTAGAGACGAACCTTAATAGGTCTTCATCCCTCTGTTGAGTGGAAATTGTACCATTGATCAAGGCTCCAATGTTGAACTTTGTGGGGTTGCCTTTTGCACCGTGTGATGTCTTAACATCAGCTGTGCTGTAAACAATCTGGTAAAACGTTGGCATTGTTTTTGTAGTTGTAGTTTTCAAAGTTGATAAAACTTGTTGACATTCATCATCTGAAAAAGAGTACCGTGTTCTATATTATTCATCAAACAAGTAAAAGTTGATATACCAATCTCAATCAAAATTTGGATGGGCCATTTTATAATCAGTCACAAGCTTCAACATTTTCCCAAGTACATGATTCACTAGAGAATAGAACTTGACAAAGAGGTCTATTGCAATTTGCAATGACAATGTCAATGTCCATGTGTTAGCAATCGAAACATCTATAAGATCATTATCTTTACTTTCTAGATCATTTGAATGCAACATCACAGGGGCTTTCCAATTGAACCTGAAGCAATCTGATTATTTCTCTTGATGCCACTGTCAGTGTTTTTAGCAGCCAGGTAAGCTTATACTAGTTAATGATTGAACTGCATGTAAACTGCATTTTATTGTTTTATGTAATATGGTAATCCTATGTCTTTATTTTGTTTCTTATGGAAGTTAATGGTTATGGTAGGATTTTCATTATTTTCCAACAATTTATATAATTATAGTAATTTTGGAATGAAACACCAGTAACTTTTATTTAACTATGTTGCTAAAGGTGCTTTCTATTTTATTGTCTGTAGAAAGCTCTGGAAGAAAAGAGGGCCCTCAAAACAGAGCTAGAAATCAACGTTGAGTCTGCAATGGAGTCTTATCAAAAGTGGAATGCTACAGTTGGAGCTTATACCAAGGTAAAGCTGATACCAATGTTTTTTTCACTTAATTTATTTATTTTTGGATAAAATAGTATCACCATACAAAATTTGTTGAATAAAATTGGTTACCAATCTCTTGTGCATTTGTATGCATATAAAACTTTGTAAAATGAAAGTGTTTACTATCAAGGAAATTAATGGTTTTGCCCTATTTCTGTTTGGAGATTATTTTAGTAATTTGTATGCAGTAAAAGTTTATTAATGCCTCGTAGAAAATTATGGTCTGTATGGCTGTTACATCAATTTGAGTTATCTCCTTCACAACTGCTATTTAGTTTCCATGTAAAGTTTTGGAACATCCAGTGCACTGGGATTGTCATTGAGCATGTGAAATTTGTGTTTTCCTTTCAGGCACACAACAAAGTGACGAAGAGTTTGGCCCTAGTGCAGGCTTTGCAAGAGCAGGTTTTCTCCCTTTAAATGCACACACAGAGCAATAGAAATTCTTGTTGCAGATTAAATTAATGATTGATGAGTAATGCTATCTCCTCATCTCTTCCCAGATAAATTCGTTCAAAACTGTTGAGAGAGATGTTAAAGCACATAAGGCAAAACTGAAAGATGCAGAGAAAGAAGATTGGGCTCTCGAAGCAAAGAGAGTTGAACTTCAATTGGAAGGTTTTGGCAGTTTTATTTGTTGGGAAATCATGATAGTTTTAGAATCATATAGTTAATCAGTGGAAATAGATTGCATCCTGTTAGTTTGTTTACTCTATTTTCTTTTCGTAGTGGAACAGTTGGAGAGGGCGATAAAAAACATAGAAGCAGATAAGGAGGCAAAGTGTACAGAAGCAGAAAAGGAACTTGATGCTTTGAATGCACAGTTAGCTCCCAGATTGCAAGAACTTGAGCAAGTGGAGAAAAGACTGGCTGAAAAGTTTATCGAGGTATATGTTCAATCTCTTTTTTCTGTTGATCTGTTTAATACCTCCTTGTGGTGCAACCTTCGGCTTAGATGTGATGACCAAGTGGTATGTCTTTCCTCAAATACACCCAGGACTTGCACTTGGCCAAAAAGTTTGCCGAGGTGTATGTTGCCTGGTAGATATTTGGTTTCTTTTTCTTTTGGACAAGTTTAACTTCCCCCTGAGGGGGGGCCCTTCAGTTTAGATGCCACACCCAAGAGTCATCTCCTGTCATGTACATCTAGGACTTGCACCTGGCTTCATCTCTTGGGTATGCCACAACTGGAATTGGATGTGATAGTTTACTTGATTCAACATTTTACATTTTAATTATGTGAAGTGTCTATTGGGAATTCAAACATGGGTCTCCATTGTGAAAGACGCAATGAACTCATCCCATTTGAGAGATATTTGATTTCTTTCAATTAATAGGCAATGTGTTAGTTGGATGACAATTACTGAACATTTGTTTGGCAGGCGGAATTCATTAGAAAAAGGAGAATAGCAGAAGTGTCTGCCAGCAAAGAAGCAGTTCTCAGTAAATTGGTCAACAAGCATTTTACATTAAGTGAAAAGGTTGCATTTTACTCAAGAGTGTTCGGTTGTTTATTTATATATCTGATTTTGCAACTTTTTCAATAGCAATCAGTATGTCTAAGGTTCCAAACATTTTGAAATGGAACAAAATTTCAGAAAGGTCAGGGATTTAACAGACTGTCTGACAAAATATGTTTCTTGTAACAGCTGGAAAAGTATAATCAAGCAATGTTAGAGCTATTTGACCAATATTCTGACAAGGGGGATGCTTAACAGCATGGTGAGAAATCAATGCTTTCTGAGATGTGGCTTAATTACCTTTGTATTGAATAACCTGGACAGGACGCTTTAACTTACCAGCTGGTGAACTGAAAAACATACAAGTTGGAATGCTGATAAACATGGTATATTCAAGTTATCTTGAATAAAGACGATCTACTCCTCTAGCCACAAAGCATCAGCTTCATCTACTGTGAGCACAACTTGGTATCGTATCAACGATGTAGTGCCAATGTACAATTTGATTATGTAAAATAATGAGCAAAAATTGAGCTGAAATCTGAACTAAGACTTCCAGTATACGTTGTTGAACTGAGGTTAATAGGTAATTATAGTTTAAACTCATTTAATAAGAAAGATTAATATACTAATAACCAATTCAAACGCATTATAAGCACGAGTTCCTAAAGCATCTCCCAGTTTTACATAATTTAATAACTGTGGGAACAAACTAATGGTTTTGCAGGGCTGCCTAATGTTTGCTCTGTGCCAACGTTTTTATTGTAAAGCTATTGTTGCAAATTAATTCCCTTTTAAGAGGTACCTTCAAGAGAAATTTTTGGGCAACCAAGCAATCTTGTGTTTGTGGGTGCCAAAAATCTGAGTTGATTCATGCCTCTATTGACATAGTTTTTGGCTTTGGTTGTTTTACAACTTTTGTGCATAATGTAAATAGCATATTTGAAGGGCCTTTTACACATGTTTTGTAGGTAAAATTTGTTGCTTTGCATTTTGGTTTATTGCTAATGAAATTTGTAGCTCCACGGCAGTTCGCATCCTTTTTTGCAGTGAATTTGTATCTTGGCACTACATTTTGACACCCTTTTTGTAGCCTTTCATTCGGTTTTGCAGCTCCACTTCTGCAACTAATCAACAATGTACTTTGTGTGAGGACAAGCCTAATTAGGAAAGATGGTCACTCAGCAGAAAAATGAGAGGCCATTGATTGTATGCAAGGACGTTTAATGTTCAAACCTCGCAGATTTGTAATAACCTTTAAATCGAAGGCGTGAGTGACCAATTATTTTGATTGATACGACACTTAAGTCATGGGTGGCTTGAGATTAATTGTTTGGCAAGGCATAAATGAATAGTCCTGTCCATAGTTAATGAACTAGGATCCATTGTTTATATTATATATTCTTGATGTACGATTTTGAGGCAATTGTGTTCATTTTATATTATCGTTCTAAGAGGTGTTCTTCATTATGATCTCAAATTTGAAACATCATTTGCAAATATGTTTGTTCATGACTTCATTTGTATCAATTCTTGGTGCTTATGGATTCTTGGTTTTATTGTAATCATCATCTAGTGTATCTTTCTACATCATGCTCGTGGGAATTGAATCTTTTATAAAATCTCATTCAATCAATCACTATTTTGTGATTTTAGCTCTATGTGAATTTAAATATTTTTTTAAAGTCAAAAAGGTGTTACTAATGTTATTTTATTTATTTTTCTAGGTGCACAACCTAGATATACCTATGATGTGTCATTAAATATAAGTTCAAGTTGTTTTTGTGGACATTAATGAAAAGTGATGTAATTGAGATAAATGTGAGAAAATAAAAGTAATTGTATTACATTGGTAATAGTTATTTATCTTTGGGAAATATTATTTTGGCCTTATATCACATTGAAGGGAATTTGGGTTCGAGGCTAGCTTTGTGTGATCTACTCTTGGGCTTCCTTTGAAGCTTATAACACATGTTTTGTGATTTAATAAGGTGAAGACAAATAATGATTTCTTAAAGTTTTCAAAAGTTTGTTTTTGGTATGTTATGTTAAAAGAGGATAAGATGATGGCAAAGGAGTGGGAAGTAGTAGGAAGCTTTGGACAAGGGGGTGAATGGAGACAAACATGATGCCTTTGAGGATAAATGGAAGTGTTGTTGGGATGAGGACAAAGTCTTTGCGATGTTTGGGTGAAAGCTCAAAGATTAGTGGATGAGTAGTGGGCTTCTCTTCCTTCTCATGAGGTTGTGTGAGATGCTATGTTAGTGTCTAATATACATAAGGCTTTTAGGGTGTTGTTTCCTTTGGCTTTGTGTGGGGTCTTTACAAGGGATTTTCTTTCCTTTATTGTGATTGGGTGTCTTGTGGCATCCTCCTATATATAAGGTATTCCTTTTGTGGAGGGGTCCATTTGAGGTTTGAGGTGAGTGCTTCTAGTGTGCACTAGAGTGTAGGGTTGCTTTTTGTTGAGGGAGGGGGCTTCTTTTGTACAATATATTGCTACGCTTGACCTTGATACCTTTGTCAAGTTTGTGGTGCCCTCTTCTATTTTGTTTTGCAAGATATGGAGCTTGTTCTAATTGTGCCTTTTGACTAGAATGTGGATGTTGGGGAGGTTTATGCAAAGTTGACCTTTGTGGTTCACAATATTCCTATCAATGTGGTTGATAGGGCTTCCAAAAAGTTGAACTCTTTGATTGGAAAGTTTCTTGGTGCCAAATCCAATATATATGATCTCAAAGCCTAGACTTGATGAAAGTGGTAGATTTTTGGCTAGATTGTTACCTTGGCTTTGCCTTTGGGTTTCTTCTTGGTTTCCCTCTCTTTTCGATTAATTGTGCTTGAATTCTCTTAGGTGGGTTGTATTTCCTTAGACATGTTGGATCATGCCTCAAATGATGGTTTTTGGGTGTTGATCTAAGGAGGGATTTTATGAAGTAGGTTCTTGTTTGGAGCTTCTAGGGTTGCTTTAGGAATATTGGGACGAGGAAGTGCTTGTTGGCATTGTTAGCTTGATTAGGCAACTTAACTTTATTAATTTAGTGACCAAATCAAGAAAATGCCTTCTTATTTGCTAGATTTTTTGTCAACATGGACATTGGCAAGAACCTTCATTTGTTGATCATGTTATCCTCTAAGTTTGGTAAATGGGTGCAACAATTTGCTTATGAATACTTGTTGATTGTGTGCTCAATTTGCAACAAAATGGGATGTGCTATTAGAAGTTGTTTGAATAATCAAAGAAAATAATATTTGGAGGGTGGTCCAATTGATGCCTTCTCAACCTTAGTTTGATGTCTTGATGTCTATGGGGTGTTGTATATAGGAGGTCTCCTCCTTGTTGGCTTCAACTCTTTCAAATATTGTTAGGTGCTTATCTTCAAGGAAAAGATCTCAACCCAAGTGAACATGGTCAGGTGGAGGTTTGTAAGGAGGCAAAAATTGGTTGTTCGACCTTTGTGTTTCTCAATATTCCTAACAATATGGTTGATAGGGCTTCTAAAAGGTGAAAGAACTCATTGATCGGGAAGTTTCTTAGTGTTGGACCTAATATAGATGATTTCAGAGCTTAGGCTCAAAGAAAATGGTAGAAATGGCCAAATTGTTATCTCAACCTTGCCTTTAGGTTTCTTCTTGGTTTCCCTCTTGTTTTAGATGATTGTGCTTGGATTTTCTTGGGGGGGTTGTAGTTCCTTGGTTGTGTGGCGCCATACCTCAAATGATGGATTGTGGGCTTTGATTTGAGGAGGGATTTTGTTAAGTATGTTCTTGTTGGGTTAGGCTTCTAAGATTGCCCATAGAATATTGCAATGAGTGTTTGTGGGCATTGCTAGCTTGATTAGGCGACTCAACTATAATGATTCAGTGACTAAATCAAGAAAGCGTCTTTTGTTTGCTAGATTTTTTTGTTAATGTGGACATTGACAAAAAAGTTTCCTTCATTGATCACTTTTGTTCCTAAATAGTTTTGTCGTTGCAAAGATTAACTGAATTGCCTAATGGGCAATGACAAATTTCACCAACAAATGGAGAAACCGTTGTGAGATTAATGACCCTTCTCTATGTTTGAGAAGGGCAACTCCCTCGTATGATCGAATTTGAGATTTTTAAGTACTTTTAACCAGAAAGTATGAAAAGACAAACAAATAAATACAAGAAAAAGAATAAATAAATTCCACTTTGAAACTAAGAACACAACAATTCTTGAAGAAAAAGGAATCATGAAAGCACATAGAATTTTAATGAGTAGAGGGAGCAGGAGGAAATCAAACAATAACCAATTGAACATAAGAACAATTAGTTTCAAGAAAAATGATTGACATCAAAACAATAATTCCCCTTGAATATTAAAACAAAAGCTAGAGCTCAATGACTCTAGTTCCCCATGCAAAACTCTCTTCAGGGTTGCAAAAAAGATCCCCCCTTCTATAACATAGCCCTCTTTTATATCTCATTCTTCCCCTTCGTAACAATTTCTTGGTAATTAAATGATCTTTTATTATGAAAAACTTTTCAATTTCCTTGTATCTCTCTATGTGCCTTTCTTAAAATTTTAAGGGTCACACAACTTTGTATTCAAAAGCTTCTCCATATGAACCTAACTTTTGAATAACCAAGAATCCTTGGAAGTTAAATTTTGAGTTTCCTTTGAAAAAATTATAGGCTGCACTGTTGGTGCTTGCTTCCAATCTTTAATTGATAGAGGCTTCAAATTGTTTGACAAAGACTTTGTCCATCCAACCCATCTGCTATTTCTTTCTAATCCACTCATTTATAGATCACATTTCTAGACAATATCATTATCATATAAAATTTCCAAAGATTTTTGAGAATATTGGAACAAACTCTTTTCCTAACTCCAAGAAAATTTCTTCAAATTTTGTTAGCACTTAATCTTGACTAGTGTGTGGTGCCTCTAAATATATAGTTAGATTTAGTTGCTCATGGATTGGTTCTCTATATCTTTACTTGCCTCATTATCTCTCCCCTATCTATATCTCTCCATATTTATCCATCTCTCCCTCTCTTTATCTCTATCTCCTTATATCTCCATCTCTCTCTAATACTATTTCTCTCCCTCTTTCTCCTTCTATATATCACTCACTCTCTATTATCTACCTATCTTTCTTTCCCTTACTCTACCTCTATGTATTTCTCTACTATGTCTCCCTCTCTCCCTATCTCTCTCCCTTTCTCTTCCCCCCTCATACTTTTCCCAAGTTATATCTATCTCTATATATCTCCCTCTTTGTATCCCTATCTATCCCTCTCTACCTATCTTCCTATCACTCATACTTTTTATCTCTCTACTCCTCTCCCTCCCTTTCTCTCTATCTCTCACTAATATACACACACACACTCCCTATTTCTTTCTCTCTCACTCACTCTCTCTCTATCTCTTTCCATCTATCTCCATATCTCTCTCCTATCTCTATCTCTCCATATTTCTTTTTCTATCTCTCCCTCTCCCTCTCTTTATCTATATCTGTACCTCTCTCTCTCTCTCTCTAACCCTCCTCTCTCATTCTATTTATCCCTACCTATCTCTCCTGCTTTCCCTTAATCCACCTCTATGTCTCTTTGTCCATTTCCCTTAATCCGCCTCTCTCTATATATATCCCTCTCTACCTATCTCTCCCCCTTTCTCTTTCCCCCTTCTATCTTTCCAAAGTTATATCTATTTATAGATATCTCTCCCTCTCTCCCTACTTCTCACACTTTCTATCTCTCTACTTATCATCTCTCCTTTATTTCTCTCCCTTCCTCTATTTATTTATAGATCTCTCCCTCTAATATACACACATTCCCTATTATTTATGTCTCTCTCTTCCCTCTACCTCTATCTCTCTCTCCTTCTCTCTATCCCTTTCTCTCCCTTTATCTTTCTCATTGTATCTATTTGTAGATATATCTCCCTCTCTCCCTATCAATCATGCTTTTTATCTATCTACTTCTCTCTCCTCTCTCCATTTCTCTCCCTTCCTCTATTTATTTATACATCTCTCCTCTATCTCTCTCATATACACACACTCTTAATTTATTTCTCTGTATACCTCTATTCTCCTATATCTATCTCTTCCCCTCTTTATATATGTTGGCGTTTCAAATCGCACCTCTGGAATGTGTTCTAGAAACGAACAACTATGTGCAATAAACTGCTCTTCGAATTAGGAGGGGAAGCTCCCTCTTTTGCTGAGTTGCATAAAGAAAGTAATCTAAACTTAATTACACCTATCTTTTTGGTTCAGCTGCGAGAACATAAGGTTATAAAACACTAGATGTTGCGGTTGAGGTTTTCCCTTTAATGAAACTAGACAACTACAACTTAACCTACACTTAAAACGTTTCTACCCTCTCAAGTAAACTCAGAGCAAGAGAGTTTAGAAATGGACGAGTTTGATTTCTAACAGAGATACTTAAATAAGCTATTCTTCAACATACGTTTTAAGGCAAGTTGAAAAAGAGATCATAAAAGTATTATGGAAATATGAGATTTTTATTTCAAGGCAGACAAAGCACACTCAAGATTTTATTTACTCATACTTCTAACACAAAAACAAATGGACTGAAATTCGAGATATTTATATCGGGGCAGACAAAGCACGCTCAAGATTTTATTTACTCAAGCTTCTGGAACAAGGATTACAACTTCAGGACAACAAGTTGTAGCAACACGCTTGCAACATGCGATCAACCTAATTATAATCAACACAACACATGCACTAGCAAGTATCTACAACTAAAGAGGCATGCAAATTTTCTCTTTACGCAAAGTGAACAACACTAGACGATAACAAACATGAAGGCATAAGCTCAACGATTCTGTTATCACAAACACGGTTAAACTAAAATGAGCAAACACTGCTCTTATTTATAACTAAGCAGAGGAGTAGGAAACCCTAAAATCTGCTTGCTTTTACAACCACTGCTTGCCAACATGCAAGCTTTATTTCTAAATCTAGAAAAGATTAAAACATCTAATCCCTAGAAAGCTTTTAAAAGGGAAAGTGCCAACTCGTGACAACTTGTTACAATATTTTCTTTCTATCCTCAAAGAATGAAAAAGATTTGAGACAAGAATAGAAAGAAAGCGTGGAAGATGCTTCTAGAAGAAAGTAGATTTAAAGCTCGATCACATCCGCTAAAAAGTGGGCAACTTCATTTGAAGTAGGAGTGTTGATGCTATTAATAGAAAAATGCCGCTTTTCCAAGATTTCTTCACCATCTGTAATTGATTTCAAGAAATCTTTGCTCTCATTGGCCACTTTCTCGAACCTCGCTGACATCATGGAAATCATCAACATTCTCCCAACATTTCCCTCGCTGCCATGCAATATGCTCTGAAACTTAGCTTGGACTACGTCAAGCCCAATGTAGGAACCATCCTTGAGGCAATACTGAAAAGGAATTGCTGCAACTACTTCTCTGATGAACCTAAGAGTATCAACAACTCTTTGTTTATACGCTGCAAACTCCTCGGATATTCTGACATATGTATTCACCTTGAAAATATGACTTTCTTTCCACTCCAGGATTTGTCTTTTATGTTCTCTTGCCATTGTAGAGCCACAAGCCATCTCTAAATCTGCAATTATGATTTCGTGCATGGGCTTGAACTCGGCTATCAGTTGTTCATAATCCTAGATACCTTGACGTAAGTCATGAGCTTTGTATCTTAACTGGAAGACCTGTGTTAGAACCTCTTTTGCTCTGTTGATGATCTCTTCAATCCACTCATTAGTTTGTTTTCCACAAATAACTAATTGCCTTAATTGCTGCTGATCAACTGGTGTTTCTAAGACTTGAGGCAGCAACTGAGTTGTTTGTGAGGTGCCTTGGATAAGATTTGATATACATAACCAGAGTTGACGATTTTCAGCCTTGAGGGCTGCCTTGTCTTCTCCATCCTTTTGCACTCTTTCTTGAATGTTTTCTGTTACCATTTTAAACAAACTTATATCAGCATGTCGAGTACTTTTACCAAGGTTTGCTTTGACCATGATAAAATCGTCAACATCCACCTCATCTCTGATTTTATCTTCAAGAGGTGTGGCCGTCTCCATGACCATTTCACCCTCAAGATTCCTCTCAAAATGCATTTGTTTCTTGGCCTTCTTCTTGGGTGCTTCCTGGTATATGCTAAGGTCATCAACATTCACTTGATACGAAGGCCTTCTTCTTGTCCTTCCCAAGGAGCTCTCAAGCCAAGATGTGGTATTTCTATTAACATCCAAGGGAGGAATAATTGTAACATTGGCCTCTATCTCCTCGTCTTCCAAATCAATGTGAATTGGCAAAGACCTAGGAGATGGTAGAGTTTCTTGTATCAAAGGTTCATCATGTTGTACTTCTTCTTGAAGTATGGGCTTTGGTGGAGGAACTTCTGTTTCAGCTATAGGCTGCTCCTGTATAACAATCCCTGTATAATCCAACCTCCTTTTAGCACTCTTTGCTGATCTACTACCCTTTGTGACCTCTTGAGACTGAACTTTTTCTTTGTTCTTTGGTTGCACTCTTGAAGAAGAGGGAAGAGATGAATGTTTCTTTGGCGGCTCTGCTATTGGAATAGACTCCCTTCTCTTTAGAATCAAGAAACTCTTACTGTACTCTACCACTTGTCTTGTCCTTTCTTCCATTGTGATACATTCTTTATGAGCCCAGTTGACCTATGGAATAGGTTGCTACTCAAACTTATTTCTAGTGTAGGCTGGAAGAATTACATCCCCATCATCATCTGACAACCCTTCAATATCTTCTGATAAGCAATCTTTCATTTGATGAAGGGTTAACCTACTGTGACTTTTCCTTCACACCTCATACTCGTCTCTGCAATTAGCCCAAAAGTCTTCAAGTGCGGGCATATGAGCATAGTTCTGACCAAGTCTAGATGCATAGAAGCCATGGGGATCATATGATCGTCTCTCGCTGAAAGGCTTGAGACCAAATTTGTCTAGCGCATTACCCATTAGTTTAGCTTCCGCGGATGATCTACATGTGTAAATGCCTAAAACAAAAGGAAAGCTGAAGGCTGGCTTCTTTTTGTTACGCAGACGAGTGTGAACATTTGAAATCTGCCTGAAGAATTCCATCCATACTACCTCATCTGATGGATAGCTCGGTAACATAAGTGGGGCCCTTGAATAACCGTACATCCTTAGGTAAGTGAAAGTGGAAAATTGAATAAACCAATCTGGCCATTCTGATATTGCAGCCCTGGCAATGGATGAGATGTGAACATGTAGCTCGTTGTCCAGGTCCCGCACTGTGTAAATCAAGAATGCTTCATTCACCCTTTTGTAATGATGTGATGCAGCAGTGATTTCCAACTGAGTATAGTAGTTGTAGACATGCTGAATGTTTAAAGAACCCTCTGTGTTTAACCCTCTGAATTTACCTTGATAGGAAACCAAATAGACTAGGTAGGAGACCATGTGAAATGCGTGTCTATGAAAATACCCAATTATCTGATGATGTAAGCAATCACTGATCAATGTAGGCCAATCGTAGAACTCTGTCTTTTTCATTATATGAGGTATCACGTAGAACATCCAAGGCTGAAACCTTGTTGCATTTGCTTGACCTGTAACTCGATTGAGTAGGGTTATTATGATGGTGAATTCATCTTTGAATTGTCCTCTTCCAACATCCTTTGGCAATGCAGAATGTTTCTCTTTCAACCACCTATGTGCAATCTTCTTGCTGTATTTATCCTGATGTTCTTCCCATATCCTTTCACATTCTTCCACGTTGATGGTGACACTTCCAGGCCATGGTGGAATGGAGAAGCATTTCTCAATCATGTCTGGTTTTAGGCTGCAAATGATTCTCCCATCAATTGACTGTATCTCCCTTGTAGCTGGATTGTAATGCTTGATGCAAACAATTATGAACTCTAAGCTCTGTACTGAGAAAGGTATGGATGTTGTTGCAAGAAGACCTGAATGGCCAAGATGCCTGATGGTGGTATTGCCTACATCTTCTAAAGGACGTATATTGAACACTGGCTTGATGTGATGCAAGTCAGTTTCGGTTGTTTCAATAAAATCATGGTAAAGCACTGATTTGGTCTTGAACTCTGCAGGAGTGTATTCCATGCTGAAAGACTTGAAGATTGACAGTAAACACGCCTAGGTTCAGACAAATTTTGGCAAACTTTCTAAATTTAGCTTGCTGATTTTTCTTCCTCCAACGGACGAAATTTTTGAGATTTTTTTTGAGATATGGGTTTTGACTAGAATTTCGTTGCAAGCCAACCCAGATCGTCCATTTTTGAAAATATGAAGTGAAGACTGAAAAAGCAACAAACCCTAATTTTCCCCCAAAAATTAAAAAAAAGCTAACATCTGGGTATTGTTCTTGAGCATAAATTGAATGGACCCAGTAGATTACATTTTGAAAACCCTGGCTTCTGACTGAAAAAGCAACAACTTTTAGTTTCTCTGAAAAACTAAGGTATGGGTTTTGTCCAGAAGAAGGTTTAGCATAGACCCAGAAGACTAGAAATGGATGAATATGAAGTTTTCCCTGACATGCAAAATAAAAGTAGTTGCTACAACTTAGAGAGAAATCTTCAACAATTTATCCAGAAGATAGAACAAAAATGGACCAGCTTGCTGAAATTTGATAGTATAGGCCTTCTTCTTCATCAATTCGATGTTTTTGATGAGAAAATATGAAAGAGGAGGTCTTCTTTGATTGCTGATCTGAAAATTTATGAGAAACCAGCAAGTTAGGGTTCTTGAATCTTGAAAAATACAGGTTTGAAGCTGTTGCTCTGTTTGTCTTTGAAGGCACCGGCAAGAAAATATGACATATAATACATAGAGGTGTCCTTAAATAAGTTTTTGCTTTGAAAACAACTTCTCAAACCCTAATCTTGAAGAAACCCTAAACCTAATTCATGCCTTGAGCAAAGGCATCTTTCTCTTCTCTTTGAAATTTTAAAATTTTCAAAAATAAACTAAGGCATGAAGAAATGGGTGCCCTTCTTGAGGTATGGCGCTTGGTCTTCCCAGACTTAGCCAAATTTCTATCATTTTCAACTTTTGTTCACTTTCTGACCCTGTTTCAGCTCTGTCTCTCGGCCTTTGGATTTATCCGACGAACGAACTGATTCTTCTATCGCAGAGCCTGATCACATCTAACAACTTTGTTCTGGAGACGTCATCTGCTAAAAACTTCATTTACCCCTTCGAAATGTCAAGTGCCTATCCTTGATAAGGGCACCCATTTCTTCTAGTGTTAGCCATTTTCATGATCTTCAATCTTTATGCTCGTCTTCTAACCTTCAGATGATTTCACTATTTCGGGTGCTATACTTGTCAGATTGACTAGCTATTAAGTTCACTAGATAGCTGAGATGAATCTGGAAGGGGTCTTCTGGATCACTCATTTCCGAAAATTGACTTCTGGTGGCCTTAAACCCTAGGTGCCCTTCTCCTTTAGGGGCGCCCATAGCTTCCAATGTTAGTTTTTATCTTTGAATTTTCACTGTTTCTTTCCACTTTTTGCCATTTCTCACACTTTTTCTCCTCTGTTTGCCTGGCGATATCTGATGACTGCTGACTCTGACGGATTTGTTGGAGAGCTGGATCTAGTCTGACGAAGTTATGTTGGAGGAGTCTTTTACAAATTTGACCATCTGCTATCTCAAAAGTTTGGGCGCCCTTCTTGAGGTATGGCGCCCATCTTATCCAGACTTAGATTTTATTTCGTTTTCTTCATCTTCAGAGTTTTTAAAATACCTCTCTCTGTGGCTCGTGTTCGTCTTGAATTTGCCAGTGACTGGATGATCTGACGGGCATGCTAGCTGATTCGTTGTGGAGCTGGGATGATTTTGAGCAACATTGACCTGGAGATGGAAACCCTGATTTTGACTTTTGACCTCTTGGAAAGCTGGGTGCCTTTCTCCTTCAGGGGCGCCCATGATTGGCAGTGTTAGAAATTTTATCAACTTTTCAATTTTACCTTGTAACACGTGTTCCATTGCCTTTGACTGCCAAGATGAATTTTTTTCTAAGGCATTGAAACATGGGCGCCTCTTCTTGACAGGGGCGCCTAAAATCTCCAGACTTAGATAAATTTTTTCATTTTTCATTTTTCAACTTCCTTAGCTTGTTCCTCGTTTCTCATGCACATTGTTCGTCGACAACCTCTGTTTGATGCTCGGATGCTTGATTCTTACACCTGGCAGCTGAATGACCTCCATCGATGACCTTGGATCTCCGAAGCAGCTTCTAAAAAAGCAGAATAGACCCAGTAGAGTAAAACTGACCTTTTTGTGATTCTGACTGCACTAGTCTAGTGAGGAAGAATTTTAAGCCAATCAAAATCAGTCTTAACCCTAACGGCCAAAATTTCTATTTTTAGAAAATTTTACAAGTATCCATTTCATAAGAAACCCAAAAAAAGTTTCTATTTTTAGAAATTGCTAAAAATAGAAATTTTCCTAAAATTGAGGGATGAAAAATTGAGATCTGGGTATTGTAGGTTTGATCTTTTTGAACCGACCTAGATTGTCAGATTTTGAAAATTTCAAGTTTATGACCCCCATGCAAGACACGCAAACCCTCATTTTGACCTTTTCTGATAGATTTAACAGTATCTTGACTCAATTCTTCAAAATGCCTAAGTGTAGTGAAATTTTTAATTTTGGGGTACAACAATATATATTCTTATCTCTCCATCTCTCTTTGTTCCTATATATCTCCCCCTCTCTATATATCACTTCCTATCTCTATCTCTCTATCTCTCTCTCTCTCTCTCTCTCTCTCTCCCCCTCTCTACATATCTCTCTTTCTTTCCCTTACTCTACCTCTATATCTCTCTCACTTTCTCTCTCCATCTCTACCTATCTCTCTCCATTTCTCTTCCTCTATCTAAATCTCACAATTTATATATATTTGTAGCTATCCTTACCTCTTTATAGCCCTATCTCCCTACAACTCACACTTTATATCTCTCATTTCTCTCCATCCCTTTATATATATATATCTCCCTCTCTATCTCCCACTCTTATACACACACCCCTTTTATTTCTCTCTCTCTCTTCCTATCTCTTTATCTATAACTCTCTCCTCCTATCTCTATCTCTCCATATTTATCCTTCTATCTCCCTCTCTCTTTATCTCTATCTCCTTATCTCTCCATCTCTCTCTCTCTCTCTCTCATTCTTTCTCTTCCTCTCTACCCATCTCTCTCCCTTTCTCTTCTACCCTCTATTTTTCCCAAGTTATATCTATTTGTATATATCTCTCCCTCTTTCCATATCACTTACACTTTCTATCTATCTACTTCTCCTGTCTCCTCTCCTTATTTATCTCCTTATATCTATTTAAATATATCT
This sequence comes from Sequoiadendron giganteum, assembly GCA_007115665.2. NCBI lineage: Eukaryota > Viridiplantae > Streptophyta > Pinopsida > Cupressales > Cupressaceae > Sequoiadendron > Sequoiadendron giganteum. The sequence continues at coordinate 673,079,480 of CM021104.1, forward strand.
CCCTCTCTATCTATCTCTCATATATATACACTCCTTGTTTCTTTCTCTCTCTCTCTATACCTCTCTCCTATATTTATCTCTCCCTGTCTTTAAATCATCTCCTTATCTCTCCATCTCTCTCTAGCCCTATATATTTCCCTCTCTACCTCTCTCTCTATATCACTTCCTATCTCTATATTTATCTTTCTATCTCTCCATCTCTCCCTCCCTCTCTATCTCTCTTTGTCTCTATATCTATCTATCTTTCCGTCTCTTCCTCCCTCTTCCTCTCCCTCTCCCTCTCTCCCTCCCTCCCTCTCCCCCCCCTCTCTACATATCTCTCTCCCTTTCTCTTCTTCCATTTATCTTTCCTAGGTTATATCTATCTCTAGATATCTCTCCCTATCGATCACACTTTATATCTCTACTTTTGCTCTCTTCTCTCTCTGTTTCTATCCCTCCCTTTATCTTTTCATAAATATCTCTCCTCTCTCTCTCTCTCTCACACACACACACACACACACACACACTCATATATTGATGTAGGAGCATTTGGGTTCAATTGCAATCCTTATCAATAAAAAAAAGTTTTCATGTTTTCTATTGTTGTTTTTGCTTACAAGAATTGGTGATTAAAAGTTCAAATAATTGTAAGGATTCATGGAAATCTAATTAATTCACCTTGAACAGGAGCCATTTGGGTGCCTATGTTTCAAATTCGAAGAAGATTTGAGTTAAACTGACCAAGTTATGGAGTTACAAAATTTTAGCCAGTATTCAAACTTTGTGGAACGTCTAGCCCTATCTGGATCCCCTATGAACCCCTCCTAAGTCCCTTTAGACTTCATTATTCTATAAACTACTAATTCAAATTGAGCTTGTGGAAATTACGACCCCTATCAAACTTATAAAACTTTCTTGCTCAATTGAACTTTATTTGGTTCCCCCTAGCATCCCTGCAAAATCCTATTGACCCTCAGTTTCTCATAATTTCTCATTGGAACTTAATTTACCACATATCTAGTAGTTACAAAACTATTTCTTTGATCTAGATCCCCCACATTTCCCTTAATCATCCTAATGGTCCACAATTCCCCATAGAACTTGATGTTGTAGAACTTTTATTGCTATGTAGATATTATCCACTTACCCCTTCTCTTCTCAAAACATCTTATAGATCCCAACTTCCTCATATAATTGAAGGTGGCTAGACTAATGTGAACTTATTAAATCAACAAGATATATCCTAATGACCCTTGGATTCTTGAAATGTCTAGATGGACTTGATTATCATGTATGGTCATTGAAGATGAGTTTTCTAGGTGTCAATAAAGCATCCAAAACCCCCTCAAGCTCCCATATCATCTTGATGGACATAATTTCTTTATGAATAAGAACAATAAAACTTTCCATGCTATGTTTATATATCTAAATACCCCCTATATTTTCACAATCATGCCAAGAATGTTGGAAATTGAAAAATAAATGGTTATAAATGCATACACATGGATCTTAAGGACCAATGAATGTTTTCTACATGTATCATTATGCTTGGATGTGGGCTGGCCCACCTTTATCCATCTCATATTCTATAAATATGGATTTTGATCTCATTTCAAAGAGGGGTTTTCAGGAGTTTCCCACATTGTTTAAGTTTTAGAGGAGGTAGGGTTATTGTTAGGTAGATATAGGTGGAGTTGTAAGGCTTGAGAGCCAAGGCTAATGAAGGCATTGCAATAGAATGTAATCCTTTATATAAATAAAATGACAGGTTTTGATGTAATTTTTTTATTTTTTGAGTTCTGCATGTTTAAGCTACATGACTGGGTAATTTGGTAAGACCCCATGATCATGAATACATATACACACACTCCCTATTTATCTCTCTCTCTCTCTCTCTCTCTCTCTCTCTCTCTCTCTCTCTCTCTCTCTCTCTCTCTCTCTCTCTCTCTCTCTCTTCCCATATATCTCTATACCTCTCTCCCCCTCTCCTCTTTCTACGTATCTCTTTCCCTTTCTCTTTTCCCCTCCATCTTTCCTAAGTATATCTATCTCTAGATATATCTCCTCTTTCTATTCCTATCTCCCCCCTCTCTCCCTCCCTCCATCTTTCTATATCTCTCCACTTATCTCTCCTATCTATTTCTCTTCCTCCCTCTCTATCTATTTACATATCCCTATCCCTATCTCTCTATCTCCATATCTCTCCCTCATAAACACACACTCCCTACTTCTCCCTCCCTATCTCTCTATATCTCCCCCTCTCCCTCTCTATCTATTTAACTATCTTTCACTCTCTTCCCTCTCCTTATCTCTCTCTCTCCCTCTCTACCCATCTCTCTCCCTTTACCTAACTCTATATCTCTATCTCCCCCTTTCTCTATATCTCCCCCTCTCCCCATCCCTTCCTCTCAATGTCCCCTATCTCTCTCTCTCTCTCTCTTTCTCTTCCCATCTCTCTCTATACCTCTCCCTTTATCTTCCCATCTCTCTCTATACCTATCTCCCTCCCTCTCTTTCTATACATATATCTGTCACTCTCTTTATAGATCTCTCCCTTATCCTCTCTCTATACCTCTCTCCCTCTCCCTCTCCCTCTCCCTCTTTATTTATTTAGTAATCTATCCCTCTCCTCCCTCCTTCTCTCTATCCCTTTCTATTATTCTACTTTATAAATATTTCTCTCTCCTCTCTCCCTTTCTCTTCCCCCAATTATATCTATCTCTAGATATCTCTTCCTCTCTCTCCCTTTCTCTTCTCCCTTTATCTTTCCCAAGTTATATCTATCCCTCTCTCTCTCTCTAAATATCTCTCTACTTCCCCTCTCTCTATTTCTCTCCCCCCCTCTTTGTCCCCCTCTCTATCTCCATATCTCTCTAACTTATATGCACACATTCTCTATATCTCTCTATCTCTCCCTCCCTCTCTCTATTACTTATCTCTATCACATCCTTCATCTCTCGCTCTTTCCCCTCTATCTTTATCTCCCTATCTCTCCCCCTCTCTTTCTATATCTCATTATCTATCTCTCACTCATCTCTATCCATTGCTATCCATATCTTTATCTACCTCTATCTATCTATTTATCTCTCTCTTTCTCTACCTCTATCTCTCTATATCTCCTCCTATCTAGATAACTCCCTCTCTATATTTTGAGATTTCTCTTTCTCTTTACCTATATCTCTCTCTCCCCCTTTCACTGCCTCTATCTCTCTCCTCTCTCTATCCCCCCTTTCCTCTCCCTCTCTCCATCCATCCATCTCTCCCTCTCTCCATCCCTCCCTCTTTATTTCTCCTTATCTCTCTATCTCACCATCTATATCTAACTATCTCTCCCTCTCCTTCTCCCTCTCCCTCTTAATCTATATCTCTCTAACTCTCCCTCTCACTATTCCTACCTCCCTACCTATCTCTATCTTTATCTCTCTCTATTTATCTTCGTCTACCTCTATCTATTTCTCCCCCTCTCCCTCTATCTTAATCTCTACATATATCTTCCTCTCTCCCTTTATATATCTAGATATGTCTCCATCTCTCATTCTCTCCCTCACTCTCCCTATATATCTCCATCTCTATCTTCCTCTTTCTCTCTCCCTATTGATAATGGAGCCGAATTATCTTCCTAACTCAAAGGCTTTGTTTCAGCTGTGTTTGAATCCTAGTTCATAACAAGGGGTATGACATAGCTTTCTCCATTCACTATCATCACTAGGGGGTCTAGGGGGTGACAAAAAAAATTGTAGCCCCCCTAGGAAGGGTTCAGGGGTAGTGCCCTCAAAGAGATTGCTTTTAAATTTCCTTGTAAAACAATCATGTAGAGGAGGGAGAGGGAGACTAATATTTTTTATTCTTAGAAATGTGAGTGCATTATATAAAAAACATTATAATGTGAGCACATTATAATTCAAGTGTGTTATAATGTGAGCATGTTATAACATGCTTGTGTTCTACCCTAGATAGACCAAAAAGTGGTTGTGGCCACTTTTTGGTCCCCCATTTTTCCCACTTACCCTTCAACCAATTATAGCTTACCATATGTCTCCTTTTATGTCCAAGAACACAAATTGAAAGGTTAAACACATTTTAGTGAGGTTGAACTTGATGTTATAGCCATCAAGTAGATGATGTCCCCATGCATGTATAGGTATTCATTCCCATTTGACCACTTATCTAAGCTACCCAAATGTAAAATTTAAACCTTTTGGCACATGTGGAATTTTCTACAACCTATCCATCCCTTGTTTAAGAATGAGAATGTATTGAAAGCATATTTTTAGTAAAATTTAACCTATGATTGCATGATATTGAGTCCTATTTATAATATTTTAATAGTAAATTGGATCTAAAACCTATGAATAGGTAATTTGATACAAGATGAAGTTAATTAATTTTAGATTCATGGTACCTTAAAGATAAAAAATGTAGAAGATAGGAATGGCATGATGTTCTCTAATTATCTCAACCCCATGTATCTTGATAGATCAATACCTTTCCATGATCCATTTACACACTCCAAGCTCATTCCCACAAGAAATAAAGTACCAAAAAAAGGTATGCAGACATGATTGTAAATTAAAAAAATATATTTTCATTCATTGAAAATGTGTTGGATTTGAATGGGATAGAAGAGAGAGACTAAAAGAGACAAAAGATAGGTTATAAGAGAGAAATTTAGGAGTAATGTAATGGTGTTTTTGTAGTTGACTTTATAGATTTTATTCACCATTATTAGATCATATTTCATGTTCCATGATCAAGAAAATAATAAGTTAGGAGTTAGTTTCAAGTTTTTATTTTCTAGTTTTCTAAGTTAATTATTTAGTAAACCCTATCTTTAGAGGCATTTTTTACTCAAGTGTTGTAACAAAATAAATTTGAGAATAAAAAATAAAAAATATTTGAATATTTCTATCAACTACTAGGTTTTGAGTTTACTATTATGTATGAAAATGGTGTATGTTGCTTGTAAATATTTATAATTGGTATTTTACATAGAAGATCACACCATCCCTTTCTCCATTTACAAAATATATTGGACATGGGATGGGTCACTTGAAAGTTTTTTCAATTTGTAGCACAAAGATTACTTCTCAAGATTTCAAGACTTTTGTTTCTAACCACTATCTCTTTTGCTCTTGTTTATTTGAAAGTTAGAATATGACTTATATTAGTTTGCTTAAATTTTAATTTGGCTTATGTTCTCTCTCTCTCTCTCTCTCTCTCTCTCTCTCTCTCTCTCTCTCTCTTAATAGTCCAAGTACTAAAATGTAGTTCTCCTTATGTTGGTGATCTGATATGTGGACCCCAAATCCCTAAGGCTAGAGAATCTCCCAAGTGCCAAGGGTGTCAAACTTGGAAGAATATCATAAAACCTATGTTTAGGTTGGATAACTTAGGACTAGTTACTAAGGTGGGTAATACCTCCTTCACTTCAATTTTTTCAAGACCAAGGGGTCTTCCCTAAGGTTTTGAGTTAATTGATGATACTACGATTGAATACTTGTGATGTTGCAAACTATATCTATTGTAAAATGTATCCCAATATTGGTGTCACAAAATATCTATGTGATAGTCTAAAACAATATATACACCTTTAACAATTTTTTTTTATCATCCATGATGTTTTAATGAATTGGATATATCTACCTAGCCACTGGTATAAATTTTATGTCAAAAAGTTGAAAATACTACCTAATATTAACTAAAAGAAAGTGATTTTGATGAATTGTTTAGGTGTTGGGGGTGATGAGAACTAGAATTTATAGTAGATTAGTGCCTATTCCAATAGGGAAAAAAGTCATGAGATATTTTAAACATGAAAATTACTAAAATCTCAAAGGGAAAACTTAATGAAGATTCCATAAAAGACTACATTTTCCTCAATGCATAATTAAACTAGAACCTCTACACATACATTCAATGAAATAACTAAAATTGTAGAATATTAGTAGAGTGAACTTAGTAATCCACATACAAATCTACACATTTCCCTTATTTTTTTGAAGAGACACCATAAAAAATATTTGCAAGGTTTTAATAGTAATCTAAATAGATAACTAATTGCATACACATACATAAATAAACATAGTTTCAATGGATACACTCAAACAAGGTTGATTCTACACTTTGAACTAATTCTTCTAAGATTAAAACATATCAACTACATATTTGGGATGAACCCAACTCATCAAATTAAAATAAAATTACCTTTTCTTTCACTAAAAAATAGAAATCTTAGTTGTATGAATGTTTTTTCTACTTTTCCATGGGGTCATTTTTTCTTAGTTTTCCTTCCTCCATCAAATTGCAAACCAATATTGTGGCTTCACACAGGGACACCCATACTCAAGCCACCACTTTAACTAATGCTCTATAGAAATGTGTCCCTTCCAAATTTTATTTGATTGATTAGGTGCATGAAAGAAAATTCCTTTGTATCCTTGTCACACCTTTGCATTAATGGTTTGTGGGATTGAGTGTAGAAATAAGGAAAACCACCCATGAAAACTATAAAAGTCATGATCTATGGATGGCATATTAGCCATCATGATTTACCACAATAACTAAGGTAGTTGAGTGCCACTTTTTTCCATTTGGGTCCATTCCAATATGTATTTAGAAGGATTTTTGGTTGCCATCAACTTAAATTTGGTAGTTGTAGAAATTGTAAAGCAATTAATGGTATTGAAGGAGAATTGGCATCAAATTATGGATGTTTTGGTGCCTTTGTGTGGTCTAGAAGAACAAATAAACCTTTTGTGGGAGTTTCCATTTGAACTGGATAAGTGGAGGAATCCCCCTAAACTACACTTACAGGGAAGACCATTTGGATTGAACTTGCTTCCTAAATGTTTAGTGTCTAATTCAAATGGGAAGTTCAAACAATGATGTCAAAAAAGGATGGGATGATGTCATCATAATGTAAGTGTGACATCATCATTGACGTGATGAATTTGAATGGGATGGAATCAATGAAAGGACATGTTGAAGTCAACATGATATGACCCACAAGGAATTGCAACTGGACCAATTGGGAATGAAACTTAAAAAAATTTGGTTCAAATGGGAAGGAAATCACCACAAGATGGGATAATGAGGAAATTATAATTTCACCTAGATATGAATTGAATTTTTTTCAAGTAAACTAGACATATATAAAAGGTCAATATTGGGTTCAAATGAACCTTAGATGTTCATAAAAATCTAGAATTGGCATTACAAAAGGCTAGGTGTGGAAAAGACTAAGTGAACCAAATAAGTCACCTTTTAAATAAGGAAGTACAAATGGAAGTCAAATTTTTGCAAAAGCCTTTATGTGGGAAAATTTAGATGAACTAGACATGTGAAAAATGCCATCTAAACTAGATAATCTAGGCAAATAACAATTAGGCTCAAACATTCTTCAAACCTCTATAAAGATTTTATTTTATTTTATGAGTGGTCAAGTGTAGAGAAATCTAAGTGAATTAAGTGTTATTTTAAATTGGTAAGTTTGAATGAGCACCATCATCCCACAAAATATTAAGCATGCAAAAAAGTTCAACCGAACTGGACATGTAAGAAAACTTAACTACACTAAACTTGATAGATTTTAAAAGGGAAAGTTCACTTAGAATTGGGTTTGAAGAAAATATTAACTTAGACTATTTCCTTCTTCTTTTCTCCTTATGTAAGGATTTCCAATCGAATAGGACCTTGTGAGGTAAACTAAGGGAACTAGACATAGTTTGAATGGACATGAAAAAACCCATGATATATTTTTAATAGTTTTAGTTCATTTTACAAACTTTCTGTAGTATAAAAAATCGTCACCCTCGACAATTTCACACTTTGTTTTGGCCTCCTAAATTATTGAGCCTAATTGACCCCTCTAATTTCTTAAAATTATGTATTCTAGAGCCCATTTGTACCACTTTTTAATAAATTGCAAGCATTGAATAAATGCAACCAATTCATATGTTACCCTCGACATGTTGTGTCCTAGAAATTTGGGTCAGAACCCATACACCCAAGGGCGTATGGGTCCCCATTCAAAGCCAAGATCTAATTTTTAATATGTTGTTGGTGACATTTTAACATTCAAATTTCAAATTTCAAGTGTCAAATTTCAAGATCTAATTTTTCAGGAAGTTAGGATAAATATCTATAAATACCTAGTCTTTTCACCATTTAAATCTAGAACTACAATTGAGGAGAAAATACTATTGTCAAGAGAAAAATTTCAATGATTTATTGCAGAAATTCAAGATCCATGCATCATGCCAAAGTGTATGTGAGTTCATGTTATCATATTATCATTGTTTTGTGAAGGCTAACCCTTGTTGTAGGTCTCTAAAGCATTCATGTTAATTATAGATTAAATCGATCAGATTATAAACAAAATATTGAACTTGAAATTAGGAAGTTGATGTCAGATTTAAATCTTGGGAGTATTGATCATAAATCTCCAAGTCTGAATTTATCTTTGTGGTATTCAATCCTCAAGAGAAAAACATTAATTATTTCGATATATAAATATGATGATGTTGAATATATTCAATCATCATTTATATCTGACCGATGCTACCTTATTTCAACACTCCCTCTTAGCTAGGGAAGATAACTCTAACCAAGTATATAGTGATATCACCTTACTCGTGATATCAGGAGATATGGTATGCTTCTAAGAGTGTTAAGTCACATAACATTCTTCATAACACATCTTCATTATGGTATGTGCACTGGCATCAAGTCACATGATGTCTACCATAATAAATCATGGCATATCCACAGATACAATTTATCCACCATGATTATCCCATAAGGATCATAATGATCTTCAACTGATATCAAGTCTCATGATATCTATCAAAATGTCCACGAGATACTATCATGATATATCCACAGATATCAAGTCACATAATATCCATCATGATAGTGAAACTAATCATTGTAGAGTCTTCACCTTACAATGTCAATATACAAGTGTTCATTATCAGAAAGATCATCACCTTTCAATAATGTACATAGGGGGAGAGGGCCCATAAAGTCATGGAGTCACACACATGACAATAGAGTTTACACATTAAACATATTTTAAATACATTAGTACAAAAATAAACAATTTGAATCTCAATCTCAATAATAATTTACATTTCAACCATACCAAGTTTCTTCCTGAAGTGTTCAACTTTAACTTTGGAGAGAGGCTTGGTGAGAATGTTTGCTGTTTGATCATTTGTACTAATATACTCCAACTAGATCATATTCCTTTCTACCATGTCTCTTACATAGTGGTAAGGGATCTCTATATGATTTGATCTATCATGGAATACTCGATTTACTGAAAGCTTAATGCAACTCTGATTTTCACAGTGGATAATAGTAGGATTTAGGGACTCATCAAATAATCCCACAAGAAATTTCTGGAGCCATACTGCTTCTCTTGCTCCCATAGAGGCTGTAATATATTCAACATCTGTTGAGCTTTGTGCCACTGAAGATTGTTTCCTACTGATCCAAGAGATCATAGCCGATCCTGAACTGAAGCAACATCTTGATGTGCTTTTCTGATCAGGTACACTTCCAGCCCAATCTGAATCAGAGTATCCATGCAAATCTAGTTTGACATTCCTATATTTAAGACCATATCCAATAGTACCTTGAAGGTATCTCAATATATGCTTCACAAAAACAAGGTGAATTTCCTTTGGCTCACACATAAAATAGCTTAGGGCATTCACTGCATAGCAAATATCTGGTCTGGTGTTAACCAAGTACATTAATGATCCAATTATCTGTCTATAGAGAGTAGGATCTGTAAATTTTGATTCTGCTGCTGCTTCTTTCAATTTGTGTAAGTTGGTTTCCATAGGTGTAGACATGGGTCTACAGTCTAACATCCCAAATCTCTTCAGAATATCAATAGTATACTTTCCTTGATTTAGGATGATACCATCTGATGTCTTCCAGACTTCTAACCCTAAGAAGTAATGTAAAATGCCCAAGTCTTTCATGTCAAATTATGAAGCTAGGTCCTTTTTACATTGAGTAATAAGGTGATCTTCTCCTATTATTAGCAAGTCATCAACATATAAAATTAGTATTAGCATATCACCTTTAATTACCTTAAAATAGAGATTTGGATCTACATCATTTTTGGAAAATTCTAGTCCCAAAAAATAGTTGTCAATTCTTTCATACCAGGCTTTGGGAGTCTGTTTAAGTCCATATAGAGATTTCTTCAATCTGCATACATGTAAGTCTGCTTTATGTATCACAAAAACTTCAGGTTGCTCTAAATATACTTCTTCTTCAATGGTCCCATTCAAGAAGGCAATTTTCACATCCATTTGATGAATCTTCCAGCCTTTAGCTGCTGCAATAGCTATTACTGCTCTCATAGAGGTGTGCCAGGCAACAGGTGCAAATGTCTCTTCATAATCATTACCTTCCTTTTGTGAGAAACCTCTGGCCACAAAACATGCCTTGTGTTTCTCTATACTGCCATCAACAACATGTTGATTTTGAAGATCCATTTGGAAGAGACAACATATTTCTCTTTTGGTCTAGGTACTATATCCCATACATCATTTTTCAAAATGGACTGATACTCTTCCATCATAACATCTTTCCACACTTGATGCTTCAGAGCTTCCGTAACACTAGCTGGTTCTGAACTAATGATCTCATTCATTAAGGCAACATAGCTTGAGAATATTTTGGGTCTCTTACTTTCTCTAAAGTTCCTTTGGGTGTTGTATAATTCTCATCTTCCTTAATCATCTTTCTAGCCCAAAGTGGTCTCCTCTTGCTGTTGTTATTATGATTCTATTCTGGAGCAGTTTGGTTTTCATTTATGATTTCTTCAGGATACTCCCTTTGAATCTCAGGAGGAGAATCCTCCTCCACCACTTTAGGAGTATCTTGAATTTCTATCTCATTAGAACTCTTTGCACTTTTGAAAGAAATGTCTTCCTCAAATATGACATATCTACTTAGTTCAATTTGTTTCTGTTTGAATATGTATATTGTGTAGGCTATTGAGGTTTCACTACAGCCCACAAATATCCCTTTCTTTCCAGAAGGTTCTAATTTAGATCTCTTTTCTTTAGGTACATGAATGTAGACATGGAAACCAAAGATACTTAAGTGACATATGTCAGGTTTTACACTAGTAAATGCTTCTTCAGGAGTCTTGTTATCTAGATGTGAGTGGGGACATCTATTTTGAATGTAGACAGCTATCCTAGAGGCTTCTGCGCAAAATAAAGTTTCTATGTTTTGGTCGAACAACATTGCTCTAACAAATTCTACAATAGTTCTATTTTTTCTCTCAGCAACACCATTTTGTTGAGGATTGTAGGCTATAGTAAACTCCCTTTTAATCCCAACATTTACACAAAATTCCTTAAATATTTTTGAGGTGTATTCCTTCCCATTATCTGTTCTTAGTATTTTGATTTTCTTCTCGGAAAAGTTTTTTGTAAGAGATTTGAACTCCTTAAACCTTTTAAGGATTTCTACCGACTCTTTACATTTAAGAAAATATATCCAGGTCTTCCTAGAGAATTCATCTACAAATATTACATAATATAAGAATCCTGCCATGGAGGGTACATACATGGGTCCACATAAGTTAGAGTGTACTAGTTCTAATATATTTATGGTTTTACTCAAACTATTTTGGAAGGTCCCCTTTGTATTCTTCCCTAGGGCACACCCTTTGCATTCTCCTTCGTGAATTTGTTTTAGTTTGGGAAATCCTGTTACTAATTTTTCTACATAAGGTAGGGCACAAAAATGAATATTTCCTAATCTTCGATGGCAAATTTCATTTGAATCAAAGGTCTCATGAATACGAGATTGTTTAGTGTCAATGCATAGTTTGTAGAGATATCCTTGTCTTATACCTATAGTTTGTGATTTATTTATAATGGAGTTCTTTGGCCATGCCAAAATTTTTCCATCCATAAAGGTAACCCTATATTTGTTGTCTTCAAGAGCAAAAATGGATATTAGATTTGTCTTTATTCCTGGTACAACCAATACTCCAGTGAGTTGTAGAGAGAGGCCAAAATTCAAATTTATGGTGCAAGTTCCAACCCCCTTTACTAGATGTGCAGAATCACCCCCAATAGTTACTTCTTTGCTAGTTTCTTCTATCATAGTATCTAGGTGTTCTCTGAACTGTATGATGTGCCTTGATGAACCACTATCAATTACCCAAGTCTTGACTTTGTTTGATACTTGGCTTGATAATGATGAGTAGAAGACAAATTTCTCAGAATCATATTCTATATTTGTCTTTCCAACTTTAGCAAAGGATGTTTGTTGTTTTGTTCTATTAGGGCACTTCATTGCATAGTGTCCATATTGATCACATTTGAAATATTGTATTTGGGAGATGTCTTTCCTTTTCTTGAATGATCCCTTTCCATAAGAATTATTCTTTCTCTTGAAGTTTTTCTTCTTACCTTTCTTATGAGAGTTTGTGTTTAGCACATGAATATCCTCATCTATGGGTTTCTGATTGTTTTCTTTTTTCATTAGTCTTGTTTCTCTTCTTGCAAGCAATCTATTCTTAGCCTATCAAATTTAGGGAGTTTTAATCTTGCACTTATTCCTTGAACAAATGACTCCCATGAGTTTGGTAGGCCACCTAGAGCTATTGGTGTTAAACCCTTGCTATCAATTTGATATCTAACTATTGATAGTTGATTTCTTAGTTCATTGATTCTCATGAAATATGCATTAATAGATTTTCCCTTGTTTATTTGAACATGATTAAGTTGCCTCTTTAGAGCAAGGGTCCTACTGGTGTTTTTTTATTTCAAAGGTACTCTCAAGGGATTTAAAAATTTGATATGCAGTCTCATGTTTAGATAGAATAGGTAATATATGGTCCCTAACTGCATCTACTATAATTTTCATAGTTTTCTCATCGTTCTCAATCCATTGAGATTTCTCTAGATCATTTTCTAGTTCTATCTTGTTTTCTTTCACAAATGAGTCTAACTTATTTTCTTTCAGAATCATCATGATTCTAAATTTCCATGAAGTAAAGTTGTTTGCACCTTCAAGACGATCCTCAAATCTGATTACACTTGACATTATGAAGAATGAAATGTGTTTGTGATTTCAAGAGAAAATACGATTTTAAATAATCTGATATCTGGATTTAATCAGATCTTTCTCAACGTGGCTCTGATACCATGTTAATTATAGATTAAATCGATCAAATTATAAATAGAATATTGAACTTGAAATTAGGAAGTTGATGTCAGATTTAAATCTTGGGAGTATTGATCATGAATCTCCAAGTCTGAATTTATCTTTGTGGTATTCGATCCTCAAGAGCAGAACATTAATTATTTCGATATATATAAATGATGATGTTGAATATATTCAATCATCATTTATATCTAATCGATGCTACCTTATTTTAACATTTGAAACATTCAAGCAAAGAAATATCCAAATACTTGAAGTGATGTGCATGAATTTAGTCCGTCAAGGAAGCCATCGAAGGGTGGTGAGTTGTAGCATTTTGTTGATTCATCATTCCTTCCTTTCATTTATCCATTTATCATTGAAATTACCATTGTGGAAGTGGAAATACTTACACGAGGTTTGACTAAGGAAAGCCCCTAAAATGGCCCAAAATTTCCTCTCTTTTTGAATGTGTAGATCTTAGGTTGAATAGAATTGAAGGAATCTTGAAGAAAAATTATTCATTGTTGCATTCAAAGCCCTACCTCTTTTCAACAAACAAAAACTCACTTACAAAATTATCCGATAACGTTTTGACAACTTTGCAAGTAGAAACAAAAGTCTCAGATCTGCCACTAGAGGACCCCAAAAGTTGAGCAGACACCCCTACAAGGACTCAAATTCCCCTTGAAAACTATATCCTAAGTGGCTGAAACAAGCTTTTCTAGGTTGGTACATATTATTGAATGCATAAGACAACTGAGGGGGGGGTGAATCAGTTGTACATTAAAACTTTAAAACCCTCACAAATATTTAGATCCACATTAATTTAATTATACCTTAATATGTTAGAATTATCTATCATGAAAGAAGATAACAAACAAAACCAAAGCAACAACATGCACAAAGAAACACCGGATTTACATTGAAAACCCAAGAAGGGAAAAACCATGGTGAGGATTAACTCACAATATAAAGCAATATCAACATTGATTACAAAGGGCTTACTGTCGGAGGGCTCACTGCCCAGAAGAAAGAAAGTCTCATTGTCAAAATATAAAATAAGAGAGAATGAGAATAATGTTACAGTGACAAATCCATCTCAATGCAATAGAAAATTCCACCACAACATCACTAACACCTTCCTAGTCTTATTAAAGATTGTAGACACCTTTTTCTCACTACATCCAATAATCTAACACATGAAAGCTTGCACTACACTAAGAAAATTCATACCTCACAACTTTGGAATTCACAACATTCACATTACACACATCTATCTTATTATTCCTCAACCACTCAACACATATTTATACCATATTCAAGCTTGAAAAAATTCTCCAAGGTCGGCTATGCATCTCAACCATGCAAATTCTAATTAGGTCGGTACTAAAACATTCTCGCGGTGGAAAGGAATGAAGGTGGACCATAAAACACATTAAATTGGACCTAAATCCACTCATACATACCACACCATGCTTCCAAAAACACCAAAGAAACTACACAATTAGTGTAAACACCCAAGGTCGACTGAACCCTTGTAAACACCATTAAATAATTAAGTACATACTTACTTTGATCCAAAAACAACTCACATACAACAAATGTCACTTGAACATAATCTTGAATATTCCACAAACACCTTGAAATCCAACAAATTCCTTTGCAACAAGTTTCACATGAAGAATGTACGGTGTAAACTCAACTAATTTTTCCATACACTTCAACTCAAGAAACCAACTTTTGAAGAACCAAATCTCAAACAACTAAACTATAGAAATATAAAAACATTATCAACACCATTCCAAATCCAAAAGATCTCAAACCACTCTACGGAGAAATGTGGAGCAAAACCATTTCTCCTAGACACCTCTACAATACACAGTTCACACACTGGTGAACACAACTTCCCCTGCACAATGATCCAACACACCAAATTATGGATGCAACACCTTTGAACATCTTTTATCAATATGAAAAAACCACAAAAGTAGATCTTAAACATAGAAGAAATGCAGAGCGAAACCAAAATGCAACTTTGCAACACAAAACACCACTGCAACACACTATTTCATCTTTTTATTCAAATTTTCTTAAAGCACTTGGAAACCAAGCACTAGAGACATATCCTCAACTTCTTCAATGCGTCCTCATCATCACCATGTCAACAACAACATAGAAACTAAATCATACATCCATAGATAGAAGCTTATCAAAACAACACTAGAGGCTGGCATCAATAGCTTACTAGTGACAACATAATGCAACTAATCAAAGCATCATCAAAGACAACATGAAATCAATACCAAGTGCTCAGACTCTTGAAACAATGTCCTACTCATAAATTTGAAACCAATGACAACACCAAAGCTTGTTGCCATCAATGACAAAACTAACTACACATACTTGCAACAATCTTCCCCTTTGTCATTGGTGACAACACATGATGTGAAAAACCATCAATAACAAACACAACAACTCAAATCCTTAATATTCTACTCCATACCAACTCATTATCTCTTTTCTCCCCCTTAGAAAACTAACTCATTACTCTTTCTCTCCCTTTGTCAACTAGTTCACCTCATTTTTCACATGACTCATTCTCCCCCTTTGACATCAATGGCGAAGAGCAATAGATTTGCATGTCTCTCATTGATATCAAACTGCTCTACATTATCGCCCTTAGGGGAACACACCATAATAAATCTATCAACAACCACTACATAATGAAAAAACTCACTCATATTGACTGCAACAACCAATAATGCCACCACCTACTCCCCCTAAAAGGTAGCCACAAATATCAGTCCTGACTAAAGAATGAATCTTGAGATCCATTGGATTGATGCATCTCCTTATGCTTCTAGTTCAAGGAAGGAGGGGAAATAACCCCCAACTTCTCTTGGAGATACTTAAACGTATCCATAGGAAGAGCCTTAGTGAATATGTCAGCAACATGATCCTTTGTAGGCACATATTCAAGCTTTACTTCATTCTCTACAACCTTCTCTCTCAAAAAGTGATACTGGATTGAGATATGCCTTTTCCTTGAATGCATTACTAGATTCTTTGATATATTGATAGCACTTGTATTATCACGGAAGATAGAAATTGGTTCATCATATATCACTATGATATCCTTTAATGTTTACATCATCCACAACACTTGTGTGCAACAAGATGTTGCTGCAATGTATTATGCCTCTGTAGTAGATAAAGACATTGAATCTTGTTTATTTCTTATCCATGAAACCAATCTGTATCCAAGAAATAATGCACCACCACTTGTACTTTTCCTATCATCTATGCAACCAACCCAATCTGCATCGGTGTAAGAACTCATTGTAAAGTCAATATCCTTTGGATACCACAAGCCATGATCTGAAGTGCCCTTCAAGTATTTGAATATCCTCTTCACTATTGCAACATGTGACTCTCTAGGATATTCTTGAAATCTAGCCACAAGATAGACTACATGCATGATATCGATCTAGTAGTAGTTAGATATAACAGTCCTCCAATCATTGATCTATACTTGCTTTGATCAATCTTAGGAAATTCATCACTCTTTCTCAACTTGAAACTAGTAGCCACAGGGGTACATACCGGTTTAGAATCTTCCATTCCAAACTTCTTCAACATTTTCTTAACATACTTTGATTGAAATGAAAATACCTTTATTTGTCTAATTGATTTGTAGCACAAGGAAGAAATTCATCTCCCCAAACATTGATATTTCAAATTATTTTTGCATCTCTTCTACAAATTTTTTACACAACTTCATTTCCTTCAAAAATTATGTCATCAATATACACAACCACAATCAAGATTTGATCTTTTTCAAATTTTAAGTAAAGATTGCTATCTATGGTACCTTTATTGAATCCTTGTTGTAACAAGTACTTGTCTAACCTTGCATACCAAGCTCTAGGAGCTTGCTTCAATCCATTTAATGCCTTCTTCAATCTACATACCATATTCAGTTTATCTAATAACTGGAATACTTCTAGTTGTTCTATGCATATTTCTTCCAATTCTCCACTCAAGAAAGTGGACTTCACATCCATTTAATATACTTTGAAATCCTTATGTGCTATAAAATCCAAAAATATCCTATAGCTTCCATTCTTTCCAGCGGAGCAAATGTCTCCTCAAAGTCTATTCCTTCTAATTGTGAGTAGCCTTTACACACAAGTCTTTCCTTGTTTCTTCCTACTCCATTCTCATTCAGTTTGTTCCAGAATACCTACTTAGTTCCAATCACATTCTTGTTTTCTAGTCTTGGGACGAGTTCCGAAGTCTAGTTCTTCTCAATCTACAATAATTATTATTCTATAGCCTTGATCCATTACTCATCCTTGCATGAGCTTCAATCACTGTTTTAGTTTCAACTTTTGAAAATGAACATATATATTTACCCATTCTTCAATAGCTTTCCTTTTTGTTATTACACCTTTTCTCTTATCACCAATGATCTATTCTTCATAATGATTCTTCTGCACATACTTAGGAGTCTTAGGAATATTTTTTGGAGCTTCTTCATCTTCAATTTGCACTTCTTTTTCCTTAGCTTTTTCTTCTTCTCTGCAAGAAGACTCATCTAAGTCATATCCATCTATCACCACTGAATTCTTCTATAGGTCTTCACCAACCTTGACACTTGCACTCTCAACAATATTTCTTAGCCTCTTGTTGTAGCACCGATAAGCTTTACTTCTAGTATAATATGCAAGGAAGATACCTTCATCAGAACTCGCATCAAACTTTTTTTAAGTTTTATTAATCTCTTATGATATAGCATTTGCTTCCAAACACTCTAAAGTATTTGATAGTAGGAATCCTTCCATACCATAGCTTTGTAGACATGTAAAAATGGATGAACGCATACCACACATCCTAAATTGCATTTTTCCATTATCAAAATCACTTTCATTATCACTATTGCATATCAACATCATTAATCCCCTTTTTAACATCATTTGTCTCATTAACCCTATTTTCCTCTATTAATTAAATAATCTCGAATTGTTTAATTAACTCACCATGTCATCACTTAATTTAACCTTATTCCTCTTGATTAATTAAATAAACACAAATTATTTAGCTATGTCACTAACATACCCTATTCATCTAAATTAATTAAATAGTTATCATTAATTATTTAATTAATCTACTTTCCCTTCTCCAAAATTGAATAATTAAATCAATTATTCAATTTCCCCAAAAATCACTCAACATGGTCAAATAAATAAATACTTTTATTTATTGAAGTCAAACACATCTTGCATGTTCATATCAACATTAATTAATTATTTATTTAATTAAAGCATCCTCACATATCTTGATTAAATAAATCATGACCATTGATTTCTCAATCTATTTCCCAATCCCACCGATTACTCTAATCCCACTAAACACTCAATCTAATTTCTCCAATCCCACTAATCATTCAATCCAAGCAACCCAAAATTTTTGTTAGAAACCAAGATCACTTGCATGCAATCACCTGTCACATGCAAAAGACATGCAAAACCAAAGAAGATGTTCTGTAAACCTCAAAGTAAAAATGCATTATTGAGAATCAATTATTACAAAGAGATCAATCCTTATGAAGGAGATCAAGAAACCCTAAATAAAACCCTAGTGTGCACACTTAATAATTAATCAATTATTAATGTGCTTAAGTTTAGCTTAAGCAGCTAAAGGAATAAGTGACTTAATTAATTAACCAGTATGATATAATTAATTAAGTATATAACTTATTACTTTAACACCCCCCCTTAAGATGAACTTAGGAAGAAGCTAAAACACTAGAAGAAGATGCATGCAAGCAAGGATGGGTCCCGACAACTAGGCCTGATCAGGTACCCATTTACAAATTCCAAAAAGAGGTAGAGGAGGAAAACCTAGTGGGACAAAACCCCCCTACAATGAGATGACATGCTGCAAAGAAGCATTGGAAGAACTCTGTAGAGTAACACTGGAACCAAAATCTGGAAAGCAAGGAAAGATACTTCTGTCTACTACTAAAACCAGATGAGAGTCACTGATTGACTCAAGGAATCATGATAAAAGCAATAGCAGACCCGATGCCTCAGAACACTCGAAAACTCCAAACTGAAACAACCCTGGAATCTATGAAGCAACAGTCGATTATTGAATGAAGTATTATTGAAATGAAGTGCAAAGATGCAAGTTACACTCTCCCAACTGTCAAAACATCCAAGTAATCTCCAAAACACCCATCGGGTCAAATATGGATTAATGATAATTCTGGGATAGATATAGAAAAAAGTGCATGGACAACAACATAGAGCTCCTGAATACCATTCCAATGCTGCAAAGATAGCGAAAATCGGAGATCGTGGCAAAAAGTTATGAGCTCGGAAGCATAAAATAAACATCTGACTTCAAACAGTAATAAATGCAATAAAATAAAAAAATATTGTAAAATAAACTACACCACAAGAAAGTGCTTGAAACTAGATTTTCGGCAATATCTCGTTTGCCTGATTTCGATACGGTATGCCCAAGTTATGCCAAAAACAAAAAAACTACTCTTTTAGGCAAATTAGGGTTAGGAGGGGCAAAGAGGCCGTACATATGATGATGTCATGCTGATGTCAGCACTTCACTGGAAATAATTTGACGGCCATCTGGCCATCATCACAAAAAATTGGCCCCTTATGAAAATTTTTTCGGCCCCTGGTTCTCCATAGAACCTTGGTGGGGGCTGGGGTGGGCCGGGGGCTAGGCGCATAACGCTTGGTCATCCATAGGACCTCGGCTCTGCAGAGGAGAGCTCGTGGGGGCTGGCTCGGTCTGGCGGTGCAAGGTGGCAGAATCTTTTACATTGTAAGCGCAGGCATAGAAATCGAAAAACTCCTTTTTTAATTTTTTTTTTCGATTTTTGTGCCTCGGGGAGCATGCAGGGGAGGCCGTACGGCCTCCCTAGTAATTTTTTTTGGCCTTCCAGACCAACTTCTCAGAAATCGACCAAATGATAAGCGTTTTTAGGGTTTTTGGCCGTTGCGAACGCAATGGCGATGTTCATTTGAGCCCAAAGTGTCCCGAAAAATTGGCTACCCATAGATCTTGCAGAAAAGATGCCTGTGGAAACCCTTGCACTTGAAACTCACTAAGAGGCCATATCTTCAGATCACGAACAAGTAGTGGTAGGTCTGGAGCTCTGATACCATGTTAGAAACCAAGATCACCTGCATGTAATCACCTATCACATGCAAAAGACATGCATAACCAAAGAAGATGTTCTGTAAACCTCAAAGTAAAAATGCATTATTGAGAATCAATTATTACAAAGAGATCAATCCTTATGAAGGAGATCAAGAAACCCTAAATAAAACCCTAGTGTGCACACTTAATAATTAATCAATTATTAATGTGCCTAAGTTTAGCTTAAGCAACTAAAGGAATAAGTGACTTAATTAATTAACCAGTATGATATAATTAATTAAGTATATAACTTATTACTCTAACAATTTTACAATCCTTCTGCTGATCGTCGAGGCGTAGTGGGGCATATTAAATTTTTTATTTCTTGATCTGAACATCAAATTCTTTGAAACAATGTAACTAGTACATTATGTTAAAGAGGGGAAAAATGTACACGTAAAAATGGCTTAATGCATATCACACATTCTAAACTGTATTTTCCATTATTGACATCACATCAATTATCACTATTGCATATCACTTCATTAACATCATTAATCCCCTTTTTAAAATCATTTGCATTATTAACCCTATTTTCCTCTATTAATTAAATAATCTTGGATTGTTTAATTAATTTACTATGTCATCACTTAATTTAACATTATTCCTCTTGATTAATTGAATAAACACAAATTATTAAATTAATCTACTTTCCCTTCTCCAAAATTGATAATTAAATCAATTATTCAATTTCCCCAAAAATCACTCAACATGGTAAAATAAATAAATATACTTTTATTTATTAAAGTCAAACACATCTTGCATGTTCCTCTCAACATTAATTAATTAAAACATCCTCACATATATTGATTGAATAAATCATGACCATTGATTTCTCAATCTATTTCCCAATCCCATCGATTACTCTAATCCCACTAAACACTCAATCTAAGTTCTCGAATCCCACTAATCATTCAACCCAATCCCACTGATTATCCAATTAAATCCCTTAATTGGATCAATCAGATGAGTTAACTAATCAATCTATTTCCTCTCAACAAACATGAACCATTGATCCTAATCTTTCATTGTTGCGTCTTGATCGTTCATCTAAAAATCATAAATCTATAAAACAACCTTCACCCTTCTCATAAAAAATTTGGAGAATTTGTAGAAAGGTCATGCCAGATTGAATATTGAAACAAATTGAGAAAACATATACTTGTAGACTAGATCATCATTGTTATCACACTTTTACAATCATGGAGGCTTTGTGTTGAATCAAGCAATGCATCATCCATCTTCAATACAAATACACTCAACCATGGGATAGTATGATTGTAGTTTTTGAATTCATTTTGTCTTTTGTTTGCTTATGCTAACCTCTCTTATTTGGATTCTTAAGCTTTAAAATTACATTTCATGGGTAAGTGGGTCTCGTTATCTTATTTTGAGTTGATTTGAATTCATTTCATTGCTACTAATCTGCTGATCCATATTCCCCTTACATATTTTGGCACGTCCAGTGGGACCTAGGTCCTTAACTCTAATGTTTTCATTAAGTTTTGTGAGTAGTTGCAGGTCTTGGGTTGCCGCCGTCTTTTGTAGGAATCACTTTTTCTAACTGGGATGTTATTGCCTTAAAATTTGAATGTGATCACCACTATTGTTTTGCCACAGTCGTTCTAAATATGGTCCATATCGACCTAAATTTAGCCAATATTGTCGAGAAAGACCACTATTGTCCTTTCTATTTTGTAAGTTTCTAACTGGGTGTATTTGGACTATCATTTCAGAGTCGCTATAATCCTGAATAGAACTGTTACTATACTATTTTATTGCTACTATCGTCTAAAAGAGCTACAGTCATACTAGGTACAAAGTCACTGTTGCAAGTAACAAGGTCGCTATTGTATTATTTTCTGGGTCTGTCAGTTTTGCAAACTTTCTTGGACTCGTAGTGTATCTAACCCTAAATACTTGTTTATTGTGTTTTGTGAGATTTTATGAAATTGTTGGTGTAGCTCTTATAGGGTGATGGAATATTGTTTGTGAACTAATAATCATTTGCTTGTAGGGTTGATGAATGGTCCAAGACTTTTAATTTTCAAGCATATATATGGATGTTTTTAAGTTTTTGAACATTTACATTTGGTGCTTTAAAATGAATTCATCTTCCCTTGGTGCACTAAAATTGAACAATACAACTTGAATTCCTTCATTAGGTGCATTAAAATTTACCTACCAATCTTCACATTTCCTCTTGGTGCACTAAAATTGAACAATACAACTTGAATGCCTTGATTTGGTGCATTAAAATTTAACTACAATCTTTACAATTCATTTGAGCTTAAAACTTGATTACAATGACAAAAAAATCGTTTATGGCATTTTGTATGAATGTTTGAAGTCTCCAATATTTGAAGTTGGTGCTTTTAAAACATAAATTGTTATCTATAATACCTCATTTGGGCTTAAAATCAAATTGTAATAAGTTGTCTAATGTGTCTACCATGATTGGCAAGACAAGTGTGTATCCTCTCCCCTTGTGTCTTTGGACAATCCTGGGTGAGGAGAAACACTTTGGAATCTTTGCACTTTTTTACATCATTCCCTTTTAGATCGGGCTATCTATAAGACACATCCCAAAAGGAGAACTCAAAGGCAACCCAAAGTGGGTTTTCCCTTGAACCGCTATATAATAAGTTAAGGCGAAAGCCAAGATTTAACTAACAAGCACCTTGTCTATAAGGAATCTAAGGTAGTGGAACAACTTTCTACACTAATCTTGAGAGGAGAATAATGCAATTTTTTTATAGATCTTTAATAGTTACATAAACTTAAACCAGAATACACATAAATATCATGCATATCATGACACAGTGATTTACGTGGGGAAAACCTTTTTGGGAGAAAAACCCCACACTCCAAAAGCCACCCAGTATATTATTCAGTAAATAAAAAATGTTACAATATACTTGTAGATCAAGCTTCTTATAGGGAGTATCACCACTTAGAGATCAAGAGACAACATGACTGCTAACAAACTCTCCCTATCACACTCTATACTCTAGCTGTAACACATCACCCTCACAAAATAGAGTTACATTCTATGACAATATAGGCCAACAAAAAAATCCATTGTTAGATCTAAACCCTAATAATTAACGGTCTAGATTTACAATGTATCAACTTCCATCGATGAAGATTTACATAAGCTTTTACTACTCGCAAGACCCATCATTCTAGCTCACTACCACACAATTCACAACAATGATGTGAATTGCATGATCATCCAATAGATAATCACCATCTACTTATATATGTCACCATCTTTTGTTATCAACCTATTGGGTCCTACCATATGCCTTCCATTGCATATTGCTAAGTTGTTGAAAACTCAAACTTTAGAAGCTCATGTCGGAGGTAATGAAATTCTGAAAACCCGCGACATGTCAACAACAAAGAGATCACTAAGTCGGAAGGTTATGATACTTTAGAACCCTGCGACATAGGTTAGGAAAACTTGGAATCCTACGACAACAAAGAGATCACTAAGTCGGGAGGTTATGAAACTTTAGAACCCTGCAACATAGGTTAGGAAAACTTGGA
This sequence comes from Sequoiadendron giganteum, assembly GCA_007115665.2. NCBI lineage: Eukaryota > Viridiplantae > Streptophyta > Pinopsida > Cupressales > Cupressaceae > Sequoiadendron > Sequoiadendron giganteum. The sequence goes on from CM021104.1 coordinate 673,103,435, forward strand.
ATCCCATAACAACAAAGAGATCGCTAAGTTGGGAGGTTATGAAAATTTAGAACCTCATGACATTGGTGACAAAACCATTTCACCTATCAACAATAACTATTATATAATTGCAAGGTTGAGACACAATTTCCCAACAAATCTCCCACTTGTCGAATACCTTGCAAGAGCTACGAGAGGGAGTAAACATTGTCTCTTAATTGCTAGGGTCCAAAAGGCCCAACATCTCTAAAAACCATCTGAACTTCTCTGTGCTCATAGGCTTAGTTAAAGAATCAACAACATTCATCAAAATCTCCACCTTAACCAATTCCACCCTGCCATTTTTGACCATATCTCAAACAAAATGATACTGTACATCAATGTCCTTGGTACTGGCATGAAATGTCGGGTTCTTCGCTAGACATAGCACACTCTGAGTGTTGTAATAAATTATCACTACACCTTGTTTTATTCCAATATCTAAACACAATATCTTAAGCCAAATGGCTTCTTTACAAGTGTGAGTAACTACCATATACTCTACTTCAATAGTGGACAAAGCAACCACAACCTGTCACTTGCTCATCCAATTGATTGCACCACCGAATAATGTAAACACATAAGCACTGGTAGAGCTTCTATCAACATCACCTACCCAATATGAATCCACATAACCATGAATATCAAGGGAAATATCTCCTTTATTCATATTACTATGATAACATAAGGAATAATCTTAGGTACCACACAAATATCTGAAGACTTTTTTAACTAGATCCCAATGAACTCTACCAGAATTAGACATATATTTGGAAAGAAATCCCACTACTTGGGCAATGTATGGTCTAGTATAAACTATAGCATACATCAAAATTCCAACTACACTCTGGTAAGGCACTCTGCTCATGTATTCCATCTCCGATGGGGATGTTGGAAAATCTGAAATAGATAACTTTGTTCTAATTGAAATATGAACACACAATGGTTTGCAATCTTGCATGTTAAATCTCTATAAAATTGAATTGACATACTTAATTTGGCCAGGCCACAAATTTTTGTTCACTCTATCTCTTTCAATTTCCATCCCAAGAATGTGTTTCATTGCACCAAGATCTTTCATTTCAAATTTAGCAGCAAGTTGAGATTTTAGTTATGAAATCATACCTTTTCCTTTGCCAATAAATAACATATCATTAACATACAATGCAATAAACAAGAAACGATCAACATTAGTTTTATAATAAGCACAATGATATTATTTAAAATGATCAAGTCATAAACTCAACACATATGTATCAAATTTATGGTACCACATCTATAAACTTTGTTTTAAGCCATAGAAAGATTTCTTCAATTTGCAAACTAGTTTACTTTTACCTTTCACCATGTAGTGCTCTGGTTGTGTCATATAAATATCCTGCTCCAAATCACCATGTAGGAAATCAGTTTTCACATCCATTTTCTCAACCTCTAAATCATAAGCAACAACAATAGAAAGTAAAAATCTAATGGATGTCATTTTTGCAATAGGAGAAAATATCTCACCATAATTAACACCCTCAACTTGAGAGTAACCCTTTGCAACCAACCTTGCTTTGTACTTATCAATACCTCCATCTAAACCAATATTTTTCTTGAACACCCATTTGCAACTAACAGGTTTCCATCCTTCAGGAAATGGTACAAGATCCCATGTATCATTCTTCTTCAAAGATTCCATTTCTTCATCCGTAGGACTCTTCCAAGATTCTACATCATTCATACCTAATGCCTCTTCTACAGATTTGGGTTCATCCATCTTAGTATTCAAAGAAAAAATACATCTCCAATCATTAGGTGAATACCTTTAAGGTGGTTGTCTATGCCTTGTAGATTGATGAACAAGCTGAGTTGGAGGTCTTTCCTCCTCTTCTAAAGATTCCGAGATGGATGAATTCTCCTCAACTTCTTGTCTATCCTTGAGCCTCAATTCAAATTTCTCAGGTGTAGAAGGA
>CM021104.1:673105507-673334147 GCA_007115665.2 Sequoiadendron giganteum
ACACGTAAAAATGGCTTAATGCATATCACACATTCTAAACTGTATTTTCCATTATTGACATCACATCAATTATCACTATTGCATATCACTTCATTAACATCATTAATCCCCTTTTTAAAATCATTTGCATTATTAACCCTATTTTCCTCTATTAATTAAATAATCTTGGATTGTTTAATTAATTTACTATGTCATCACTTAATTTAACATTATTCCTCTTGATTAATTGAATAAACACAAATTATTAAATTAATCTACTTTCCCTTCTCCAAAATTGATAATTAAATCAATTATTCAATTTCCCCAAAAATCACTCAACATGGTAAAATAAATAAATATACTTTTATTTATTAAAGTCAAACACATCTTGCATGTTCCTCTCAACATTAATTAATTAAAACATCCTCACATATATTGATTGAATAAATCATGACCATTGATTTCTCAATCTATTTCCCAATCCCATCGATTACTCTAATCCCACTAAACACTCAATCTAAGTTCTCGAATCCCACTAATCATTCAACCCAATCCCACTGATTATCCAATTAAATCCCTTAATTGGATCAATCAGATGAGTTAACTAATCAATCTATTTCCTCTCAACAAACATGAACCATTGATCCTAATCTTTCATTGTTGCGTCTTGATCGTTCATCTAAAAATCATAAATCTATAAAACAACCTTCACCCTTCTCATAAAAAATTTGGAGAATTTGTAGAAAGGTCATGCCAGATTGAATATTGAAACAAATTGAGAAAACATATACTTGTAGACTAGATCATCATTGTTATCACACTTTTACAATCATGGAGGCTTTGTGTTGAATCAAGCAATGCATCATCCATCTTCAATACAAATACACTCAACCATGGGATAGTATGATTGTAGTTTTTGAATTCATTTTGTCTTTTGTTTGCTTATGCTAACCTCTCTTATTTGGATTCTTAAGCTTTAAAATTACATTTCATGGGTAAGTGGGTCTCGTTATCTTATTTTGAGTTGATTTGAATTCATTTCATTGCTACTAATCTGCTGATCCATATTCCCCTTACATATTTTGGCACGTCCAGTGGGACCTAGGTCCTTAACTCTAATGTTTTCATTAAGTTTTGTGAGTAGTTGCAGGTCTTGGGTTGCCGCCGTCTTTTGTAGGAATCACTTTTTCTAACTGGGATGTTATTGCCTTAAAATTTGAATGTGATCACCACTATTGTTTTGCCACAGTCGTTCTAAATATGGTCCATATCGACCTAAATTTAGCCAATATTGTCGAGAAAGACCACTATTGTCCTTTCTATTTTGTAAGTTTCTAACTGGGTGTATTTGGACTATCATTTCAGAGTCGCTATAATCCTGAATAGAACTGTTACTATACTATTTTATTGCTACTATCGTCTAAAAGAGCTACAGTCATACTAGGTACAAAGTCACTGTTGCAAGTAACAAGGTCGCTATTGTATTATTTTCTGGGTCTGTCAGTTTTGCAAACTTTCTTGGACTCGTAGTGTATCTAACCCTAAATACTTGTTTATTGTGTTTTGTGAGATTTTATGAAATTGTTGGTGTAGCTCTTATAGGGTGATGGAATATTGTTTGTGAACTAATAATCATTTGCTTGTAGGGTTGATGAATGGTCCAAGACTTTTAATTTTCAAGCATATATATGGATGTTTTTAAGTTTTTGAACATTTACATTTGGTGCTTTAAAATGAATTCATCTTCCCTTGGTGCACTAAAATTGAACAATACAACTTGAATTCCTTCATTAGGTGCATTAAAATTTACCTACCAATCTTCACATTTCCTCTTGGTGCACTAAAATTGAACAATACAACTTGAATGCCTTGATTTGGTGCATTAAAATTTAACTACAATCTTTACAATTCATTTGAGCTTAAAACTTGATTACAATGACAAAAAAATCGTTTATGGCATTTTGTATGAATGTTTGAAGTCTCCAATATTTGAAGTTGGTGCTTTTAAAACATAAATTGTTATCTATAATACCTCATTTGGGCTTAAAATCAAATTGTAATAAGTTGTCTAATGTGTCTACCATGATTGGCAAGACAAGTGTGTATCCTCTCCCCTTGTGTCTTTGGACAATCCTGGGTGAGGAGAAACACTTTGGAATCTTTGCACTTTTTTACATCATTCCCTTTTAGATCGGGCTATCTATAAGACACATCCCAAAAGGAGAACTCAAAGGCAACCCAAAGTGGGTTTTCCCTTGAACCGCTATATAATAAGTTAAGGCGAAAGCCAAGATTTAACTAACAAGCACCTTGTCTATAAGGAATCTAAGGTAGTGGAACAACTTTCTACACTAATCTTGAGAGGAGAATAATGCAATTTTTTTATAGATCTTTAATAGTTACATAAACTTAAACCAGAATACACATAAATATCATGCATATCATGACACAGTGATTTACGTGGGGAAAACCTTTTTGGGAGAAAAACCCCACACTCCAAAAGCCACCCAGTATATTATTCAGTAAATAAAAAATGTTACAATATACTTGTAGATCAAGCTTCTTATAGGGAGTATCACCACTTAGAGATCAAGAGACAACATGACTGCTAACAAACTCTCCCTATCACACTCTATACTCTAGCTGTAACACATCACCCTCACAAAATAGAGTTACATTCTATGACAATATAGGCCAACAAAAAAATCCATTGTTAGATCTAAACCCTAATAATTAACGGTCTAGATTTACAATGTATCAACTTCCATCGATGAAGATTTACATAAGCTTTTACTACTCGCAAGACCCATCATTCTAGCTCACTACCACACAATTCACAACAATGATGTGAATTGCATGATTGATGCAGAGTAAAGAGGAAGTAAACAACACCTTTCAACAATCTTAATTCAACCCAAAACAATAAACACAAAGTCTGCCCCCTTCAAATTTTGTCAATCCATTATTGATTGTCCCTATCATTCCTCAATGGCACTTACAAACTATCAGACTCCAAACTTTGCTTCCCAAGATAAAAAAACTGATTCAAACAATTGGAACAACATTATATTAACAGACTCAAGCCCAAACATGAACTTAAACACCACAAATTTGAGAACTCACAGAGTAGTCTGTTCTAACCAGCCTAATTGGGCTTCCACTTATCAAGTTATCTTGCTCTTGTAACAATAAAAAATTTATTGACTCCAAATGTGATCCTATTGCATTCAAGAATCCACAACTGAACCTTCTTCAAAGTGTTTTATGACCATTCAAAAAGGATAATATCAGAACTTTGCAGATGCTGTCCTAAATAGGACTGGGGTAACTCACTGCCAAACAGGACAGTCAAGAGATGGATTCCAAAAAAATTCAAATTGAAAAATAAAAATCTTGAAATAGATCCATTATACATCTAAGCACCATTCAATAACAATATAACTCGTGAAGAAGTCAATAACTACAAGCAAACTCATGAAATCACTCTGTACACTGTCTTTACCAATCCTTTTCATGTTTTACAGACTTAGGCTTATTAATTTTGTTATTCCCAAACACAAATATCCTTCACCGTTCTTTCTAACATCTCACTTTAGATTTGAATAAGCTTTATTTACCATTTAAATCTCATTTCCAAGAGCATTTCATAAAACCATAGATGCTAACTTCATACATTTCTGTTTTACTAGTCAAAACAAAGGTTTATAGTCTAAAAATTTAATTCTTCCACCCACTAATCTTAATCATTTGATCTAAAACACCAATAACATGAAAATAGACGCCATAAATATTCTTTCCACCGAAAATGAGCCTTTTCCCATGGTTAAAATGCGAGAAACATAAAAACTTCAGTTTTTGTTTACCCTAAAGAGGGTTTTTAGCAGTTTTCATAAAAATATCTATATCTTGCTTAAAATAAAACCAAAATTCATGAAACCAAATCCAATAGGAAGGTGATTGACATATCTACCACGTGCAAACAAGTTATCATCAATTACAGCCCGTACAATGGCCTGCAACACTGATTTTCTGTAGAAAAAGTAATAAAACAGAATTTTGCATTGATCTACTTTATTATTTCAATCACCCACAAGCTCCTAAACGTACAAAGAGCATTTTTAAAGGCATACAACATGTATTTTGAACTTACAACTACCTCCAACCACCTAAAACTAAACTGACCCTACATATTCCATTTGTTGCATTTGTGCAACTTTTACATTGTTTTTGCAATTTTGCACTTTTATGTTGACAACTTTTGGATACATTGACACATTTTAACATTTTCTTAAATGACCTCCTAAAATACATGAGAAATGACTAAAATAACCTTAATACAATATAAGAACATCAAATTCCTAAATTTCCACAAGGAGGCATAATTGAGTCAAGGTGCTCTTGCACCAATGATCATCCAATAGATAATCACCATCTACTTATATATGTCACCATCTTTTGTTATCAACCTATTGGGTCCTACCATATGCCTTCCATTGCATATTGCTAAGTTGTTGAAAACTCAAACTTTAGAAGCTCATGTCGGAGGTAATGAAATTCTGAAAACCCGCGACATGTCAACAACAAAGAGATCACTAAGTCGGAAGGTTATGATACTTTAGAACCCTGCGACATAGGTTAGGAAAACTTGGAATCCTACGACAACAAAGAGATCACTAAGTCGGGAGGTTATGAAACTTTAGAACCCTGCAACATAGGTTAGGAAAACTTGGAATCCCATAACAACAAAGAGATCGCTAAGTTGGGAGGTTATGAAAATTTAGAACCTCATGACATTGGTGACAAAACCATTTCACCTATCAACAATAACTATTATATAATTGCAAGGTTGAGACACAATTTCCCAACAAATCTCCCACTTGTCGAATACCTTGCAAGAGCTACGAGAGGGAGTAAACATTGTCTCTTAATTGCTAGGGTCCAAAAGGCCCAACATCTCTAAAAACCATCTGAACTTCTCTGTGCTCATAGGCTTAGTTAAAGAATCAACAACATTCATCAAAATCTCCACCTTAACCAATTCCACCCTGCCATTTTTGACCATATCTCAAACAAAATGATACTGTACATCAATGTCCTTGGTACTGGCATGAAATGTCGGGTTCTTCGCTAGACATAGCACACTCTGAGTGTTGTAATAAATTATCACTACACCTTGTTTTATTCCAATATCTAAACACAATATCTTAAGCCAAATGGCTTCTTTACAAGTGTGAGTAACTACCATATACTCTACTTCAATAGTGGACAAAGCAACCACAACCTGTCACTTGCTCATCCAATTGATTGCACCACCGAATAATGTAAACACATAAGCACTGGTAGAGCTTCTATCAACATCACCTACCCAATATGAATCCACATAACCATGAATATCAAGGGAAATATCTCCTTTATTCATATTACTATGATAACATAAGGAATAATCTTAGGTACCACACAAATATCTGAAGACTTTTTTAACTAGATCCCAATGAACTCTACCAGAATTAGACATATATTTGGAAAGAAATCCCACTACTTGGGCAATGTATGGTCTAGTATAAACTATAGCATACATCAAAATTCCAACTACACTCTGGTAAGGCACTCTGCTCATGTATTCCATCTCCGATGGGGATGTTGGAAAATCTGAAATAGATAACTTTGTTCTAATTGAAATATGAACACACAATGGTTTGCAATCTTGCATGTTAAATCTCTATAAAATTGAATTGACATACTTAATTTGGCCAGGCCACAAATTTTTGTTCACTCTATCTCTTTCAATTTCCATCCCAAGAATGTGTTTCATTGCACCAAGATCTTTCATTTCAAATTTAGCAGCAAGTTGAGATTTTAGTTATGAAATCATACCTTTTCCTTTGCCAATAAATAACATATCATTAACATACAATGCAATAAACAAGAAACGATCAACATTAGTTTTATAATAAGCACAATGATATTATTTAAAATGATCAAGTCATAAACTCAACACATATGTATCAAATTTATGGTACCACATCTATAAACTTTGTTTTAAGCCATAGAAAGATTTCTTCAATTTGCAAACTAGTTTACTTTTACCTTTCACCATGTAGTGCTCTGGTTGTGTCATATAAATATCCTGCTCCAAATCACCATGTAGGAAATCAGTTTTCACATCCATTTTCTCAACCTCTAAATCATAAGCAACAACAATAGAAAGTAAAAATCTAATGGATGTCATTTTTGCAATAGGAGAAAATATCTCACCATAATTAACACCCTCAACTTGAGAGTAACCCTTTGCAACCAACCTTGCTTTGTACTTATCAATACCTCCATCTAAACCAATATTTTTCTTGAACACCCATTTGCAACTAACAGGTTTCCATCCTTCAGGAAATGGTACAAGATCCCATGTATCATTCTTCTTCAAAGATTCCATTTCTTCATCCGTAGGACTCTTCCAAGATTCTACATCATTCATACCTAATGCCTCTTCTACAGATTTGGGTTCATCCATCTTAGTATTCAAAGAAAAAATACATCTCCAATCATTAGGTGAATACCTTTAAGGTGGTTGTCTATGCCTTGTAGATTGATGAACAAGCTGAGTTGGAGGTCTTTCCTCCTCTTCTAAAGATTCCGAGATGGATGAATTCTCCTCAACTTCTTGTCTATCCTTGAGCCTCAATTCAAATTTCTCAGGTGTAGAAGGAAATTGAATCACATATTCTTGTTTACTTTGTTCTGGCTTCATTGTAACATAAGAAGGCTTAGTTTCTCTAAAAATAACACTTGTACTATGTATTACCTTACATGCAATAGGATCTCAAATTTTATCCTTTCACACCATAACTAAATCTCCACCATTATCAGTCCTCAAACAATTTATTTTATTTCTAGTTTAATACTCAACCATTGCTTTAAATTATTTAAATTGACTGAAAAATTCAGATTTACTCTTTAGAAAACATACCCATGTCCTTCTACCATAATCATTAATAAATAAAACATAATATATGTATTTTCCAATTAAAGGAACATCTACAGGATCAAACACATCATAATGAATAAGATCCAATACACCAAAAGATTTATGAGAAGTTGAGTAATAAACATGGTTTTATTTTCCATAAATACAATGCTCACATAAATCGAATTCAAGATTACAATTAGACAAACCTTCAACAATGTTTTTATTTTTCAAGGTCCTTAGACCATTTTCTCCAATGTGGCCAAGTCTATGGTGGCATAACATAGTTTTATTCACAGGTAACTTTGTTTCAAAAGAAAGAGTACCCTTGGGTACCCAAAATCCATGACCATTTGCTGAAGGTGAAACCCTCACTTCTTCCATAGAATTGATTTTCATAGAAGTACTATTGCACTCAATAGTGCATGCATCAAGCTTATACAATGTTCCATATCTGACACCTCTAACAATCACCATAACACCTCTAACCATCTTACATCCTGCATAAGAAAATACTACCTGCACACCTGCATCTATTAGTTTACTCACAAATAACATATTTCGTGCTAAACCAGGGATATGCAACACACCATTAATCCTTTTTATTCTACCATCAGGAAAATTGATTTTAAATTTACCACGACCAACAATGTCTAAATGAGAATCATCACCTAAGTACACCTTACCTCCATCAAATTATTCATATTCAAAAAACCAATCTCTATTAAAGGTCATTTGGAAAGATGAACCTTAGTCAATTATCCATGCACCATTACCTACATGAGTTTCCGAAGATGCAATGAATGCGTCACCATCTCCCTTCTCGAACTTAGAATCAAAATCAAATTTCTTCTTTTTCTTCTTATTTTCTTCTTTGCAGTCCTTACGAACATGTCCAGGCTTAATACAGTTCCAACAAATAACTTTGGACTTTCCAGGAGACTTAGATCTCCCCTTGGACTTGGATTTGTGACGCTTCTCATTCTTCTTTCCTTTTTCCTTAGGTCTTCCATGAACATTTAGGGCCTCCTTGGCACTGATGGATACCTTCCTCCTCATCTCTTCAAAAAGAAAAGAACCCACCACATCTTTAGTCTTAAATATAATAGAAGTACTCCCAATAGCCATAGCAAGAGAATCCCATGAATTAGGTAAAGATCTGAAATTTCTCTTCCTCATCCATTTTGACACCAATTGGTGCCAATTGAGCTGCCAAAATATTGAATGCTTCTAGGTGGTCTGTAATCTATCCACCCTCCTCCATTCTCAAGGAATACAATTTCTTCCTCAATAAAATATTGTTCACTAAATATTTGGCTTGATACATCTCATCAAGCTTCTTCCATAGTTTCTATGCAAAGGTCTCTTCATGGACATTGATTAAAACAAATTCTGCTGGGAACAATTTGATCAAACCCTTGGCTTTGTGGTCCATAACATCATATTGAGCAGCCTAAGTAGGATCTGTAGGCCTTGAAACATTCTCATCAACAACATCCCACAAATCTTGATCTATTAATAGATCCTCCATCTTCAACTTCCACATTTTTAAATTATTTCTAGAAAATTTATCCACCTCTATTCTCCCTGATGAACTTTCCATCTAAAAATTCATGCAACAGGATCACACAATGTCTTCTGCACAAGCTCCCACTCAAATATGGATTAGTTCAAAAAACCCAACAACCCACAACTAAAACCAAGGGTGATCAGGCTCTGATACCACTTGTAAGGAAGCTAAGGTAGCAAAACAACTTCCTACACTAATATTGAGAGGAGAATAATGCAATTTTTTTTACAAATATTTAACAGTTACATAAACTTAAACAAGAATAAACATAAATATCATGCATACCATGACACAATGATTTACCTGGGGAAAACCCTTTCGGGAGAAAAACCCCACACAAAAAAATCTGCCCAATATATTATTTAGTAGATCACAAAGATTACAATATACTTGCAGAGAAAGCTTCTTACAAGAGTATCACCACTAAGCGATCAAGAGACAACATTAATACTAACAGACTCTCCCTGTCGCACTCCGTACTCTAGTTGTAACACAACACCCTCACAAAATAGAGTTACATTCTAGGGCAAGATAGGCCAACAAAAATTATCCATTGTTAGATCTAAAATCTAATAATTAATGGTCTATATTTATAATGTATCAACTCCCACCGATGAATATTTACATAATATTTTACTACCTGTGCAACCCACCATTCCAGCTCACTACCACACAATTCACAACAATTATGTGAATTACACGATCATCCAATTGATAATCGCCATCTTCTTATATAGGTCACCGTATATCCTTACCAACCTATCAGGTCCCACCATATGCCTTCCATATCATATCGCTAAGTCGTTCAAAACCCAAACTTCAGAACCTCATGTTAGAGGTTACAAAATTCTGAAAACCCATGACATGTTGACAACAAAGAGATCGCTGTGTCAGAAGGTTATGAAACTTTAGAACCTCACAATATAGGTTAAGAAAACTTGGAATCCCGTGACAACAAAGAGAATGCTAAGTTAGGAGTTTATGAAGCTTTACAACCCCGCAACATAGGTTAGGAAAACTTGGAATCCTGCGACAACAAAGAGATCGCTAAGTTGGGAGGTTATGAAAGTTTAGAGCCCCGTGACATAGGTAACAAAACCATTTCACATATCAACAATAACTGTTATATATTTGCAAGGTTGAGACACAATTTCCCAACATTTTCTATAGTACCATACAAAAATGGGAGGTACCCAACTGGTATATAGCACCCCTAGTAGGATTGGTTAAAGCCTTAAGTGGCTTGTTGGATGCTCGCAAGGCATTAAGTCCTCAAGTAGCAACTAAACACCTTATTGTAGTTACCCGCCTTATTGATTGACCATGTATTGGTGAAATTTTCTCACCAGATGAACTGCCTTGAGATGAGACAAAAATCCTTGACTTAGAATAAGCTACTTGTAGCTTTCTAGGGAAAGGGTGATTTGGGTTATCCTTGCATGCTAGGAGGCCCCTATTTGTACACTCTCGTAAAGATGAAAGTGTATACACCCCTTTGGGTGTCCCTACCCTTGAGTTGAATGAGATTCCAAGCTATGGGCTTGAAAGTGTTACCACTAGCTTTGACCTTAGGGATAAAAATTCTTGAAATGTTTTTGATGTCTTATTACCAATATAAATTGGATTGATTTTGGCCTATCAAAATTCAAAACATTATGATAAATTCATACACTTTCTTACCGTGTTTTATTACTTTCTATATCTCAAAAACATTATCTCACACATCAAAGCAAACAAACATCAAAACTTGCAAACTTATTAAACAAACAACCATCAAAAAATTGAAAATTATTGAAACAGAGTCGCTACTATGTAATTTCTCTGCTAATGTCATAAATTTATCGCTCATTCTAAAAAGTTACTGCATTTGACCTAAATTCTTCTCGCTATTGCTAATTTGACTACTATTGCTATCACTGGTTGCATGATAGTCACTGTCAAAATAGAGTCACTTCTATAAAATTTTTCGTGGTTGTCCTAAAATAGAACCACTATTATCCTAAATTCTGGTCATTATCATCCTATTTACAAGCTTGCCTCAAAATTTGTCAAACAAATAATTTCAAAACATTGTCCTAGAAATTTATTTAGCTGTCAGATAACATTTTCATCATTGAACTTGTACTTACACAATCCAATATCATCATCCTACACTTCAAACTTGGTTTACATAGGGTTCGTAATTATCATTTTTTGGAAAAAACATAAAAAAAACTTGCACCATATCCTATCAATATCACCATTAGAAACCAAACACCATCCTAGTCTTGGACATGTATTGAACACAAGAAATCAAACCATTATCTTACTATTTTTTTTAGAGAAACCTTTACTTGTAACCTCATAGCTAGTTCAAGTAAAGCAATCACTATATCCTCTAAGACATAGAAAAACATCAATTTGAGTCTTGTTAACTTTTGTGTTCTAAACTAACATCAAATCAAAATATCAAACATCCAATCACACTCTTATTCTAGGGTTTGAATATCCAAAATCATAGCGCTATTTATCAAACAACACCCAAAATTGGCTCATCTCCTCATCGTATGGTTGAGTAGAAAAATCTCACCATCCAACATCAAACTTGATCATCCAACTATCTCAACATCAATGCATAAAAAAAACCCCACAAAATTTGTCTGAAAGGTATACACACATCCCCTTTGTACGCTATTTTATCAAACAAAATCTCCAAAAAAATGTCATCCCATTTTCATAAGTTGTTATCTCAAACTTATCAAGGTCTTTTGAGTTTGTTTATGACTACAACGAGATTGCAACATAAAAAGAAAATAGAAGCCAATAAAAGCAGATCTAGTATACCAAAAACCAATACCACCAATGAGGAATCTCAACCATGGGGTTACGATCCTAGGAAATACTCAACTCCCAAAGAACAACCAACATTTAAAGCTCAACCAAATCAACCACCTAGTGATGTTGACATACGCCTTAAAAAATTAAGACAAATTGGCTAGGCAACAAAGTCAACCTTCTAATGCTGTAGATTTGATCATAGAGGAGTATGATAGTGATGAGCAAATCATTGAAAAATTACTTTTAGAGCACTCTCAAGATCCAAAAATGCAAAAACTAATGGACAAGATGATTGGGAAGGATCCAAACACATATTTCCTCAAACTAGCACAAAGTGGTGTCAAGATACCTACAAACTTTAACGTTGAATTTCTTAAGGATCCCAATCTCATTCCTTTGGGAGAGAAACCAGTGGTGAGACAAATACAAAAAGCAATAGTAGATCCAAAGATACCACCATTTTTCTCAAACACACATATCAATGACCAATATTTTCCCAAAAATGTGGAGAATCCGTTGTATAGACATCCATCACAAATTTAACAAGTTGTGGTAGCTCAACATACTCAAGATAATCCAAACCTCTTAACAAGTCAAAACATGCAACCACATAATGTTGACACTAATACAAGGGGACCCAACATATATGAGAAATATTGGAACACCCAACAACAAAGTCCCATTATTAATATGCAAAACATGGGAAATCTTCCACCAAGACAACCACAATAACATGTAGTGAACTAATAAGGCAACAACCCTTTGCAACCACAACTTAATGTTAACAACACACCTCAAGGACAATACATGTATCAACAACCACCACAAGATCAAAGCATGTACCAAGGAAATGTTCAAAATAAAACCCAATACATGCATCAATAACAATACTATGATCCTAACACACAATATCAATATGGATCATCGTCTACTCAAAATCCTCTACATCAAACATATGTTTCAACACCACCAAATGTCAATACCTAACATCAAACATATGTTCAACCATAACAAAACACAAACCTTCATAATCAAGCACCCAATCCTCCACAACACAACATTGGTACACAACAACCTCCATCATAATATCAAACCTACACACCTCAACATCAAAATAGCACACCTCAACAACAACACTACACACCTCAACAACAACACAACATCATACCCTCAATCCAGAAAACACTCACATCGGTCCTCAAGGACCCCATCCATCATCCTACACTCACAACGTGGCCCAAGGAACTTCATATATACAAACCCCATAATATAATGCACATAACATTATGGGGCAACAAGGTTATAAAATCTCTCCTTATCAAATGAACTCACCAAGTGATGATGTAACCTTACAAATATAGAATCTCAACCAAAGGATATTTGGCATTGAATTGGAAAATCTAAGAAGACCTATTCTCTACAAGACATATGTCCAAATCCCTTTGATCATTCCATATCCATGATACCTTTCCCCAAAAACTTTGAAATATAAAAAATTGACAAATACAGAGGAAGAAGAGATCCGATAGAACACGTGCAAGAATTCTCAGTAGCTTGCATGGATGTACACCACAATTGCACCTATTTAATGAGGATTTTCCCATGAAGTCTTGACGGTGCCGCTATCGAGTGGTTCTCTCATCTACCACCTAGTATCAAAAACTTTGATGAGTTGTCAAAATTTTTTTTTAACCATTTCTCATACAAAATATATCAAGATATAATGGTCCTCGATCTATATAAAATTAAAAAAATCCAAGGGGAACCATTTGATTCATATCTATAGAGTTGGAGACATAAAGATAGAGAACGTAAATGGCATGTTCCGGAGAAACAACTCATGGAAATATTTGTCTCTAACATACAAATGGACATTAGCTGCTAGCTCACCACATTGTGCCCTAGTAATTTTGAAGAAACCATCGAAAAGGGTTTACTCATCAAAATAGATCTCATAGCAAGGGGTTCCATTAAACTATATAACAATAAAGACCAAGCTTCTAGTTCTAATGACAAACCTAAAATATGGGAAAAGAACAAGAACTTTACCAACAATGGAGTGGTCAATGCCAAATTTGTGTGAAACATAAAACCTCCTAGTAATCCACAAAATAATGCCTAAGTAGCTCAAGAAAATTATCCTCCAAAATATACACAAAAAAACCAACTTTTGTATCCTCAAAATAAGCAACAAACAAAACAAGGTCAGGATATTCAAAGAGGGCCGACAAGGAAAAATAATCAAACTAGGAGAAAATTCACTCCATTGGGAGAAAATCTTGAGGTAGTTATGCATAAACTCATCCAAAATAACCTTATTAGGCTTCCTAATCCTAATAAAACAACTTATGATGAACCAAAATTTAAACCCCCTTGGTACAATGAGAATGATTGATGTGAATTCCACAAGATCAAGGGTCATGCAATAAATAACTGCATGAGACTTAAAAACATCATACAAGACTAGATAGAAAAAAGAGAGGTTGAAATTGAACATCATGTTGGCCCCCCCGATAATAGAGACATGGGAATATACAAGGATCAAATCCCTAATCATTCTAGGGGAAATGAAAAAGGTAAGGGACAAGATTACCAAAAATCTAACTTCACCTATGACGAAGTCATAGGAACCATCTATCAAGATGATTGAAATATCAATCTCGTAACCATATTAGGAAAAATACCAAATGTAATGTGACTAAACAAAGAGGAAAATTCATGATCCAAGGAGCCCCATTTCCAGCAAAATTCATCATCAAGCCTTCCATTGACTATATCAATGTTGAACAATTGAAGAAAAATCCAGCATTAATCTCTATGCTTGAGATTTTAAAGTTATCACCAACACATAAAGAGATCCTAGAGAAAGCTCTCATTGAATGTTTAGTGCCTAACAATCTTAAAATTGATCAATTTCAAGCTATGGCTGGTAACATAGCATCACCCCATCACTTGGTCTTTTATAAAAAATACCTTCCCTAAAGAGCCTTTCATAACCAAATTTTATACCTCGAGGTTTGTGACCATAAACACAAGATCAAGAGAGTCCTAATAGATGGGGGTTCAAGCTTAAACATATGTACCTTAAAAATGGTAAAGAAATTGGGATATTTTGATGACATGATCAAAAAGAACAAAAGTATCACCATAAGGGCCTATGATGATATGGAAAGAAACTTTGAGGGCACAATAAAACTTCCAATTAAAGTAGGGCCAACAATAAAAAAAATAACTTGTCAGGTACTGGATATTGAGTTTCCATATAACCTTCTCTTGGGACGTTCATGGATCCATGCAATGGAAGTGGTCCCTTCGACCTTTCATCAATGCTTAAAATTTCCTTACAATGATAAGGAACTTACAATATATGTTGAACCCAAAACCTTCCATTAATACTTAAACTTTGAGAAGTACAAAATGATCCTACAAATACCTAGTAATGACATATCATTCCACTCATTTTCATATGTTGATCCAACATCACTTGCTTCATCCTCAACCTGAGATCTACATCCACCAATCCTCCAAAATTTGACCTCAAGATCTAGGTGCTTGACAAGGGTTGTGGAGAATACCATTTCAAACAATCCTTCTGCATTGGGGAGCTTCCCTCATCACCAAAATCCTACGAGCGACCAAAGGAAATAAAGCATATTCAAGCTATCACTTATGAAGTCAAACCTATTATTTTCACTAAGTGGGGAGACATGAAGGATGAAGTGGTATTCTAAGAGGACCTCTCATCATGGCTCTATAAAGAAGAAAAATAGGAACAAAAACAAATACATCCCCTTCTTATGGATCTTAATAATAAAGGTTATTAGATTACAAGAAATATGGGATACACTATAAAGGGTGGACTTGGTCTACATGAACAAGGTGTTAAAGAACCCATAATAATACAACAATGAAAAAAAATGGGAATAGGTTATGGTTTGATAGATGTGGTTACCCCAAACATTGAAACTACCTCTTATTAGGAAGTATCTCCTTCTACCGATTTGAGACATCAAATAACTACCATACGAAAATAGATTCCAATGAATGGGAATGAGAATATTGTGCCTCTAGTGACTATGACCTAGAAAATCTATGGAAACTTGAAAAATCTACTATCCTTACCCTTACCACATACTCTATAAGCTTTTTTGATAGCGATAATAACCTACCCTTACTTCACCCACAATTGATCGATTGGGATCAACAACATCATGCACCTATGGTGGACCTATTCCAAAACAATGAAGCTATTGCTGAGTTCATGGGGAGTCAACATGGTATACCACAAGGAGATCATAAGGCCGATTTTTTCATAGAACTAGAACAAGGATCATACTTTGGAGGGGAGATTGCATCTTCTAGTCACAAAATTGAAATGAAAAATCTAAAAATCAATATGACATCCCATAGGGAAAACCACAACGTGGCTCTATTGGATCACGAAGAAGGAAAAACAAAGGACGTATCTAAGGGTGAAACCCTCTCTATGACACTTGAAGATGGAGGATTCAATCTACCCATCATGGAGTATTAAGAACAATCAACAACCTTGGTTTAAGGGTCCAAACCTATCAATGTTGGAACAACAAAGGCACCTAAAGTTACATATCATGCAACTTCCTTAGATCCTAAGGAAAGAGTCAACTTCTCAGAATTCATCAAAGAATCTAAGATCAAATTTTATTGGGAATATGCAGATATGCCTGGGCTAGATCCAACTTTAGTGGTACACCATCTAATGATATTCCCTATATCAAAACTAGTTAATAAAAATATTAGCAATATGCACCCACATATAGAACTCTTAGTCAAGGTGGAACTTCAAAAAATACTGGATGTTGGATTCATTAGACCCATAGACTATCTTGAGTGGATATCCAACCTCGTATCGGTATCGAAACCCATCGAGGGCATACAAATCTATATAGACTTTAGAGATATTAACAAAGCATTCCCTAAGGATGACTTCACCCTTCCCAACATTGACATAATAGTGGATCTAACCACTGGTCATGAAATGCTTTCACTAATAGACAAATTTTCTAGGTACAATTAGATAAAGATAGCCCTTAAAGACAAACACAAAACAACTTTTACATGTGCTTGGGGAAATTTTTGTTGGAACATCATGCCATTTAGATTGAAGAACACAGGAGCTACATATCAAAGAGTAATGACTACCATTTTACATACCATGTTGCACACCACCACGAAGGATTATGTAGATAATCTATTGGCTAAATCAATCACAAGACATAAACACTTGGCTAACTTAGCTAGGATATTTGACAGACTAGAGGAATATAACTTGCGTCTAAATCAAAAGAAATGTGTGTTTGACCTAACATATCAAAAACTATTGGGCTACATTGTATCCAAAAGAGGTATCAAGGTGGATCCCGCTAAGGTCAAGGCTATTCTAGAAATTCCTCCCTCGATAAAATTGAAATAGTTGCGCAGTCTACAAGGAAAGCTTTAGTCTATTAGAAGGTTTATTGCACAACTAGCAGATAAATGACACCCATTCACAAACTTTCTCCACAAAGATGTAGCATTCAAATGGGACAAAAGGTGTGATCAAGATTTTCAATAGGTAAAGGAATATTTTCTCACTCCCTCGATATTGATGTCTCCAATTTAGGCTAAGTAATAATTTTATATGTATCCACAACAACAATAGGTTTGGGAGATCTATTAGCACAACTTGATGAAAAAAATAAAGAATGAGAAGTTTACTACATTAGCCATACCTTGGTTGGCTATGAGTTGAATTATATACCCATTGAATGAGCATGTCTATCAGTTTTCTTCACAACACAAAAACTTAGGAATTACATGTTAAATAGGGAAATTAAGTTGATATCTAAGATAGACCCCTTAAAATATCTCTTGGTAAAATCAACTCTTATACAAAGAATCACTAAGTGGGTCATGATACTTAGCAAATTTGACATAAAATATGTTGACAAGAAAGCCATCAAAGGATAGGTAATACCATATTAGTTAGCAGAAGCACCTATCGAAGATCATTTTCCACTCATAGCAGAATTTCCAGACGAGAGCATCCTACTAACAACTTAGTCAACTCGTTGGACTATGTACTTCGACGGTTCCCATACTCAACATGGATTAGGGGTTAGTATCTTATTTCTCACCCCACAAGGAGATAGTATACCAAAAGCATACAATATTTCCTTCCCCTATACAAACAATATAGCCAAGTATGAAGCACTGATCAGTGGGCTAAAAATGGCTGTAGAATGGAAAATTAAGGAACTACAAGTCTATGGTGACTCCCAGTTAGCCATAAGATAGGTCAACATTGAATACCTGACTAAAGATGAAAAATCATGCCATACAAGAGGATGGTGGATAGTTTCAAGCAATACCTTTTGGTCGTCATCTTTTAATAGATCCCAAGTGTTAACAATAAAGTAGTTGATGCTATGGCTACTATTGGTTCACACCTTGACATACCAAAGAACATTCCTAGATACGAATTCCTAGTGGAAAATTTTCTTATGCCGACATTTGATATCCTAGAATCCAAACTTATATGTGATGTTGTTGGTCTTGACTTGCCTTGGTACATGAAGACACATTTTCCTATATCCAACACAAAATCATGTCGCCCCACCTAACAACTAATCGAAAGAAAACCTTTTCTCGTTGACCTTCTTGATTTACCATCCTTGGAGATACTTTATACCACTGAAGTCTTGATGGTACATTACTCCAATGTCTCAATGTGGAAGAAGAAAAAAATTCCTTGCAAGAGGCACATGAAGGTATTTATGGGTCCCATGCTAGCAGGCCTAACCTAGTCCAAAATTTTCTACAAACAAGGTATTACTGGCCGTCACTAGAGCAATAATCAATTCATTTTTCTAAGAAGTGTCATCAATGCCAACAACATGGAGATCTTGTGGATGCACCTACACAAGAGTTGCATCCTATCACCACTCCATGGCCCTTCTCTTAGTTGGGACTTGAATTAATAGGAAAGATATCTTTGACCTCATCTAATGGACACAAATTCATTTTCATCACTACATATTACTTAAAAAGTGGATAAAGGCTATTCCTTTAACATATATCACATGCAAACAAATAGATAAGTTCATTCTTAACTATTTGATTTGTCGATATGGTATCCCACAGACTATCATAATAGAAAATGGAACTTCATTTAAGAACCAAGATGTTTGTGAGATCTTCTCAAGATTCTCTATCCAACACTATTTTTCAACCCCATATTATCCTCAAGGAAATGGCCATGCCAAAGCATTAAATAAGACAATCTTAAAAAATCTTAAAGAAAACTATTAATGATGTCGGTTGTGACTGGAACCTACACCTAAACCTAGTATTATGGGCTTATAGAACTAGCATTCACACACATACAGGGGTGACTCCCTTTTCCTTGGTCTACAAATTTGAAGCAATATTACCTATAGAGGTTGAAATCCCATCCCCAAGAGTATAATTGAAGGATCTTGTAGCAAAAAAGAGTATCAGGTATCCAGACTCAATGAGCTTGTACTCCTATATGGAAGACACTTGAGTGAATTGAACCATCTACATGCCTATCAAAATCAGCTCAAGTGAAGCTACAATAAGAAAATAAAAAATAAGAACTTTTAGGTCAGTGACTTCATCCTAAAGGAAAATCAGAGAATCCAACTGAATCAAGATGAGAAAGGTAAGTTTGAACCAAAATGGCTAGGTCCCTACATAATTATAGTAAGCTATGGCTCTAGAGCATATCAATTGGCTATGCCAAAAGGAGAATCTTTAACTAAACCTCTTAACAACATTCATCTCAAGAAGTTCTACACCTAAGCTCATTAGAATATCCCAAGCACAAAAAAGGAAAAAAATCAATAAAATAGTAAAGAGAAATAAAACATCATTTAAGTGAAAACCACCTTGTAGTGCTTCTAGGACCAGCAACGTAGTGAAAACCTGGTAAATATGCACTACATTTGAATAAAACTTGCATCCTCATCTATCAACACTATCTATATGCTATCACATCCACTCCACCCATCACATAATAATACATGCACCCAACCATGAATCGATAAATGATCAATTATTGAACCTTGTTGCACCATCTCTATCACCATCCATTTTATCCACTTATCCCTAATAAAACATAATCATATTCCAAACTGGGGGAAACCTCTTGAACCTGGTAGCGGATTAGATCCTTGTTCATCCCATCACTTACATAAAACTATGAAAACCAAAAACATCTAGAAAACCATCAAAATCCAAAACAAATTTGTTAAACACAAAAACCCAAAAAACATTGTAGGTCATCTCTGGACAAGCCACAATTGAGTCAATATAGTCAAACTATGTTGTCTCTGAGCTTGCACATAGGTAAGGCCATCATCGATGAGCCCCCGAGGCACTAGGTCAATCCCTTTAGGTGCACCTCTTGGTCTTTTAAACTTGGTCGAAAATCCAAAAAACATTCAAATATCTTATCAAAATCCAAAAACATACCTACAGAGTCATAAAACTCCAAAAAAAAATAGTGTTACTAAATATAGTCAAACTATGATGTCTCTACATTTGCCACTAGGCAAGGTCATAATTGATAAGCCCCTAAGGCACTAGGTTAGTCCCCTTAGGTCCCCCTATTTGTCTCTAAATCTCTAAACTATGTCAAAAACAACATAAAATAACCTTTAAAAAACACAAAAATATTCAGAAAATCTCAAAAGTCTTATCTCTATCCTCACCTATACACAATAAAATTTCCATTCATAATAAACAATCATCGCCTTCAACTTTTGACAATGCAATTAGCAAACAAAGCAAACAGTAAAATCCAAAACTTCAAAGAAAAGAAACAAAATAGTTCAATCATCATTAGACTAAAACAATGCTTAAGTATTAACTACCCTACCTTTAGAGAATCATAATAAACATCATGAAACATGTCTTAACAAATAAAAAATTCCTACAATAGACAACATCAATGGATAAACACCTTGAAACATCAAAACATCTATGGCAAGTGATACAACAACATTGTTTATCTTTTTATGATCTTATCTTTTTGATTTATATTATTGTCACATTCCCAAAATCTCTCAAGGATGTCCATAAGGATTTAGAGAGGAAGGAGTGGGGTATTGATCATTAATTTTATGTCTACTTTGTTTGTTGGATATTTTTTGCAAATAATACTATGACAAATACTTGCTTTGTTTTGGGTATGGAAGTCATTTTATGAAAATTCATGAAGCTGCATATTAGGTATTCTATACCTTTTTTTGTAAATACTTTGAAATGTTGTGAAACTTCTCACACTCTAACACGGTTTTTGTATGTCTAGTATGAGGAAGAATACTCCTTGTTTGTGGAGTCAAATTCCACGCAATAGATATAAATCCAGCTAGGTCATTAATACCTTGGTGCATCATGTCTATTTGCTACATCAATAAGGATTTCTAAAACTTACTTAGTCCTCCATAGATTTAAAGAAAATTAGATCAATCATCTAACACTTTTGTCTATCTATCTATCTCTAATCATACTAACATATCTTTTGACTAACATGCATCCTGCATCCATAAAATCATCAATACATATCATGTCCATCATATAATAAAACATCATACACCATAAAATTATCTAGTACATATCACCAGTCATGTCATAACATAATCCATCACACACATGTATAAATCATCCATCCATCCATATCATATAAATGCATCATAAAAATAAAAAATCATGAGCATATAATCATAATTCATCTATCATATACACATGAGCATATCATCATCACATAAAAATCTCATAAACATATATTCCATAAAAATGGTATCTCATATATCATAAAAATTAGGAATGTCATGTACATCATCAAGTATCATGTGTGATATCAAAAAAATAAATAAATATATGAGGCCTCACATGGGCTGATAAATGTATATACAAAAAGATATGTCTACAATAGAGTTTGTGATATAATAACATAAACATAAAGATCATGAAAAATCAATATCAGCCTTGCTGGCCGTCCTGAGGTGGGGATCTATAATATTGCTAGTTGTGAATAGGAGATGACTCTAGCTATCTAATAGATTGTCCTCCTGAATCTACACTCGCAACATTTCTCGACTCTCCATAATGAGGACGAATTTGTGCTCTCAGTACACAACTCTCATATAAAGTTAGATAATAAGTAACCTAAGCAATAAACCAATCATGCTCAAGCTGATACTAAGCTCGAGGAATCAAAGAAGCCAATGCAATCTCTTTTGTCATTTGTTGCTACCTCTTAGTGGCTAGCTCCTAAGGGAGGGCATCTCGATCAACTCTAAGTGCATCCATCTCTATAGCCAAAATCACTACTTGGGCATCTACAACCTATCTTTGAGCAATCTCAAGATCCCTCTCCCCAAACTTAACATCTCTATCAGCTGTCAGCTGAGCAATATATGCTGCCATGTCCCCCTATAGGGGAGGTGCCTGTGGTCCTTGTTGTTGCTTCTACTGATCCTACTGATCATACTACTAATCATCGTCACCCTACCCATCCTGCACTCTATGTAATTTCTCAACATCAATATACAACCTCTACCTGTCTCCCCTCCTCCTTGCTATACCTGCCATCATTCTGACCTAGCCAATGACTGGGCCAACACCAACAAGAGCTGTAAACCTCAAGGGATGGTGGTGGGTCCACCACTATGTGTAGTCTCTAGTAGTACTTGCATCCAAAGGACCAACTAACCATCCCCATTCAATAGGTTCCAATGCTCTAAACTCTACTACGACTACCCCTGAATCATCTGTTGACCCCCAAACATTGACCTCTTGGGTCATGTGTCCAAAATGAGCATGATATGCATCTAGGGGGTGAGTTTGTCTCTCGCTGAATTGTCTCATTACCCTTTCTAGAAGATACCTCTCAAGAATAATGTCGACTTGACCTATCAACCATGAAGTCTACCTAAAAAATGTCACTTGATCATGATCATCATCCCAAGCCTCACAAGCCATGAAAGGTATCCAAATGAACTTAGAAATATCATCATAAACCACTTGCCAATGTGATAGTCTACCTAAGAGGGTGTAGAGAAAATAATTAGACTATCAGTATACAAAGGGGTCACCCTCATCCCATTGAGTCAAACCATCAGGATGTGCCACAATAATATGCTCTCATGACCAAACATAAAGAAGGGTCATACCCACAAAAATAAAGCTACCACCCTGATACATGGCCTCATGCATGTCTCTATATAGATGGGCCAACACACACGGGCCCCAAGCATACACTGTCCCATGCTTCATCATCTACTCGATTCAGATATTCCAACCAACAAGAAACCATCTTTCTCTATGATTAGGCATCAAAGGACCAATGATCAATCCTGCTAAAACCATGGCCATAGGATTGACACCATCAACAAATGGAGTCAAATCAATATTTGAATCCACCACTTGCAATTGTTGTAGACCTAGAAGCCTTTGCATGGCTTGGGTACCTAGGTGGACATTGTATGTGACCAAATTGCCATGAATTATGGTCCATAGGATCCTCCACACATCCTTTAGAGTAATTGTACACTCTCCTATGGGAAAATGAAATGAAGAGGTCTCCAAACTCCATCTCTCGACTAGTGTAGTCATCATGACACGATGTGCTATGATCTTAGGCTCGTAGAAAATATATTGAAGTCCAACTACATCAAGAAGTTTTCTCTCCAGCTCCTAAAATCCAACAATAAAATAAATTAGTTGTCACGGTCAATGCTCTTTAGAATAAAGAAGTTTGAGAACCGCCTACAAATATTCAACCCACAATGTCAAAATTTTGCTTGAAAGTCAAATCGAGAACTTAAAATTGCAAACAAAGTAGCTAAATTATTCATTTTTAACAATAGCGATCCTTTTTAGGACAATATCCATCGTATTTTACAATAGCGACTCTATTTTAGGATGATAACAGTTAGTTTCAACGATAATGAACTTGTTATCCTACAAAAGCGACTAGTTTTTATGATAGCGATTACATTCCTAACCTATTCAACTGCATGGTCATTTCAATGACAATAGTCAGAAAATAGTGACCACTATTTGCTATAGTGGTCATATTCTACAATAGCGATTACTTGTCGCAAAAGTGTCAAACTAACCTAGTACGATAGTAGTTATATCATGATGATAACAACCTTTTTCCTAGATTGTCAATATCGTTCAAATCCTAATTCGAGCATTAATTACAAAAGCAAAAAATGACAAAAGTGGGAACGAAAAGAAGACATCACAATCCATGCATTGGCTAGCCTTTGGAACTGATGGATTGCCTCTGCTTTGTGTGGGGCACCCAAAATGTGAGCCATCATGAATCAACGTTTGTAGTAAGAAATCTCTAAGAATTCTCTAGAGGCAAGAATCTCACAAAGAAAAGTGTGCAAATGAGGGGTAATTTTACCCTAATTTCCATTTTAAACCCACCTAAACCCTAATTTTTCACCTAGAACCCCTTCTAGGTCAATTTTGGGAGCACCTATGACTATCCAAAACCCTAAAGGGGATCCCTAGGCCTTAATTTTTTGTTCTCTACACATCAAAACTACTCCGGAACCTAGTCGAGCACCCAACCTGAAAAAGTAATTTTTCAGTCTAACCTCTCGAGGGGGCAACCCAGTGTTTTATCATACTTTTATTGATCGCTAGGGCACAATGGGGCATATTAACTTTTTTATTTCTTGATCTGAACATTGATTTGTTAGAAATGATGTAACCATAAATTGTGTCAAAGAGGGAAAAAATGTAGACATGTAAAAATGGCTTAACACATATCACACATCCTTAACTAAATTTTTCCATTATTGACATCACTTTCATTATCTTTATTGCATATCAATTCATTAACATAATTAATCCCGTTTTTAACATCATTTGCATCATTAACCCTATTTTCCTCTATTAATTAAATAATCTTGAATTATTTAATTAATTCACTATGTCATCATTTAATTTAACCTTATTCCTCCCGATTAATTAAATAAACACAAATCATTTAATTTTTTCTATAACATACTTTATTCATCTAAATTAATTAAATAGTTATCATTAATTATTTAATTAATCTACTTTCCCTTCTCCAAAATTGAATAATTAAATCAATTATTCAATTTCCCCCAAAATCACTCAACATGGTCAAATAAATAAATATTCTTTTATTTATTAAAGTCAAACACATCTTGCACGTTCCTTTCAACATTAACTAATTATTTAGTTAATTAAAACATCCTCACATATATTGATTGAATAAATCATGACCACTAATTTCTCAATCTGTTTACCAAACCCACTGATTACTCTAATCCCACTAAACACTCAATCTAATTTCTCCAATCCCACTAATCATTCAATCCAATCCCACTGATTATACAATTAAATCCCTTAATTGGATCAATCAGATGAGTTAACTAATCAATCTATTTCCTCTCAACAAACATGAACTGTTGATCCTAATATTTCATTATTGCATCTTGATCGTTCATTTGAAGATCATAAATCCATAAAAAAACCTTCATCCTTCTGATAAAAAATCTAGAGAATTTGTAGAAAGGTCATGTCAAATTGACTATTGAAGCAAATTGAGAAAAAATATACTTGCTTACTAGATCATCATTGTTATCACACTTTTACAATCATGGAGGGTTTGTGTCGAGTCAAGCAATCCAACATCCATCTTCAATATGAATACACTCAACCATGGGGTGGTATGATTGTAGCTTTTGAGTTCATTTTGTGTTTCGTTTTCTTATGCTAACCTCTCTTATTTGGATTCTTAAGATTTGCAATTACATTTCACGGAAAAGTGGGTCTTGTTATCTAGTTTTGAGTTGATTTGAATTCATTTCATTGATACTAATATATTGATATGTATTCCCCTTACACAAGCTAATAGGGAGTCTTTGTGTTGTTTTTGTTGGAAAATGTGCCTCAACTTTTTGGCTTGAACCTCTGTTATAGGACTTGGCGGATCTCCTTTTGTTCATGCCTTTACCTCGTTACCACTGGGAGCTTTCAAAAGAGGTGCGGTTGCATGGTTTACCTCCTTACCATGAAGGTCTTTGGTCTACTTGACGGTTGCGCGGTGTTACTGCCTTACCATAGGTCTCTTTTGGTTGAGGAATGATTGTGTGGTGTTACCGCTATACCGTGGAGTCCTTCATCTTTCTTGGTGGTAGCATGGTGAACTCTTGCTGTCTGATGGTTGGGTGGTTTGTCTCCTTAATGTGAGGCTCTTTTGGTCATCTGATGTGGTAGCATGGTGGAGTGGTGTTTATCTCCATACCACAAGAACTCTTAGGACGGGTCGCAGTTACCTCTATATCATTGGGTGCTTATTAGAGAGGCGCGGTAGTGCAGTGTATATCGCCATATTGTGAGAGACCTCTGCCTATGACACGGTAGCACGGTGAATACCGCTATACCATAGGATACCTATGAACATGTAGCGGTAGAGCGGTATACCACCTTACCTCGAGGTTTTGATGAACAACTAATGGTGGTGTGATGGAAAGAGCTTAGGGAATAGTTGACCGATCTGGTTCGATAGTCAAAGCGATGGATGAATGGCGTGTCGACACATGGCATGATGTCATTCATTGATTTTACATCGTTGTAAATAAAAAATCATTGGCTGAAAGCTATATTCTCTGTAACTGAATTTAATGATGGGTGGCCCAATGTGTGCTACAAGGCGGTGAAGAAATCTTGTCGATGAAGTAAAATGTAAATCGTTGGAAGTTAGACTATTGTAACCATTGGAAGATCAATAGACTATTTGAGAATGTGAAAATAATGGAACTCTCTCTGTATGTTAAGAGAGAGGAGAGGATGAGAATGTTGTTCTAAAGGAGACAACTTCGATCTGTGCGTGTGGATCGAATGTGAAGCTGCTTTGTATATTGTGAGAGAGTGTTGTAACAGAGTGAGGTTTGTAAACACTCGAGAGGTTGATCAGAGGTCCATGAGAGATAAGATCTATACTGTATGATGTATGACAGTATTGTAATAGTGTGAAGATCATATAATGGGTTATGTTGTTCAGTCTATCTCCAGAATAAAACAAGATGTAATCTTTGTAAAGGCTTAGTGCCTGAGTTGTATTTGTAACTGTTTTGTTACATGAATAATACAACGATGATCTAGGCTTTTGGAGTGTGGGGTTTTTTACCCGAAAGGGTTTTCCCCATGTAAATCTGTGTTTTGTCTCATCTTTCATCTTTCATGTTTCTTGGTTAGAATATGTTAATGTTTGTTGTTAAAACTGAACTTACATAAGTTTCTCTCAGAAGGATTAATGTGGGAAATGAACTATGTCTGATTCCAATTTGTGACATAATTGTACATTTTTTTGAGGCAATCTAATTGAAATTAAAGTTACCGAAGGCACTACAGATCTTAGATGCTTATCTGAGATGACCAAGATTTCCCAACAATT
Organism: Sequoiadendron giganteum; assembly: GCA_007115665.2. Lineage (NCBI taxonomy): Eukaryota > Viridiplantae > Streptophyta > Pinopsida > Cupressales > Cupressaceae > Sequoiadendron > Sequoiadendron giganteum. Next base: position 673,132,331 of record CM021104.1, read on the forward strand.
TTCTCTTTCTTGCACTTTGTTAAGTATGTAAACAATAGTATGAATTTTTTCTCTCTAGTAAAATTATGGTAGATTTGCTTCTTTCATTATTGTTCTTGCAGCTTCATGAGTATTCTTATTCTTTCTTTCAACCACTCCATTCTACTGAGGAGTTCTAGGGGAAGATAAATGCCTCTTTATTCCATGATTCTCACAAAAGATATTGAACTAATTATAGGTGAACTCTCCACCTCAGTCAAACCTCAAGCATTTTATTTTCATATCCATTTCATTCTCAACCATAATTTGAATGCTTTAAAATTTTCTAGAGCTTCTGATTTTTCTTTGAGAAAAGTAACCCATGTCATTCTAAAATAATCATCAATCAATAACATGAAATACCTCTCACCTTGAAGAATTTTTACTTTGGTAGGACCACAAAGATCCGTATGCACCAATTCCAACAATCTGGTAGAATATTGTTCTTTGAATTTGAAACTTCTTCTTGCTTGCTTTCCAACTTGACATTCCTTATAGACGACATTGATAGGCTTTGTAATCTTTGGTAGATCTCTCACATCTTGAACTGAACTTATTCTCACTAGGCTATCAAAATTGTTGTGACACATTATTCTATGCCATAGCCAACTTTCATTAATCTGAGTCATGAAACAATAACCATCAACACCTTTGAGGTAATGAAAATTTCCATCTTTCCTTCTTCCAATAGCAACCATAGTTCTGAAGCCTTTTATGATCTCATAGCCATCATCTTGAAACATAATATTGTATCCTTTGCTACATATTTTTCCAACACTCAAGAGGTTATGTACTAAACCCTTAACACAAAGAACATAATCATTATTATTCTTGCCATCAAAATTGATTAAATTTTTTCCACATATCTTAGTAGATGTATCATCACCAAACTTAACTAATCCTCCATATTTTTCAAGTTTAACAAAATTAATCTTGTCACCAATAATATAATTAGAGCATCCATTTTCAATGATCCAGTAGTTCTTCTCCTGTCTAGCATGAAAAGAAGACACCAAAGTGCCTTTAGTATTAACAATTGCTTCCAGAGCACTTTCCTTCACAAATCTCTCAGAGTTAGCAAAATTAGTTTCATATTTTAAAGCCATGAACAAGTATTCACCATTCTTATCATCCCCATAATCAAGTCCATCATTATATATACTAACATCTTCTCTAACATAATAACTTTTCTTAATCATCTTACCTTTTTTCTCCTTATTTTTTCATTCAAAGCTCTATTTGGATATCTTGAAGCGTAATAACTTATCTTTCCACAACTATATTTTTTTAAAGGAAAATTACCTCTATAATTTCTAGTACCCTTTTTCATTCATCTCACAAAGTTAGCTTCCACATCATCAAGATCCTCCTAATTTGATTCCACAAACTTCTCTAATTTTATAGCCTTAAAAATAGTCTCAACTTTTGCATTGCTTGGATTGAATTCTCTTATTTCAAATGTAGTTAAAAATCCATACAACCGATCTCTAGTATATCTGTTCAAATCTTAAGATTCTTCAATAGAAAAAACTTTATGACTATAAGATTTAGGAAGAGTTCTAAGTACCTTCTTTACCACTTCTTGTTCTTTAAGTTTTTCACCAAGACCTCTGATGGAATTGACAACTTTATCCACCTTCTCAATGTAGCTTGTAATTTTTTCATCTTCAAACATTTGTAGGTTCTCAAATATGATCTTCAAGTTATGCATCTTAGCTTGTTTGACCTTGTAATCTTCTTCATAAATTCTTCTAACTTTACCCAAATTTCTCTAGCAATTTTCGTATTCATAACTTTCACTAATTCAAAATTAGCAAGGGCACTTAAGAGAGCATACCTTGCTTTACCATTGTTTTCATAGGCCTTGATCTCATCATCAGTGCTCAAATAATTTATAGGTATAGTATATCTAGTCTCAACATACTTCTAGATTTCAAATCCAAGAGAACCAAAAAACCTTCCATCCTTTTCTTCCAAAATACATAATCTGATCCATCAAAACAAAGGAATATCTTTCTTGTGCACCATCCTAGATCTACCTCAAGCGATTAAGATTTCTTCCAAGGAACCTTTCTCTGATACCAATTGTTGAGTGCACAAGATAACTAAGAGGTGGGGTGGATCAGTTGTACCTTAAAACTTCAAAACCCTCACAAATATTTAGATCCACATTAATTCAATTAACCCTTAATTTGTTAGAATGATCTATCTTGAAATCAGATAATAGAAACATAAACAAAGCAACACCATGCATAAAGAAACACCAAATTTACGTGGAAAAACCAAAAAGGGAAATACCATGGTGAGGATTAGCTCACAATATAAAGTAATATCAACACTGATTACAAAGGGCTCACTACCGGAGGGCTCATTGCCTAGAAGAAAAAAAGGATCACTTCTAGAATAGAAAAGAAGATAGAGAAGAATGTTACAGTGAGAAATCCATCTCAATGCAACAAAAAAGTCCACCACAACATCACTAACACCTTCACAATATTATTGAAGATTGTAGACACCTTCTACTCACTACATCTAGTAATCTAACACATGAAAGCTCACAATGCACTGCACAAGTTCACACCTCACAAATCTGCAATTTGAATATTTTTCATTAAACACATTTATCTTATCATTCCTCAACAAATCAACACATATTTATACCATCTTCAACCTTGAAAACATTCTCCAAGTTTGGCTATACACCTCAACTGTGAAAATTCAAATTAGGTCGACACCAAAACATTCCTGCAGTGGAAAGGAATGAAGGTGAACCACAACACACCTTAAATTAGACCTAAATCCACTCATACATTCCACACCATCCTTTCGCCAACACCAAATAAACTCCACAATTAGTGTAAACACCCAAGGTTAGTCGAACCCATGTAAAAACCATTAAACAATTAAGTACATGCTTCCTTTGATCCAAAAACAATTTATAGACAAAAATATCAGTTGAAGATAATCTAGAATATTCCACAAACACTCTGAAATCCAAAAAATTCCTTCGCAACAAGTTTCACCTGAAGAATGTACACACCCAATACACTCAGAAAATTCTACCATACACTACAACTCAAGAAACCAAATTCTGAAGTACCAAACCTCAAAAAAATTCAACTATAAAAAGATACAAATAAAATCAATACCCTTCCAGATTTGCAAGACTTCAAACCACTCTATGGAGAAATGTTGAGAAAAAACATTTCTTCTAGACACCTCTGTAATATATAGTTCACACATTAGTGAACAAAACTTCCTTTGCACAATGATCCAACACACCAAAATTTGGATGCAACACCTCTGATCAACATATCCAAACCACACAAGTAGATCTTCAACATAAAATAAATGTGGAGCGAACCAGAGTGCTACTCTACAACATAGAACACCACTGCAACACATTTCTTCCTCTTTTTATTCGAATTTTCTCAAAAGCACTTGGAAACCAAGCACCAAAGACATATCCTCAACATCTTCAACACTTCCTCATCACCACCAAGCCAACTACAACATAGCAACTCAACCATACATCGATAGACATAAGCTTATCAAAGCAACATCGGAGGTTGACACTAGTAGCTTACTAGTGACAACATAATGCAATTAATCAAAGCATCATTAGAGAGAAAACTAACTCAATACCAATTGATCAAACCCTTGCAACAATCTCCTACTCATACAGTTGACATCAATGACAACACCAAAGCTTGTTGACATCAATGACAACACCAAATGCACATAATTGCAACACATATCACTCTGCCCTTCCCAGATCCACCTCGTAGTTGTCAGGATCTTGCAATTTAAATATTTGGGAACATAGTATAATTTGGATAATTCAAATAATTTCCAATCCATTCTCATCTTCAATTAGATATAGATTCAGGCTTGATTGGCTCACCTTCATGGTTGTAAGTCAAACTAACCACCTTGTTGATCTACATCTTAATGTAACTTGGAAAAAGGCCCCTTGCATCCTAGGTTCTTTTTATTTAGGACCTAGGATCCCTTTTCTTATATTCAATTTTGGTGAACCTGACATTTGACATCATAACCTTTCTAAAATTGAAAGTATTTCAAACCATAGATTTAGGTTTTGTATTTCTCATTTACGGTTTCATTTTTGCATCATAAAATCATAAAAATCCAAGAAAATTTGCATCACATATTGCATCATAGGTTTCATTAGGGTTTATTTCAGTCATTTAGATCAGATCTACATTCAAATTGCATTCACTAAGTGGTCAAAATCTGAATTTTTCATTGCATATAAATTGCATCTTTCATTTAGGTCAAAAACAAGTGAAACATTACATAGTTGTGTCTCAAAATTGCATCAAATCACTGTTATCAAAATTTTGCATCTTCAAATCAATCAATTATTGCATATTGGATCTAAAAATAGAATTTAAAATTGTACTTTATTTCTGCATATTTGAATTTGAATCACATTGTCTTAAATTGAAAAACATTACATTGTTTGATTTTAAAATTGCATCAAAATCATCATTTTCAAGTTGCAACATCTTATAATTAGTCAATTATTGCATTTTAGATCTACAAATTATATTAAAAACTTGTAAAAACCTTTCCAACATTATTGAACACTTGCATTTTGCATCACCTTTCCCCAAATTGACTAAAATATATAAAATATCAACTGTTCAACCTGTTTGCAAGAAAACCTAGAATCCTTCAACAATGCTTTGCATAGTCAACTTTTGAATTTTCAAAACCCTTGTCCAAGATACTGATGCTCTTGGGCACCCCTGTCCTATTTTGGTATCCCTATCCTATTGTTTTTGGCTTAAGTTTCTTTGGAAGACCTCTCTCAATGTCCTCTGTCTAGGTTTGATGTCTATTTTTCAATTCTATTTACATAACTAGTTGATTTTGATCATTTGATACATAAGACAAGTATCGACATGTTTTATTTTCAAACATATGGTTTTCATAGGGTAATACATGGTTTGTATGATTGTAATCTCCCTACTTATGAGCATAATCTAAGGAAACAAAATGAAATCATTGATAAGCATGTTAGTCATTCTCCCAAAATCTCTCCTAATTATGAGAGTATCTTGGCACAAGAGAATGAAATCATTAACACCTTCCTTAATATAAATTTTCTTAATCTTCATTCATATTCCAATTTCTTTCCTACTTGTGAGAATGTTTTGGTGCAAGAGGATGCAATCATAGACAATCATGACAATCATAGTTTTTCTTCTCCCGATACCTCTCCTACTTGTGACAAAGCTACCTTGGTGTTAGAAGATTCAATCATTGAGCGTCATGAAAGGCTTGACATTTGAATTCAAGGGAATGGTGTGTGTAATGATTGAGGTATCATATGTATTTAAATCTTCGTATCTCTAGGCTATTGCACATATATCCCTTTTCTTTCTTCTGGAGTACACACCTTACCAATAAAAACATTCTTCATGTTATTTGGTGTCCCCATATTATACGTTTCACACTGATTTTTGAGAGACTCCCTTTTAACTTGTTGTTCCTGATCCCTTATCTTATCCAAATCAAAAATTCGCTCAAGCTGAACCATACCCCTTGGGATAGCATTGGTCTTCAGGTTAATGATTCCTCCCAAGTCTATCTCTGCCTCTTGAGGCTCCATCTCATCAATGACTTGAGAAACAAACACATCACACATTATAATAAAACCCAGAATATGCTTGTCATCTTCAAATACCTGGAAATTGGTAATGTTGTCAGGTACTGAAGGTACTGGAGTGAGTTCAACTGTAAACTTTTTCAATCCTGAAAGTGATAAAGGTTGTAATATACTAGCAGCCTGTGCCAGAGAGTCTACAACTTGATTCCTACTTCGAGGGATCAACTGGATATTGAAAGCATCGAATCCCTCAATGAGATCCCACACTCTATGCCTGTAATTAGTCATTCTCCTATCACGACATGAATACCGTTTCCTTACCTATTTGATTACTAGTTCAGAGTCTCCAAAAACTTGTAATATTTTAACCTTCTTTCTTGACACCATTAACAACCCATGAATCAAAGCTTCATATTCAACAAAATTATTAGTACATTGAAATTGGAGTCTGTGAGCAGCAAAATAATTCTTACCTTTAGGACTGATCAACTCAAACCCCGCTCCCTCACCTTGATTAGATTTAGACCCATCAAATCTCAATGTCCAACAACCATCAGGCTCTGGTTGTTTTAATTCATCTTTCATTTTATTGCAAATGGGGGGCTTCTCAGGAAGCATTGGGATTTTACCCTTATCATTGTATAATTCCTTTTGTTTATTGAATGTAACAGGTGGGACTGGGTTAATGCATTTCTGTATTTGCTCTACAATAGTCTGACATAAGTCACACTCCAATTCAGAGTGAGGGGAATCATGGACCCTACACCAATTTGGGAGTAATAATTATTTAAAAGTCATACTTCCTCCCAGCTGAATTTGATTCTCCATACATCTTTGGATGAATTCCTGAAAGTTATCCAGTAAACCAAGCTGCCTATCCTCCTGGTTATCAGTTTCTTCTGCTTGTTCAATCAATGTTCCAACATCACTAATCTCTGATGTGAATTCATCCAAAGGACCCTGCAACATAAAGACCTCCTCATTCTCTGAGGCTGATGCATCCAACACATAATTCCCCATTATGACCTCAAACACCAAGACCTCATTCAAAATATTTTGGTATTCAGTGATCACTTACTTCATTCTGGGTTCTCTTTCAATTCTGATATGATTTGGAACTCCTTTCCATGGTAGCCACATGTGAGAATGGTCTATAGATATATATCCATTCAGGGCCTTGGTGAAATCCCAACCCAAAAGCAAACCATAAGTATTAGGAATGTCAGCAACCTGGATGTTAATCACTTGCTGCACCCTAGGATTCGATGCAAGCTGTGTGGGGATCATGTTCAATTCTCCTACTACACTTACCTCTATTTTTTCCAATTGAGTGACCTTCTTTTGAGAGGCTATAGGGGTGATACCCAATGCTTTACAAACAAAAAAAGGCATAACATTGGTAGATGCCCCTGAATCTAGAAGGCAATTATGCAGATTCTTCCCAAAGATACGAACAAAAAATAAGAAAGGAGGAGTTTCCATCCTGCCTTGAAATAAACTCAACTGGGTGTCAGCTTGTGCAACTTGACCTTTATCTTTATCTCTCCCTTTGTCTACAGGTGGGACCTGACCTCTAAATGCCTATAAACTAGAAGACCTGTTAACGACTTCATTGACAGTTACTCCTTGTGGTACTATGTTCGAATTGATTGACCCCAAGATTGCATTTCTAATAGCGGGAACTCTTAATAATTCAAAGGAAAAAAGACTTACCTTTACTTTCTTGAACTCTTCAGTCACATACTCACCCAATTACTCCACATGCATGTCCTTTGGAACTTCAAAATTGTTTCCCTTTGACTAGTACTGGGTGGGCACATGAGGATAGGGTGGATTATTACTTGCTTGAGGATCAGGTGGAGTAGTAAAATTGTTGGGAGGGATAGAAGTAGTGAAAGGACCTCTAGCCTGTGGACTCCTGTTAGGCCTATTCCTCAAATCATATTTCTTTGCTGGTTGTTGAAACATTTGGACTTCTTCAATACCAAATTATTCCTCATCCAAGGGACCATTATCATTCTCACTTTCCTCATTGAACAACTGAGAGATATCATCTTCATTTAACACCTGCTCTGCCTCATTGTCCTAGTCACTGGACTCTTCCTCTGGTTCATTTTCATCACCTTTTGGGAATGGGGCATGATTAAGTACCAATACTGGAAAATCATAAGGATTTTAAGGCACAATCTCTCGACCACTGAAGTTGTTCTCAAATTCGTACTGGAAGATGGAAGCAACAGTCTGAAACTCAGTGCAGTTGAACTCAGAATGTTGGCTTGTCTTATGGAGTCTACACCATCTAGACAAAGCTGCCTCTGCCAAATACAAACCATTTGGAGGCTTCTCCTGAGTAGAAGGTTGATCTAATGGAGTAGGAACCCCTCCATTATTAGGTCCAGTATTCCATGATCTATTCTGCCTAGGTGGTTGCCCTCTATCAAATCCTTTTCCACCTTGCTGATTTCTATCAAAGTTCTAGCCAGAGCCTCGTCTTCTGTCAAAATTCTAACCAGAGCCTTGTCCTCTATGATAATTTTGATTTATGTAAAAATACTGCCCTCTTTGAAAGTTCTGTTCTCTATCAAAGTTCTTGTTCTCTCTACCATAATTAGATTGCATGTTCTTCTGAGCAGCCTAAAGTTGGCTATTCTGATTTCTCAAATAAGTCACCTCCATATTTAGTTTCTTTACTTGATTAGATAACTCATCCAACCGCTCCTTATCTAGACCATTAGGTGGTGCTGAATTCGTATTACTAGGAGGGTATCCAAATACTCCTCCAAAACCAATAGCCTGATTTAAAACTTTTGAATTTTGCAAATATGTAGGGAAACCAACCTGTTGCTACAAATGAAGAAGTTGATTGGTCCTTTGCTGAGGATAAGAGGTCATAGGCTAAGCTTGGTTTATTGGAGGACCTGGATGAGGGACCAAAGGTAATGAGGGTATTGGATTCATTATAGGAGTATGATTAGTCAAAGGTTGGTTAAGATCTTGGACTTGTCCGGGGTGAGCAATAGGTCCTAAGGATGGTAGAGGACTTGATAAATGTTGCCTTAAATCCGTGTTGACCTTAACAGCCTCAGTATATGCAGTGAGCAAAGTATTTGGGGGATTAGTCCTTTGCTTAAGGAAAGTGGCTGTGAGGCTATCCAAGGCTTCAAGGTAAACCTCTAGGATAGTGTTTTCATTTCTAGCATAAGGTGCTTGGAGTCTGGTGTATGCTTGGTGGAACCTATCATTGAATGATCCTATAGGTTCATTAATCTCTCTTTTTACCCCAATAAATTGCAGGTATAACTCATTAGCACTAATGGGAATCTTAAACTTTTGCATAAATGCAGTCTCCAGTTCGATCCAGTTATGGATAGAAGCAATAGGTAAGTGATTAAACCAATAAAAGGCCTCTTCTCCTAGAGAATAAGGGAAAATATTGCATGCAACATCCTCATGATTAATCCCTCCATCCCTCACACAAGTCTGAAAAATCCGGATATGCTATTCTGCTGTCCTATTGGGATCATGGGTGTGGAACTTAGAGAAAAAATTCTCAGGATTCTTGGGCATGACATTGTAATTATTGAAAATCAATGGAGATGGATTGTTGGCAAGGAAAGCCATTGGTGGGGGTGGGGGTGGGGGTGTTAATGGCTGATTTATGGCTAGTTGGGGCTGCAAAATAGGGATTTCTTCAGAATTAGATGAAGATGAGGATGATGGGGATGATGGAAGTGGCTGAGCGGATGCTGATTCCTCCCCTCCTTCGGTCCTTCTTGAACTAGTAGGGGCTTGCAACTCTTGAAATTATTCCTCTCCTGGAGTAGATCTGGTTCTCCTTCTAAGCCTTTCAGGAGAGATGGTGTTTAGAAAACGCTCCAACTTGCTTATCCAAGGCCCTCCTTCTAGCGCCAATATGTTGATGGTGTTTTCTGCATAGAAACAACTTAGAAAAAATATGATATCCTATCTCTCTTGAAAGGTAAATCTCTATGGGAAAAGAGATAAGCAAACACTAGACTTCAAATTCATCAGATCTAGCAATATGTTGATACTTCAAACCCTAAGTTTAATCCAAGATAATAAATAAATAACAAAAGATGAAGGTTTCAGAGATATTTCTAAGACTAATTCTAACTCTAAGATTGACAATGCAAAAGATAAGATGCTCAAAATGGACCGATCTCTCATAAACTACTTTTTGTTTCCCAAATCTACAATCTCACAAGAATAGTGCAATCTTCTAAGGTATTAAATATTTTCAAATCATGGAAATTCATTCAAGAAAACACTATTGCAATTGAAATGAACAAACATTCATAATTGAACTAAGCACAATTTTAAGTCCAGGCTAACTTTGCAAAGCAACTAACAATCAACTAGCTGCAAACATTATGGACTAGAGATCGCTGCAAACATTTCAAACATGAAACCCTAAGCATTGTCAAACCATCTAACAATAAACTCAAGCAATTTTAAAGATAGAATAACAAGAACCACGCTAGATAAAACTTAACACAAGAGAGATACCAAAATCACAATATCCTTTCTTATATTAAATCATCTAGAATGGCAACAATTCCAGTCTTCTGTTACAATACTTGCTTGAAGATAAACCCTAATTCGATCAAATATGAAATCTACTAACTTCTCCACTATATGCTACTCTATATGTCTATCCTTATATTCTATTCATCTACCCCAAATGAGGTAGCATGCCCAATTTATAGAGAACCCCCAAGATAGGTTGGCCTAAATAAGGATTTTACAATAATAAATACCATACAATAGGTCAGCCTCAAGAGATATTTGAATACAACATGAAATGTGCAATTTTCACCAATTTCATCCAGGTCGGCCTGGGGTCTCAAATATCAATCCAATGCTTGTGAATAATGGGAAGAACAAATTTTGATGTAGCCCTATATAACTACTTCCCATCCTTATCTTTGGCATGCTCCACTTCACCATGCACTGCAACCAAAATTCTCTGTGCAATTCAGCAATAGGTGGCACAGGAAAAACCCTGAATTTTCTTTCCAGAGACTTGATGTCATCTCTTTCCTGCCTTACTGTGCCATCCCAATCAACCCTATTTGTTGAATACCTATCAATAAATGCAATGTAGGTTGCAACATCATCTAGTTGATGTTCAGTGACTGGACCTTCACTAATTGGAGAATAGAAATCTCTCCACCATTTCCTGAGTTGTTCCAAATTGAGATGCTTTGGAGCAAACTTCTTCCTCCCTATCATGATTTGAAAGAATGAGGTGCACCTATCATGAATTTCAATCAAGGTGTCCTAAATTTGCTTCCCTTTTTTATGAATCTTCTTCAAGGCCCTTTACCTCATCTGCAAAATATCAAACCATTCCTAAGGCTCAAAAACCCTTGGGAAAGGAAGAATCCCACTCTTCACCATTTTATCCTTAGTGTATTCCATAATTGTTCTTGTTTTTTGCAAAAAGAGATCAGTGTCCTCCCTGTCATGGGCCAACACAGTCTTTAGCCAATCAACTAACATCATGGAATCCTTTGCAGTCGACAAGACATCCTTGATGACACCATCTCCTTTAGTCTGGACTCCCTGCAACCAGCTAACTGTGGCATGTGTAGTGCCTTTCATCTTTTGAAGTTTAGAGATAGTCTCTTGAGGCAAGAAACCAATAGTAGAGGAGGAAGAGCCAATGGACTACAAGGGTTTCATCAACTCCTACAAGTACCTCTTCAATTTATCATTCTCCCTTTCCAACTCATGCCTGGTTTGTACCTCCTTTTTCAATCTACCTACAATTACAACACTGGAGCCTTCATACTCCTCAATGTCTTGCTCCATAGAAGCATGCCCTAAATCAATGGATTGCACATGATAGTCCTTTGTAGTCACCCCATATCTATCTTTGTCTGGAGTAGGGGTAGCAATAAGAGCCACCGTGTTGCCTGATCCATCCCTCTCAATCCTGGATAAAACCCTAGCCTTCTTCTTGGTCTTCCCTTTCCCAATGTTAGCCATTAGGTCATCCCAATTGGGAGGAGCGTCTTCCACTATTACCAATTTACTCTTTAATTATCTATCCAATCAACCTGGAACGATGGACTCTATCTGCACTTTATCTTGACCATCATCCTTTTCTTTTTGAACACTGGGTGCATCCTTTTCAATACTTGGCTCTATAGGGATCTCCTTAGTCGAATCCTCCTTACCCTAAGACTATTCCTCCCCTTTGTCTTGTGCTAGTGAAGGAGTCCTAGCTGGTATCTCCTCCTGTTGAGGGGATTTTCCCAATTTCTCTTCTATAGGTGAATCCGCACAGGTCACCAAGGGAGACTGAATTACCTTATCAATTTCTGCCTTTGTATTTTAGAGGTCTCCTTCCTGGAATTCTTCTTCACCCAAGTCCTTAGGATCTTCATCCTTCCTTGGCTCTTCTAGCACACTGCTAGTATCTTGAGAAGGGGGAACATTCTCCTGTTCAATGATAGGAGCAATCACAGGAACATCCTCCTTCATTGTAGCATCCTTTGGGGAAGGAGTCCTTGACCTCCTCATGTATACCTGCATTTTTTCCCCTGAACTTTCTATCTCTACCACAAGTGTCTCAAGCTCCTTTTCTAGTTTGGAAGTTTCCTTTTCTTTCTATGATATTTTCACAAGTCTTCTTCTCTTAGTTAAAGGAGCAGTGACACCCACCTCTTCATTTTCCTCTTTATCTTTCTCATCTCCTTTCCTTGAAACATGTCTTCTCTTCTTGGCAATGGGTTTCCTTTGTTTACTCACCTCTTCTACCTCTTCAGTTTGAACATCCCTGACCTTGATCCTGAAGGGGGAGTCCACCTTGGACTTACCCTTAGGATCCTGCTCATGTGACTCCTCAGAAGAAGAATGAGACTCCAAGTCTCCCATAAAATCATAGGTGCATTGCACACCTTCACTTTCCAATTCTAGCATTTTGTGTTTGAGCCACATTTTTGTGTACTTGATCACTAGAGTCATAATCTTCTTTAACTCTGTCTTTTCTTCTTCTAACCAATCTACTTCTCCAACTGATTTATCCTTTACAGCCTCAAAGACATGGCCTTGAATAAAATTTCCTTCCTCCTCGACTTGGTCAGGAATGACCTTTATGTTATACAACCTGACTAGGTTCACTGGCAACCTAGAGAATTTCTTCTTTCTAACATCAAATTCATCACCAAGGTTAGCCCAATAATCTTCAATGCCGTCCTTATGGCTATACTCTCTGCTGGCCTTCTTTTGTGCCTAACCTGTGATATCAAACCTTGCCCTCTTGGAATGGAAGGAGAGACCAAAAGTACTCATCTCCTCCTTAGAAGCATGAGCTAACTGGATGGAAGGGCATACCTCATTTGTGCCTATCTTTAATGGGAAGTCATTCCCAAACCCAATTTTATGCTTGTCTCCCTTCACAATTACATCAAAGTCATTAATTTTCCTGGTGACTTCCAACAATATGATATGGTTTTTTGGGTACCTTGGGAGTCTGTAGGGAGCCCTTTGACATCCATCAATCCTTATGTAGGAGAAATTAGGGAATTGAATGAACCATGCCCCATACCTCCTAATCAAATCCTTGGCTTTGTTTGAAATCCTAACATGTTCTGCACCCTGCAGCAACCTGGTAATATACATAGTAAATGCATCATTATCCCTTCTATAGCTACCTCCTCCCAGGTGGAGCTGTGGATACACCTCATAGATTACATCCTACCCAAATATACCTCTAGTACTCAACCCCTTGTATGGGTGGAATCTTGCCAATGCATACACCAAGTAAGAAGTCATGGTGAAGGTCTTGGTCTGCAAGACATTGCACATCTGCTCATGGATTACTACACTTATGGCACCTAGACAGTGATAATTTATATCTTGCTCCATCTAAGCAATAATAATGAACATACAACCCTAAAATAATCCTGCACTCTTCAGTCCCACCAACCTGCTGAGGAGTGTAATGGCATCATAATATTCCCTCCTAAACTTGAGTCTAACTAGTTGTTTAGGTAGCTTGGAGAAGTGAGACTTGGGCTTCTCCAACCAAGAATTGATTACCTGCTGGGACTTAACCACATTCTCCTCGTATTAATTCTTGGTTGTATCCATATCAAAGGCCACCACACATGACCTATCAGGTATATCAAAGGTCTGAGCAATGGACATAGGGTCGAAGCTTGCCACAATCCTTCCTTGAGGACCAATTATTCTCTGTGTACCTTGGTCAGAATGCCTAGCACACTCAAGTACTAACTCATAACACTGTACTATAGAAGGAAATCCAACCACGTGTGCTAACCAAGACTCCACTATCCTTCTGGCCAATAAAGGGGGATTTTGTGCTACCATTCCAACCTTAAACTCTTCGTAGTCCCACATTCCAACATTGGTATTAGTGATTCCTGACCAGATGGAAGTCAGTTTTTTCTCAAGAACCTTAATTTTTATGTCCATTTTCACTCTCTCTACATCAGTGATAGCAGAAACTTCAACATTTGGATCCATAGCCTTACCTTGCCCAACAACATCTTGTCCTGATCCTGCCTGCAAACAAGTAAAGATAACACAATAAGATCCAAGATAAACAATAAGTATTAGAAATCAACCATCCCAAAGTTTAGGATTTAGCCTCCTTCACAGAATCCAAACTAGACAAGAACTTCAAAGAAATCTGACCCAGGCCGAATTCAGTGAACAGGCATACAACCCCACATAATCATTTTAATCAATCAATATAATCAAGGAATGGCTAGATACAACTTAGCATAAGTTCATTTAATCATCTAAATTCATTATCGACAAGAAAATTCTTCATATAATCATCAAATTCTTCATATAATCATCAAATTCTTCATTCCCACAAAACTTCGGAAAAATCCACCTTAAACGAAAATCCTCGAAAACAACAACAATTTCAACAATCCAAGAAAATGAAGGAAGCGCAGAACATCCAAGAAAATCTCGAAGGCACGGATTTCAACAGACTCAATACAACTTTACCATGAAAGCTCAAATTTGGCAGAACTACTAGGCAATAGAACCTGGGAAAATCCGGAGGAAGCAAAAATCTGCGAGACAAACAAATTTCTGCATAAAAGAAAAATTATGAAGGACAGATAGGAAACGGGAAAACTCGGGGAAATCCAGCAGATGCAAAATTCTGCAAAGACACCGAAAACCCGAACGCCTATGTTTCTCTCGCCCTCATCCCAAACAAATCGAGTGAACACGAGCTAAGAGACCGTAGCTCAATAATGACTTGACCTAAACCTCCAATGGATCAACCATGAATTTAAAACTCACCTCTCAGTAAATTGAGAGGGATTGGCTATGCCCTAGGTCAAGAACCCTAAACCCTCCACCATGAAAGCACATAACAGTTTAGGCACAACTTGCCTGCAAAAAAAGATAGGAAATTCATGGAAAATGTAAGCAAGCCCCGAAGACAACAACGAAAGACCAACCCAAAGCAAATACTCAAGACAAACACCCGAATAGACTGGCAAGACACGAAACCCCGAAATACCCAGGAAACACACACATTCAGCAAGAACAAAGCAATGAATATCATGAAAGCATGTGAAGCAAAGTAATTCAAATCAAAAGAGAGGGAGGCTATCTACATACCATGACAATAGAGGAAACTGAAACCAAGGAAGCTGGCAAACAACTTCAAGTACAAGCATAACACAAATAATGCTCAAGAAATCTGAATGCAACACTCGAAATCACGCACAATCCAACAACACACCTCAAGCTCCAGCACTCCAAACTCAAATGGTGAATTACTTCCAAAAACTCAATATAATATTGCCCCAAAAGTCATGCAATCACCATTAATGTGATTGACAAGATGAACGAGACCAAAATCTGGGAATCCGACAAAGCAACGGACACTGGGAAAATCTGGACATGACGGATTTCCCTGAACTTGAGAAAAAGGCATCCGTTACCGAGCACCAAAGGGAAACCGGGAAAGTCCAACCAGGGCGGATTTTCCCGAAATGCACCCAGAACCTAAGGTTGTCAATATAAATCATAAATGGGCCATTCCAACTGGCAAGATGAACATCAAAGCACATGCCCAAGCAAGCAAAACTCCAAAAAAAGGAAGACCAAGACACTAAAAAGCGAAAACGAGGGTCCCTACTTTTAGTGGGGCGTGTGTGCAAAAACTGCACAACAGGTAGATCATGGATTCATGAAACAAATGTAGTTTTTTCCACTCTTCACCGTTCACTAAAATACGTATACAACAATAAGGTTTACACAATAAAATTTGATACTAAATTTGAACAGTTTTTACAAACTAAAGTAGGAACAAAGGATTTTGTTAGAACATTGACACCAACTAAAAAATTAAAACCTTTACAAGTTGAGGATAAATAGGAGATACTTCCATAAATGAAAAAGTTGTTGGATGATGATTGGGGACCATTAGATTTCACACCTACTTTCATGGGAGAACACAAGATTGTAGAAAAAAAGTGAAGGAAAAAGAGAAAGAAGTTGTGGTGTCATCAACACAATCTAACATTAAAACATCCAAGACACAAGATTTGATAACTTATAGTAGTGGGGAGAACATGAATTACACATCTACCTATGATGAAAGTGACTACGAAAAACCACCTTCCTTGAAAGAAAAGGAAAAATTTTATGGAAGAGGTTATCAAGTGTTGAAACAATTTGGTTATAATGGAAAAGGATGTAGTGTAAGAGAACAAGGTATCCATGTACCCATATAGCCTATCACACAAGAAACAACAAGGGTCTTGGCTATTGTCCTTAAAAAAAATCAAAGAGCCTTTCACTTAATCAATAACATTAGTTTTTTCTCCTTTCCATGTGGTAGTTGTAGTGTCACAACAAACTCACTACCATCCATGAGGGTATAAAATAGGCTTGATGCAATAATATTTTATTTTTATAGGAGTAGCATATCATCCATTTTGGTCTCCTCTTTGTCCCTACACTTGGGGAACAAGGGGTTTGTCTAGGTGCATTCCTTCTAGCAAGAGATCCCTTTTTATCTCCTTAAAATATTAGTGTAGCAAGTACACTAACATTTTAAGAGGGGGAATATAGTCCCCCACTCATTGTTTTCATAAGAAATGGTCCCTTCTTAGTGATGATGGCATACATCTCCTAGGAAGTGTGACCTTTTCAACCAAAGTGTGGCCTTCTTAATCCATGTGATGTGTCTCCTTTTGGTGATATCAGACTTGATGTCCCATAAGAGTGTGACATTTATTGGCATATGAGACTCCTCCTGGTGGTTATACTATGGTTGGTATGCCCTAGGGTGTGATTTTCTATCCCTTGAATATTCTTCTGTTGGTGGTGATATCATGTATGATGTTCCCTAAGGTGTGACCTTCATGTATTAAGAAAATCCCCTTTGATTGTTACCTTTTGTGGCGATGTTATCAAAACATACCTTGAGGATTTAAAACCTTATCATATTAATCCCTCATGACATTAAACCTTATCATATTCGTCCCTCGTGACGCTAAACCTTGGAATTTTTTCATCACTTTATTCATGGGAGTTGAAATTAGTGTAGCATTGGTATAGCATCTTGTGGCCCCTTATCAAAATTATTACGAGTATAACTCGGTATGGTTGTTTTGGGAACACCTTCTAGACCTAGTTTTTATTTCACTTTTTCCACCTTGTTATGGGCACACCTTGTAGACCTAGTGTGTGTCTCTCATGTTACCTAGTTTTGGGGGCTCACCTAGTGAATATCGGACTTCACTAGCCTGTGTGTCTCCCGGTTTGTGATTTACCTAAAAAATAGAAGATTTTTCTATTGTGTGAGTCATGAACGCATTTTAACATGGCCACCTAGCATAATACAACTTGCTTGCTAGTGGATTAATTTGTTCATGAGTGATGTGTATGATTTCAATCCTCATGGATTATTTTCTTTATTCAATGGATGGCATTTTGTATTTGAGAAAAATTAAGATTGAGGTCTCTTTACCTTACAGATTCGAATCCTTTTTAGTACAACCTTGTGTTTTTTTATGTTTCTTTTCATGTGTCTTCTTCTTGTTTACATCATGTGTTTATTTTCATTTCACAATCATCTTTATGCTCTATTCATGTAATGTGCTTTCATCATGTATGCTTCATGTTTTTCAATATGTATGTTTGTGTATGTTGTCTTGTTGCATATCAGACATGTTTGTGTGTTCCTTTGTGCTCATGTTGGTTTTCGATGGGATGTTGGATCATGGGGGATTGCGCAACCCCCTTGATCCTTAGTCATCCTATCTTTTCAACATTTGGACAATCAGACCCCTATTGACATATTTTTCTACTTTAGTGTGAATCTGAGCGTAAGTTTATACTCTCACTACAATGGGGCTAAATGTAGTGTCAAAAGTTTTCACCCTTGATAATTTCACACTTTGTTTTGTCCCTCCTAAATTATTGAGCCTAATTGACCCCTCTAACTGCCTAAAATTATGTATTCCATATCCCATTTGTACCAATTTTTAATAAATTGCAAGCATTGAATAAATGCAACCAATTCATATGTTGTCCCCAAAATTTAGTGTCTTGGAAATTTGGTTCCCCCTTAATAGCCAGAACCTAATTTTTAATATGTTGTTGGTGGTATTTTAACATTCAAAATTCAAATTTCAAGTGTTAGCTTTTAGGATCTAATTTTTGGGAAATTAGGATAAATGTCTACAAATACCTAGTCTTTTCACCATTTGAAACTAGAACCACAATTGAGGAGTAGATACTATTGTCAAGAGAAAGTTAAGAGTATAATTTCAGTGATTTATTATAGAAATTCAAGATCCAAACATCATGCCAAAGTGTATGCGAGTTCATGTTACCATATTATCATTGTTTTGTGAAGGCTAACCCTTTTTGTAGGTCTTTAAAGCATTCAAGCATTCAAGCATTCAAGCAAAGCAAGATCCAAATACTTGAAGTGATGTGCATGACTTCAGTCCTTCAAGGAATCCATTGAAGGGTGGTGAGTTGTAACATTTTGTTGATTCATCATTCTTTTCTTTCATTTATCCATTTGTCATTGACATTGCCATTGTGGAAGTGGAAAAACTTATATGGAATTTGACTGAGGCAAGCCCCTAAAATTGCCCAAAATTTCCTATCTTTTCGAATGTGTAGATATTAGGTTGAAGAGAATTGAAGGAATCTTGAAGAAAAAATGTTCATTGTTGCATTCAAAGCCCTATCTCTTGTCAAAAAACAAAAAAATCACTTACAAAATTATCTGATAGTGTTCCAGCAACTTTGCAAGCAAAATCGGAAGTCTCAAATCTACCACCAAAGAACCCCAAAAGTTGAGTAGAAAGCCCCTACAAGGACTCAGATGCCCTTGGCAATTATGCCCTACAATTGCTGAAACAAGATTGTCTAGTTTGGTACATATCACTTTGCACTACCTAGATCCACCTACAAATTACTGTTTCCATCTATCAGATGTCGAGACCTTGCAATTTACATATTTAGGGCACATAGTCTAATTAGGTTAATCATTCCAAATAATTTCTAATCCATTCTCATCTTCAATTAGATATAGATTCAGGCTTGATTGGCTCACCTTCATGGTTGTAAGTCAATATAATTATCTTGTTGATCTACATCTTAATGTAACTTGGAAAAAGGCACCTTGCATCCTAGGTTCTTTGCATTTAGGACCTAGGATCCCTTTTCCTATATTACACTTCCTTAACATTTCTTGACCCGTTTGAGTAGTACTTCAATATGAGGACCCAACTTAAAATTTATTAGATTGGTTATCAACAATGGGAAAGATAAGGTCAAATGCACACTTAAAGAGTAGAAAAAATAGAAAATAAGACTCATCAAAATGAGGTGCCAAAATTGGCTCTAATTGGGGATGTGTGTCTCTTGAAAACATTGTGAGAATTCAAATATTTGGGTAGACAAAATTTAAGAAACAAAAAGGATTGAGATAAATTACACTTCATCATGAAAAATAAGTCATGATTGGACAAGAGCACACCATACATACAATAGCACAACACAACCAAAACAACTTATAATACAAAGGCTCCAATAAATTTACTCTTAGAAGTAATGCTTGAGATTTCAACCATGAAATGACAACTCCATGAGATATCCATCAAGGATCTTGAGGTAAAATATTCCTTGAACACATTCTTTAGTAACTTGATAAGGTCCAAGCCATAAGGTGTCAAATTTTCCATGTTTACCTTCATCTTCTAGTACAAAATTCCACATGAGGCCAAGGTCCCTAATTTGTAACTCCCTCTTGACAACCCTCTTATTAAATAGGTATTTCATTTTTTGTTGTCACACCAATTTTCTCTCTTGAGCCATTCTTCTTGACTCTTATAGCTTGTTAAATTCATGTATTCTTTGGAAAATGGCGTATTCTTCTTCCCCATCAATCTACTATAGAAATTTTTAGATTGGTAACTCAATGATGATTGGTAACTTGGCCTCAACATAATAAACCAATTCAAATGGACTCTCAATAGTATCCCTCTTAAAATTTATTGTATTTTCCTAAACACCAAATTTTAACTTATTATCCCATATTTTCTTGTTAACATCCAAAGTTTTTCTAAATAATATTCATGATGATTTTGTTACTAGACCCTACTTGTTCATTTCCTCGTAGATGATAAGGGGATAAATGTGTTAAGAAGATCCTATAATGTGAGCACATGTCAATAAAATTTAGGACTTACAACACATTGCATTAACACCAATAATTTCGGATGGACTATCAAACCTATTAGAATTATGAATAAACATGAGACACATGATCAAGCAATGAACGAAAACACCTTCCACACAAAGAGAGTTGTAAATAATGATTTTTTATATCCTCAATAACAAAATACTTACAAAATAAATCTCAAGAGTCTTCAAGGAGATCTTGAAATGATAATACAATGAGGGTGAGTTCTTAACAAGAGCAACCTTAAATGATAAAGGGATTAGATCATGACAAAATTCAATATCCTATGTGATGAGATATAATGATCTAATAATAGCTCACTTAAGTTAATATAAAAAATCACTCCTAAGTTTAGCTTAAGTACATGAAATGAATTAGACTAATAATAAATTAAAATTAATTAATTATTCGCTAATGCTTGATTACTCTAACACCACCCCTTAAGATGAACTTAGGGAGTAGCTAAAAACCCTAAAAAGCCAATGCATAAAAAAAAAATTGAATGCATGATGGGTCTGAAAAAACAAGGCCTGATGAGGTACCCATGTACAAATGATCTAATTTATCACAACTAGAGAAAAAAGGAGAAAACCTCATGGGAACAACTCCTCTCCAAAAGAGAGAAATGAAAATGAAGGACTGAAAAGCCTCCAATACAATATCCCAAAAATAATAGGAACATGAAGAACATCGTTGAAGCATGAATAAGTTGTAGACTATTGTTGAATGATGACTGCTATAGTATTAAAATTAATAACCTCATCTCAAGCAGATGATGATCAAGATCAAGAAGACAAGAATATGCATGAGTACCCCCGACAACACTACTCAAATTAGATGGAAATCTAAGGCAAACATCTGGAACTGAAAGATACAATGAAACATGTACCAATAGTTTGAAGAACACTAATCAAGTGATAATAAAAGGTCATCTCTAGAAATATGAATGCAAGAGTATCCATATGGTAAATACTTCATCACACCAAAATTCATGGATAACCAACCACTACATCTTCCTAGTACATAGGAACAAGAAATAGATACATAGATCACTCCAAAATGAAACCAAGGAAGCATTAGCACGCACAATAGAAACCCCCCATAATACATACAGGGAGAGACAAGATAGGTCCAATGAAACTATGTATCACCAAGAAGTGTATG
The DNA here is from genome assembly GCA_007115665.2 of Sequoiadendron giganteum. Classification (NCBI taxonomy): domain Eukaryota; kingdom Viridiplantae; phylum Streptophyta; class Pinopsida; order Cupressales; family Cupressaceae; genus Sequoiadendron; species Sequoiadendron giganteum. Next base: position 673,153,882 of record CM021104.1, read on the forward strand.
TAGGAGAACAAAGAAAATTTGAACATGCAACTGAAAGTACCTGCAAATAAAAAGGGTGTGAAACAATGCACATACGATGATGCAAGAATCACTGGGATTTGATGTTGTCATGGAAGGAACACTCACTTGAAAAAGGTGTGATAGAAAAGTAAAGGCACTCACAACCCACCCATGATACTTTATATCTTAGTGCAAGTACAAAAGGCACAACAAGATGGGCAAAATCCCCAAAAAACATACACTAGAGTGACACTTTATCTCAGTAAATCTATAAAAAATAAATTGCATGCAAAAGATGCTCAAAATACCCAAATAAGATAGAATTTTGGAAATGCATGTAGAACAACCTAAAACAAGTAATCCCACACAAATATAAAGTTTCCAGGAGCTAAAACATCCAAGTAATCCACCCGAATGTGAAAACACAAAAAAATGAATAAAATCTAGCTAGAGAAAAATCTAGGAAAAGTGCAAAGATTTATGTGAAGAGCTCTAAAAGACCATTCCAACATTGATGGAATCATGAAAAATAGAGAAATGGGTCAAAATTTGTGATCTCGAGAGTGAAAACAAAACATCTGAATTTGATAGATGATAAAATATACCAAAAAATTATGATGATGAGACCCATACCATTGGAAATTATGTGGAACCAAATTTCTAACGATATCTTATTTGCCAAATTTTGATATTGTATACCCAAGTTATGGCCAAAAGAAAAAACTACTCTTTTAGGGCCAAACGAGCATTGAGGGGGGCCTTGCTCTATAGTTGTACCGGCGATGTCATGCTAATCTTAGCAAAATATTTCACAAAATATTCCCCTTCATAAAAAAAGGTCGACCATCAATTAAAAACCAATTGCCGGAATATTCCATAAGGTGCTCGAAATATGTGAAAAAGATTCGCCATTGTTGGAAAATTCTACATTGTTGGAAAAAGGTTAGCGATGACCAGAAAAATAAAGGTTGGCTGAAAAAAAGTAGATAGTGGACTGAAGAGCTAGATGTCGACCAAGAAATCACTTGTTGCCGAATTGAAAGGTGGCGGCATGTGTTGGGCTCGTCGATCATCGTGAAAGACACCGACCATGGGTTAAAGAACCTCGTCAACACATGGGTGGGGCTCGTAGGCCTATGAGTACCCTTAATAATTTGACCCCACAAAAACTCAAAACTACAATTATTTAAGAAATATAGCTTTTTGATTTTTTTTTTTGAAATTTCTTTTCAATAAAAGAAATTTTTAAAAAATAATTTTTTTTGAAACTCATGCTGCACAGTATGGCAATCCAAGCCAATATACGATTTTTTTTGCCTTAAAAACTCCTGATGCCGAAATTGGACAGATTTATAGTCAAAATTTATCAAATTGGCCTCTTGAACCCAATGGTGAGGTCCTTTTTGCCAAAATACACCAAAAAATTTCCCAACTCCAAAATTTGAAAAAATAACAATGGATATTATAAATTTGAAGCCCTATAACCCTAATTGAGGAAAACACTCTAAAATCAAGAAGGGGTCCACTAAATCTATGCTCTAATACCATGTTAGAATTGTGAATAAACACAAGATGTAGGATCAACCAACGAACAAAAACACCTTCCACATAAAGAGAGTTGCAAATAAGGATTCTTTATATCCTCAACAAGAAAATACTTACAACATAAACCTCAAGAGCCTTCAAAGAGATATTGAGATAATATAATGAGAGTGAATGTTTTATAGGAAAAACCCTAAATGATAAAGGTATTAGATCATGACAAGTGTCAAAATACCATGCAATGAGATAAAATGATCTCATAATTTAGCTCACTTCAGTTAACATAAAAAATACTCCTAAATTTACTCTAACAAAACCTAGCTATTATGTTGTTGATCAAAAATATACCACCACCTTGGATGTTTTATTATGTGTTGGAGTTTCCTCAACCCACTTGGTGAAGCAGTCCATGGCCACAATAATCCACTTATACCCATTGGTGGATTTCTCTTGTATTTCCCCTATGAAGTCAATCTCATTTTGTTGGAATGGAGCCTATGTTAAAATGGTGGTAAGGAGAAGTGATCATGCAAATTTTAGCTTACCAAAAAACCTTTGGAAAGTGTCACATCCTTTTTATAAAATTGGCAACATCCTTTAAAAATGTTGGCCACCAATAACCTACTCTCGTAATATTATGAGCAATGGTTTTTGAGATGAAATTCCCACCACAATATTCTTGGTGGTATTCCTCAATGAATCTTATAAATTGGTCTTTATTTAAACACCTTAGGAGAACACCATCGACATTTCTCCATATTAATTGACCTTCACGAAACACATACCTCTCAACTTCAAGTTTCAAAATTCTCCTTTTATTATCATTTAGCTCAAGCAGGTCGTTTAAATTTTCTAAATAAAATATAATCTCCTTATACTAAGGATAATCCTTCAACTAGCATGGAATGAAAGACTAGCCAAAACTTGTCTAATGAACTTTAGTGACATCCAAATTTTCTTTAGCCATTAATTTTGTTAGGCCTTGACCTTTGAATAACTTGTTTATCTTCACCTCCATGTCACTTTCCTAGATCTCGTTGATCCATCTCATCTCTTAGTTGATTCCTCTTGTTGCATAAAAATATCTCAAATTATTGTATGTAGCACAAAGGTAGTGACTTTGGATCCTAAAAGATATTGTATGAATTTTTTCACTACCTTGACAAGAGCATAGGCATGCTTCTCCATTATGGAGTAGTCCAATTCAACTTCTTATATGGAATTTTTGAATAATTCTATTGGCTATTCATATCCTTTATCATTCTTATATAGTAGAGAAACAACAACAATATAAAGTAATGCAAAGGAAAATAATTTGAAAGGCTTAGAGTAATTTGGGATTGCTAGCACTAGTACCTTCTTTAGTGCACCCTGATTTGTATAAAGGAGTCACTTTATTCCTTGTCCCAAACTGATGATTGTCCCTTCTTTAAAACCTTGGAAATGACCTTCATTTTCTCTATAAAGTTACAAATAAACCTCCTAAAAAAATTTATCTTCCCAAAAAATGACTAGACTACCTTGAATTTATTGGGTTGTTGGATAAGTTCAATTTCTTTGACATGTTATGGATGTATCCTCACCCCCTCCTTAGAAAAAATATGCCTAAAAATATTACCTTCTTCCATGCCAAAATTCATTTTTTTCGATTCAAAGATATCCCATACTCTAAACACCTTTGGAATATCAACGTCAAGTGATTGCAATGATCATTTCGATCCTTGGAGTATGTGGTCAAATCACCTTGGTAGAAAGTAATTTTTCATTGATACGATTTGCAAAGGTGACATCCATGGCCCTTTGAAATGCAACTCCAACATTCTTTAAACCAAATGACATTAAAACATTTAAAAGTGTTCCTCGTAGCATGGTAAAGGTTCTCTTATGCTACTAAAATTCCTTGAACATGAATTGATTTTAATATGAAAATACTTCCATCATAGACATCATCTCAGACCCCATTACCTACTACAAAAAATGGTCCATATTAGGCAGTAGATAGTTGTCCTTGATAGATTTAATATTTAAATTTATAGACACAACCTAATATCCTCTGTCTTTTTTTTGACAAGAACAAGGTTTGAGACCCACTTCAAGTGTGATTGATTTTATTATACCTCCATTCAAATTCATTAGTTCTTTTTGAATTTGAGAGGCAAGAGTAGGGTTGATGAGATTTTTCTTTTGTCTAAATGGCCTTATACTAGGCTCCAATGGAATGGTGTGCTAGAATAAATTCTCTCTATAAGCCTTTAGTTTATCACAAGACCAAGAAAAACACTTTTTTGTATCTTCTCAATAATGCTATCAACATTTTATTCTTTGATCATTTTAATATTTTACCAATGTGAATAATCTTGGGAGCTAATTTAGTCCCCAAGTTTACACCTTCTACAACTTCATCACTAATAGGCTTTCTTTTTTTCTTATAGAAATCAACATTGTCAAACATTTTTTCTAATGCAACAATACCCCTTGTAATAGTGCTTTTTTAATTGTATAACTTCATTTTCAAAGAGAGTCTCCTTACCTTATTCATATATCTATACCATGATCTTCCACTTAATGAGTCAGTTCTCAAAATGAACAAGGCAATTCAAGAACTCATAAATTTGATGGTCATCATTGAAGACCTACCAATTATAAATGTTTTCTGGAATACTAGGCTTAGTAATAATTTCTACACCATAAATATATTTAGGGGTAGCAAAGGATGCATCAAATATTGAAGATATTGCAACAAGGGAATCGACCATCACATTATTATCTCTTTCAACATACTTGATGTTGAAAGTGTCAAACACCTCAATGGTATTCCACAAAAAAATCTTATATATTCTTAATTTATTTTCTCTTTTGTAACATATGTGCCTCTAAATTGAGACACCATGAGTTTTGAATCACCATGCACTCTAATGCATTCGATTTCATAAATTTAGGAAATATATTCAAACCAAGTAGAAAATATTCATACTCTACCATGTTGTTGGTGCATTCAAAGTTCAAATTGAAAGTGAACTTGTAATTTTTTCCCTTTGGGGATACCGATATGACTCTTGCACTATCACCCTCTCTTGAACATGCACCACCAAAATATATATTCCAAATGTCATCAACTCTTGGATATTGATGTGGTGGAAATAAATCAAGGCCTACCTACTTCTCAAATTCATCATCACAATATCCAATGAAACAATTAGGTTCAACATCCAAGTAGAAAACTTCATTCCTTTCTTCATTTGGATTCTCCATGATATACAATATCTTCTTCTCTCTATATAATTGGGCTTCTTTTCCATGAAATATTATAGTATCATAGGATGGACCCATTTAAATTCTATGATCAATTGAGGTTGCCCAACTCCTAGATAACATCATACCCCCATTTAGTTGGAAAATCAACTATAATAATCTCCATTGAAAATATTTTACCCAAGAATGTAGCGATTTGTACTTCAACCTCTTTAACTATTCCAATTCTATTTAGTTCTTGATAATCCATGGAAAAAAAATTCCATAATATTTTGTGACTTGTAAACCTACCTGGTTCATGAGTTCCAATGACATCACATTGCTATATGCCCTATAATCTAACATATAATTGTATACCAACCAACTATTTATAAACAATGATGTGTAGAACGGGTCAATCACTTGTTTTTTATTTATTGACATGGTGCCCAAGTATATCTTAGGTGCATCTTAGACATTGGTCTCATTCAAACCTTTCTTGGAAACATCAAAAAATTCATTTGGTTGATAAAAATAGTAGGGGTAGTGATATAAATTAATGCCTCATCTCTATGTTTTGGGATCCTTAGCGATTCCCTGACTAGCACTTGAAATTTTAATTAACTCAACGCTTGAGCCATATCAATTGGTTGGTATGCAAGAAAAGGAGTAGAAATAAAAATAGTTATAGCATTAGTGTGAGATATGAAGGGAATTACTTGATCACTAGCAAAAACTTTCTTTGTGTTGACCACACCTTCAACATCCTTAGCTACCCCTAGTTTCTCATTCATTACTTCTTTGATTTTTTATTTTTTAGAACATATTTCTTCTACAAGGATACATTTAGCACCTACATATTCTTTCTAGGGGTGACTTCCCTGAATTTCTATTTCATTTCTCTTTGCATTTTGTTTCCTTTTGTTTTGTTTTCTTATTTGTGTTGTTGGTACATTAGGAACAACCACACCCCTAGCTTGGTCTTTGGAACCTACTTATCTATTCCTTAGTTGGTAATCACTTTTTACATGTAGGACAATAGCTTAGGTGAGAGCCTTGATGTATTCATTAGAGGGTTTTCTCTCTTATACAATTTCCTCATTTGTTCCTTGAGTTGATTGAAATATTTATTTGATATCTCATATAGAACATGACCACATTGAAAGAATTATTCACCCTCATATGCATCCAATTGATCCACGTTGGCATCTTCATAATATTTGGGTGTATCTTAATGTTCTTGGAATCCTTTCTCTTCTTCATGTGTTGTAGCAAAAATACATTTTGTTTGATCGTGAGGTAGATAGCATACATAAAACCAAAATGAATCTTTCTAGAGATTCACATGATCCTTCCTCAAGGGGTCAAGGCTTTGTATTTCTTTGTATCCTTGGTTTGTGTTCCTTGGGATCATTTTCTTATCATCCAATCCTAGTTTTTAGACTAGTCATAGTTGTAGGGTCTGCTATGCAACCTTTGACCCTCATTGAAATGTGTGGAAACAATATTATAAGACAAAAAAATTTCATTCTTTGCAACCTTATATGAGAGATCCTCCATGGATCTCATAGTCTTATCCAATTCTTCCTTAGTGAAGGGATTACTAGAATTTGTTGCACTTGGTTTCTAAAGTTTAACATCAAATCTCTTGTTGTCTTTACTAGATGCACTCAAGTTTATTTGTATGTTAATATCCATGGCATAAGCCTCCCTCAATGTTTGAGGATTCTTTTATTGTAGATAGTAGCCCAATTTTGAATCAAATTCTTTGCAATATAGAATAGGGCTCATTGGTTCATTTGGCCTCACTTGGAGGTGTTTTTCCCATTGCCATAATTAACATGTTATTGAAATAAAAAAACATCTCATTTACCCCTTTCTTTATATTAGTAAGCCCATGGATTGCAAACTTTGGATCCATTCTTTCTACATTATGTAGTCTAAAAAATCTCATGAACTCGTCCCATAAGTCAATGTTACTATCTAGAAGATTTTTGTACCATTATTTAGCACTATCTTCTAGTGACTACAAAAATAAATTCATTATGATATCCTTGTATTCAATTTAATATTCATTAGTGACATTAATGAAGTCTCTAAAATGTTCACTAGTGATAGCATTATTACCCTAAAATTTAGGAATTTTTCATCTAATCTCATTTAGAATAAGATTAGCATAAATTAAAATGTCATAGAATTCTAACTATGTGTATCTTTCTAATCCCGATGGCTATCTCACTGTAACACATCTTTGAGTATGTCTCCTATGGTTAACCCCAACATTGTGTCCTATTATTTAAATTTTGGTTCATTTGTAAGGTTTGTTGAGCAAGTTGAGCTTGTTGCAATGCAATTTGTGCTTTTATCTTATGTTGCCTTTCTATGAGTTGGTCATGTAATTATATATGTTGATCTAATTCCCTTTTCCTATAATCATTTTTTGACTAGGTAGCTACATGAACATCACGAAATAAAGTATCTTTCTTGCTCAACTTCTTTGAATGAGGTAGGATAACTGTTATGTGGATTTTTCCTTGGATTTATAAGATGTGAAGGTAAAATCCAATCCATACTTGTGCTTATTGTGTGAAAACTTTGGGTTGTCTCTTTATTTCCTATATTAACATTGGCTCACCTCTTGCCTTGCCATAATCAAGCCTAAGATTTCTACTATTCTTAATTCTATTATTAATTGATTTGTCTAATGAATATTGATCATAATCCCTTGATGCATCTCTCCTACCTTACATACCTACTTTTTGAGTACTTTGAAAATTATGTAAAGGAGACATACTTAGATTTTTATCTTTTCATTGTTCTTGTTCTTCTCACACCAAGATAAATCACATCAAGGATTTCTTGGATTTTGGATCATTGTTTCATTTCCATATCTTCATTCTTTCGTAATTAAATTCTAAGCCTTTCTCTAACATAGTTTCTACTCCTTAAATAAGGAGAAAAAATGTTTATATCAACAAGGTTATGATTTTCAAACAAGGACCAAATATTCCTAGCTATGTCATTTTTACTTATCAACCTAGTTGTTAAAAGTGAATGTTGATTCTTTATTATCCTCGATGACGCCAAATTATTGGCATAAGTTGATGAGTTTCCAACTTCAATGCACAACAAAATTTACATCTATAGAATCATTTATTGCTAAGGTCTTTAACATATTTCCAGTTGTATGAGACATGGTAATGAATAACATATCCTCAACAATGATGCCAATTTGTTGGTGACTTGAGATTTGGACCTAAATCCCTAAGGTTGGATAGTCACCCAAATGCCAAGGGTTTCAAACGTGGAAAGAATATCACAAAACCTACGTTTAGGTTGGGAAACTTAGGACCAATTAATCAGGTGGGTAAGACCTCCTTTAATTGTGGTTCTACAAGAGCAAGGGGGTTTTCTGTAAGGTGTTGAATTAATTGATAATACTATGATTGGATACTTTCCTTTTTGAAAACTATACCCATCGTACAATGTATCCAAATACTACTGTTAGAATATATATATGTGATAGTTTGAAAACAAGGCTATACAAATATAACAATAAATTTTTTATCACATGAGGTTCTAATGAAATGGATATATCTACCCCTCAATTGGTATACCTTTTATGCTTGAAAGTTGGAAATATTACTTGACCTTAACTAAAAGAAAGTGATTTTGATAAATTTTTAAGGTGTTAGGGTGATGAGAAGTGGAGTTTGTAGTAGATCAGTGCCTATTCTAGTAGGGAAATAAAGTCATGAGCTCATTCAAATATGCAATTTATTGAAATCTCAAAGGGAAACCTTAATGAAGATTTCACTGAAGACTATATTTCCTTGAATGCATAAGTAAAATAGGTTTTACAAACATTCAATGAAATAATTGAATTTGTAGAATAGTATACTAAGTAATCTATAGACAAACCTACACATTTCCTTTATTTTGTGACCAAATGTCATGCAAAATCTTTGCAAGGTTCTTACAATCATCTGGCCAACTAACCAATCACGTACACAACCCAAAATAAAGACAATGCTAATAGAAACAATCAAACAAGGTTGATTCTACACTTTGAATTCATTCTTATAATATTACAACATATCAATTAAACATTTGGGATGAACCTAGATTGTCAAATTATAATAAAATTTCCTTTTCCTTCACTGAAAAATAGAAGCCTCAATTGTATGAATATTTTTTATGCTATGTTCTCCAACTAATTTTCTCATCCTTGTAAAAATAAAAAAGGATGTACATATACCCACAAAAATTTGGATTATGGAAGGAAAAGTGCATGGTCACCAAGTCATAGTGAAAATTTGTTAACTTTGCAATTGCAATGAACACCCATATGTTAGGATTAAGGTGACATCTACCATGGAAATCCTATGTCATGGTTGCAACATAATTGGAAAGAGTCCCTAGGCACTTAGGGTGTATTGGGAAAATATTCTGTAATATTATTTCACCATTGTTTGTATTATATTCATAAGGAGTGATGGGTTCCACTAGCAGTAGTAAAAGTGACTTGTGGACATAAATATTTAATATTATTTTCCCATGTGGAAGCCTAGAATAGGATAATAAAAGATAAGTAAAAGGATAAATGAGTGACAATTGGTATTCTCCAAGTGGGTTATTGGAAAGAGGCAACATGTGTCTCTTAGTTTTCCATCATTTATTGCATTTAATGTAATGTTTAATTTCCAAGTTTGGGTACCCAAGTTGGAGGGAAAGTATTGGAGTGAAAATTGGTGTCCTTTCACATTTTGATGATATTTTGAATGGAGGTTCATAATTGGGTGCCATTTTTGGGGCTTAAGACCCCTTCACAAGTCTATAAAATCAACTCCTTGAATGTAGAAATTATGAAGAACAGTTGAATGTAGTGTTACTCTGCAAGAAGAAGGATAGGTTAAGGCATAAAGAAGTTGTTCACATTCACACAATTTTTCCATGTTGGAGATAGAGAGGAGAATGAAATTCAATGTATTGTAATCTCAATATTTGAAGATAATGCATACTTGGCCTCTCTTCTTGGTGTAGTTTGTTCTTACAAGGGTTTCTCTGCACAAATCTTGTGTTATGTGGTGCCTTTATGTTGTTGATTCATGCCTCTTTTCTACTATCTTATGGTGATGCTATTCTTTATTTATTGTTATTATAAATTCACATAAGGTAGTGTTGATAAGCATGATATGTTGGATTATTTTTAGCATCATAAAGAAGATGAATCTAATCATGGTAATTTCATATTAAGCCAACTTAATTTTAAATATTCATATTATAGTAGTCCAAGTCTTATATCTCATCCTTTGAAGTCGTATTTGGATAGAGATTGATTTTTATAACAATTGGTATTAGAGCCTGTATATTTCTCATCACCATACTCAAGCTACCTCTTTAACCAATTCTCTGTAGACATGTGTACCTTCCAAATATGATATGATTGACTAGGGGTGTGAAAGAACATTACTCTATACCCTTGCCATACCTTTGCATTAATAGTTTGTGAGATTGAGTGTAGAAATAAGGAAAAATCACGCATGAAAACCATAGAAATCTTGATCTAGGAACGACACATCAATCATTGAGCTTTGCAACAATAACAAAGGTAGATGAGTGCAAATTTCTTCCCTTTGGATTCATGCCAATCTATACTTAGAAGGATTTTTGGTCACCATCGACCTGAATCTAGTAGTTGCAGGTACCATAAATGTATTAATGACATTGAAAGAGCATCGACATTGAATTTTAGACATTCTAGTACCTTTGTGGGGTCTAAAAGTGCAACTGAACCTTTTTTGGGAGTTTCCATTTGAATTGGATGTGGAGGAATCCCCCTAAACTACACTTGTGGGGAAGACCATTTGAACTAAACCTGTTTCACAATTTTTTGGTGTTTGATCCAAATGGAAAGTTTTGATGATGATGTCAACAAAAGGATGGGATGACATCATTGTGGCATAGGTATGATGTCATCATGAATTGAGATGGATTCACATGAGGTGATGTCAAAAGTGTAAGGAAGCTAAGGTAGCGAAACAACTTCCTACACTAATCTTGAGAGGAGAATAATGCAAAACTTTTACAGATATTTAACAGTTACAAAAACTTAAACAAAAATAAACATAAATATCATGCATACCACGACACAGTGATTTACATGGGGAAAACCCTTTCGGGAGAAAAACCCCACATTCCAAAATTTTCCCAATACATTATTCAGTAAATCACAAATATTACAATATACTTGCAGAGCAAGCTTCTCACAGGAGTATCACCACTCAGAGATCAAGAGACAACACGATCGCCATTAGACTCTTGTATTACATCATCGCCTCTTTGTAATGTAGTCATAATACAACGCCCTCATAAAATATAGTTACATTATAGGAAAAAATAGGCCAACAATATATTTGCCATTAGATCTAAAACCTAATAACGAACTGTCCAAATTTATAATATATCCTTTATTCAATGTATGTTGGCCATTCTAGAAGTTTCCTGAAAAAGTTAACATGCTCACATTTCACTTCATGCTACCATTGTATACACCTATCGGTGTAACTAAGAAACGTATTAATAAATATATATACATCCTATCAACAAGAAGTTGCATAATTGCAAGGTTTACACATTTTCCCAACAAATCTCCCACTTGTTGAACACCTTGCAAGAGCAACGTGAGGGTGTAAACATCATCTCTTTAATTGCTAGGGGTCGAAAGGCCCATAGTCTTTGTATACCATCTGAACTTCTTTGTGCTCACAGGCTTAGTTAAAGAATCAACAAAATTCATCAAAGTCTCTACCTTAACCAACTTCACCCTGCCATCTTTGACCATATCTCTAACAAAATGATATTGTACATCAATGTGCTTGGTCCTGACCTGAAATGTCGGGTTCTTGGATAGACATATCACACTCTGATTATCACAATAAATTATCATCGCACCTTGTTTTATTCCAATATTTGAAACAATCTCTTAAGCAAAATGGTTTCTTTACAAGCATGAGTAGCTGCCATATACTCTGCTTCAGTAGTGGACAAAGCAACCATATCCCGCCACTTACTCACCCAACTAATTGCACCACCAAATAAAGTAAACACATAAGCACTAGTGGATTTTCTACTATTAACATCACCCACCCAGTCTGAATCCACATAACCATGAATGTCAAGGGAAATATCATCTTCTATCACATTACTATGATAACATAAGGAATAATCTAAGGTACCCCACAAATACCTCAAGACTCTTTTAACTACATCCCAATGAACTCTACTAGGATTAGACATATATCTGGAAATAACTCCCACTGCTTGGGCAATATCTGGTCTAGTACAAACCATAGCATACGTCAGACTTTCAACTGCACTCTAGTAAGGCACTTTGCTCATGTCTTGCATCTTTCATGGAGATGTTGGATAGTCTAAAATAGATAACTTTGTTCCAACTGATACAGGAACACACAATGGTCTACAATCCTGCATATCAAACCTCTATAAAATTGAGTTGACATACTTACTTTGGCCAAGCCATAGCTTTCTGTTCACTCTATCTCTTTTAATTTTCATCCCAAGAATGTGTTTAGCTACACCAAGATCTTTCATTTCAAATTTAGCAACAAGTTGAGATTTTAGTTTTGAAATCATACCTTTCCCTTTGCCAATAAATAACATATCATCAACATATAATGCAATAAACAAAAAATGATCACCATTAGTTTTATATTAAACACAATGATCTGATTTAGAACGCTCAAATCCAAAACTCAACACATATGTATCAAATTTCTGGTACCACATCCTAGGACTTTGTTTTAAACCATACACATATTTCTTCAATTTGCAAACCAATTTACTTTTACCTTTCACCACGTAGTGCTCTAGTTGTGTCATATAAATATGCTCCTCCAAATCACCATGAAGGAAAGTAGTTTTCACATCCATTTGCTCAACCTCTAAATCAAAAACAACAACAATAGAAAGCAAAAATCTAATGGATATCATTTTTGCAACAGGAGAAAATATCTCACCATAATCAACACCCTCAACTTGAGAGTAACCTTTCACAACCAACCTTGCTTTGTACTTCTCAATACCTCCTTTTGAACCAATATTTTTCTTGAACACCCATTTACAACCAACAGGTTTTCGTCCTTCATGCAATGGTACAAGATCCCATGTATCATTCTTTTTCAAAGATGTCATTTCTTCATCCATAGAAATCTTCCAGGACTCTGCATCATTCATACCTAGTGCCTCTTCTATAGATTTGGGTTCATCCATGTTAGTATTCAAAGAAAAAATACATCTCCAATCATCAGGTGAATACCTTTCAGGTGATTGTCTATGTCTTGTAGACCTACAAACAAGTTGAGTTGGAGGTTCTTCCTCCTCTTTTGAAGATCCAGAGCTAGATGAGCTCTCCTCAACTTCTTGTCTATCCTTGGGCCTCGATTCAATTTTCTTAGGTGTAGAAGGAAATTGAATCACATCTTCCTGTTTATTTTATTTTGGCTGCAATGTAACAAAAGAAGGCTTAGTTTCTCTAAAAATAACAATTCTAATATGTATTACCTTATGTGCAACAAGATCCCAAAGCTTGTATCTTTTCACACCATAACTATATCCGATGAAAATACATTTCACAACCTTGTTCTCCAACTTTGTTCACTTCTCCTTTGGCACATGTGCATATGCTTCGCAACCAGAAACTCTAAGATGTCTCAATGAAGGCTTGTGACCCGACCATGCCTCTATAGGAATCTTATCAACAAGAGCTGATGTAGGAGACCTGTTAACCAGGTAACAGGCAGTGGTAACAAATTCAGCCCAAAACCTTTGTTGTAGACCGACATCACTCAACATACTCCTAGCCTTCTCCATCAACGTCTTGCTCATTCTTTTTGCAACTCCATTCTATCGTGGGGAATACAGAGTTGTCTTATGTCTGAATACCACAATCTTTATAAAATTTATCAAAATCATTAGAGAAAAATTCATCGCCATTATTAGTCCTCAAACATTTTATTTTCTTTCCAGTCCGTAACTCAACCATTGCTTTAAATTCTTTAAATTGACTAAAAACTTCAGATTTACTCTTTAGGAAATATACCTATGTCCTACTATAATCATCAATATATGAAACATAATATGCAAATTTACCAATCAAAGGAACATCTATAGTGCTAAACACATCAAAATGAATAAGATCCAATACACCACAAGATTAATGAGAACTTGAGTAAAACTGAACGCAGTTTTGTTTTCCATAAATGCAATGCTCACAGAAATCAAATCCAAGATTACAATCAGACAAACCTTCAACAAGGTTTTTATTTTTCAAGGTCCTTAGACCCTTTTCTCTAATGTGGCCATCTCTGGTGCCATAACAATTTTCTCTACAGGTAACTTTATTTCAAAAGAAAGAGAACCCTTGGGTACCCAAAAGCCATGACCATCTGCTGAAGGTGAAACCCTCACTTCTTTCATAGACTTACTTTTCATAGAAGTACTATTGCACTCAAAAGTGTATGCATCAAGCTTATACAATGTGCCATATCTGACACCTCTAGCAATCACCATAACACCTCTAACCATCTTGCATCCTGCATCAAAAAATACTACATGCACACCTACATCTATTAGTTTGCTCACAAATAACAAATTTCGTGCTAATCCAGGGATATGCAACACACCATTAATCCTTTTTATTCTGCCATCAAAAAACTTGATTTTAACTTTACCACGACCAACAATGTCTAAATGAGAATCATCACCCAAGTACACCTTACCTCCATCAAATTCTTCATATTCACAAAACCAATATTTATTTAAGCTCATATGGAAAGATGCACCTGAGTCAATTAACCATGCATCATTACCTGCATGAGTTGTCAAAGCTACAATGAATGTGTTGCCATCTTCCTTCTAAGACTCAGAATCATAATCAAATTTCTTCTTTTTCTTCTTTGCATTCCTTACGAACATGTCTAGGCTTACCGCAGTTCCAACAAATAACTTATGACTTTCTAGGAGATTTAGATCTCCCTTTAGACTTGAATTTTCATGCTTCTCATTCTTCTTGCATTTTTCCTTAGGTCTTCCATAAAAATTTAGGGCCTTCTTGGCAGTGATGGATACCTTCCTCCTCATCTCTTCAGAAAGAAAAGAACCCACCACATCTTTAGTCTTCAAAATAACAAAAGTACTCCCAAATAGCCATAACAAGAGAATCCCACGAATCAGGCAAAGAACAAAGCAGGATCTGACATTTCTCCTCATCCATTTTGACACCAACTGATGCCAACTGAGCCGCCAACATATTGAATGCTTCTAGGTGGTATGTGATTCATCCACCCTCTTCCATTCTCAAGGAATACAATTTCTTCCTCAAGAAAGTCTTGTTCACTAAATATTTGGCCTGATACATCTTACCAAGCTTCTTCCATAGTTTCTGTGCAAAGGTCTCCTCATGGACATTAATTAAAACAGTTTGTCAAACACAATTTGATTAGACCCTTGGCTTTATGGTCCATAACATCATATTGAGCAGCCTGAGTAGGATTTGTAGGCCTTGAAACATTCTCATCAATAACATCCCACAAATCTCGATCTATCAACAGATCCTCCATCTTCAAATTCCACATTTCAGAATTATTTCCAAAATTTTTATCCACCTCTATTCTCCCTGATGAACTTGCCATCTAAAAATTCATGCAACAAGATCACAAAGTATTTTTTGCACAAGCTCCCATTCAAATCTGGATTAGTTCAAAAAATCCAATAACCCACAACTGAAACCAAAGGTGATCAAACTTTGATACCACTTGTAAGGAAGCTAAAATAGTGGAACAACTTCCTACACTAATCTTGAGAGGAAAATAATGCAAAACTTTTACAGATCTTTAACAGTTACAAAAACTTAAACAAAAATAAACATAAATATCGTGCATACCACGACATAGTGATTTACGTGGGGAAAACCCTGTCGAGAGAAAAATCCCACTCCAAAAGTCGCTCAATATATTATTAAGTAAATCACAAAGATTACAATATACTTGCAGAGCAAGCTTCTCACAAGAGTATCACCACTCAAAGATCAAGAGACAACACGACCGCTATCAAACTCTCATAATACATCACAGTCTCTCTGCACCACAGTCATAATAGAACACCCTCATACAATAGAGTTACATTTTAGGGCAAAATAGGCCAACAAAATATCTATCATTAGATCTAAAACCTAATAACGAACGGTCCAAATTTATAATATATCCTTTATTTAATATATGTCGGCCATTCTAGAAGTTTCTTGAAAAATTTAACACGCTCACATTTCACTTTGTGCTGCCATTGTATACACCTATCAGTGTAACTAGGAAACATATATATTAATATATATACGTCTATCAACAATAAACCACATAATTGCAAGGTTGAGACACATTTTCCCAACAAAAAGGGTGGGATGATGTTAGTAAAAGGACATGTTGATTTTAGCATGATATGACCCATAGGGAAATGCAAAAAAATTAGTTGGGAACACAACTTTTAAAACATCTAATTCGGATGGGAAGGAAATCACCAGAAGAGGGGCTATTGAGGAAATGATGACATCACCTAAGTACGGCTTGCAAAAGATTTCAAGTGAACAAGGCATATGCAAAAAAGTTAAGAATTAGTTCAGATGAGCCCCAGATGTTCAAAAACATTTAGAATTTGCATTATTAAAGGTTAGCTATATAAAAGACTAAGTGAACCATATAAATCACCTTTTAAATGAGGACATTCAAATAGAGGTCATGTTTTTGCAAAAATCCTTTGTGGGAAAAGTTAGATGAATTGGACATGCAAAAAAGGCCATTTGAACTAGATAAGTTCAGTGGATAAAAATCAAGTTCAAATACACTTCAGGCGATTTAATTTTAGTTTATGAGTGGCTAGGTTTCGAGAAATCTAAGTGAACCAAATGTTCACTTTTAAATGGGGAAGAACTCAAGGATTCCACAAAATCTTAAACATGTGGAAAAGTTCAATTGAATTGGAAATGTGAGAAAAATTGATTGAATCAAACTTGATAGTTTTTCAAAGGGGAAGTTCATTTGGAAGTCGAGTTCCTGCAAAAGCTTAACTTAGGCTATTTCCTTCACTTTTTCTCCTTCTGCGAGGATTTCCAATTGGGCAAGACCTTGTAAGGAAAACTAAGGGAACTAGGTGTTGTCCAAATAGATGGGAAAAACCTACAAGAAAATTTATGGCTGGATTTAGCTCATTTTGATAAGCGTCCTTAATATATCTTAACCCTTTTAAGTATTACTTAAACAGAGGGACCCAACTTAGAAGAATTCTCCAATCAATTATCAATAATGGACAAGATAAGGTCAATTGCATAATTAAAGAGCAAAAAGCAAAAAGCAAAATGAGACACATAAAAATGGGGTGCCATCAACTTGACCTAAAAATAAAACATTGAAGAGATTTGTACCAATGCTCTTGTTAAACAATAATATATCTCCCTTGATTCATCTTGTAGCACTAAGACCCACCCACCCAAAGACCTTAGCGAGACCTTAAATCTCCTTTCAAGAAAGTAATCCTTCTTTTGGTTCCTAGTTGTTTGGTTGTATACCCTTTTTCGACTAAACAAATATGATTAAGCAATTTTGTACAATTATATTTGTGAGCTTCTAAAGGTTCAAATGGAAGTTTGAGTTGTTATGCAAGCTTTGGAGACATGTAATAATAGGTTGTGATGGTGTGTAAGGTACCCTCTCTCCTAAACAGGGTATAATTTTTCTACACAAGATGTCTCTTTATTGTGAAAGTGGTTATCTATGTTGCACAAGAGGATTCATTTGTTCACTACCTCAAATCTTCATTGTAACAAGTATCTCCTTTTCTATAGTGACACTTAGCGTTTATACTTTGTTACACAAGATGATTCTTTTGTTGCATAAGACAACCATTATATCAAATTCTCTAAGCTATCAATTTTTTTTTATATGCTACACAACATAGTTATTTTCTTGTGTAATATAATAAATCTCATAACAAGATTGTTGGGTTGTCCAAAACTAATTTGTTGATAATGAGTGTCACAAATACCTATATCTTGTTCATTATAACTACTACAAATGGGCATTTTATGTGAGGATGCTTCGTTTGTTCCATAACAACTAATTGTATTTTGGAAGGTTTTTTGGACAACTACTTAAGGAAACCAACTAGGCTAAAGATAGTAAAGGATAATTTTCTTTTACAATTAGTTACATAAATTGTTTAGGAATAAGCTAGGTGGCAATATGTTTTAGGACATTACAACAAAATTCAACCACTTAGCATCTATATAAAAATAGTTATAAGCAATCATTAAAAATTATTTATATTTCAGATTTAGATCTCTACGAGCACTCAACAATTCATTCGTTCAAAACTGCTTATTTCTTTTAATATCTTCAAACTATTATTTTGAAGAGCCACTTTCTCAAAAACTCCACCAATCATTCCCACATTTACAGATTTGTCAATCTTTGAAATATCCTCCAACGTGAGGATCCCTTATGTTATTTGGATAATAGTTGGTGCTTATTCCTTTCATGCTTAACAAACTCTTTTTTCATGCCTTAGGTGTTATGTGTTATTGTCATCTTAGTGACTCTGTTGAGACCTATCCCAGTCCTCTAGGCCATCAAACATCACTAATAAGACCAGATCATCCATGTTGAAACACCTACAGGCAGTCTTGACACTTGCACTCGGTTCCGACACCTCCATTGGTCCTTGATATCACTTAAAACATTAAACACTAACTCTTACCATTTTGAGGCACATTATTATGAAGTTGCTTCTGCTGTCATCGAAGTGACTGATTTCTGCTCTTGAAAGCTGCAACGGCAGGTGATTCTGTGGAATAATGACAAAGTTTGATCAAACATATATATGAATGTTTTTCTTGTTTGAAGTAAAGCAGATCAGCTCGTCTTTGTTTTTCACTAAAATCAAATCAGCCCTCTTTGTTTCCTAACTCATTATCTTTCTCTAAGGCCTACCAACTCTTATTTTGCCATTTTAAACCAATTCTCATACACCTATGATGTCTTTCACCAAGCTCCTGCTCTGCCTTTTGTCATTCCTTGTATTCATTGGTAACTTGGCCAATAGGCTAAACAACTTCAATCATGACAACCTTTTCTTGGCATAGAGCAAACAACAAAATAGATCTTAGGTGAAATCATAGTGTATGGCTTCTATATGCAAACCTTCAACAGACAAACACGACACAACATTCACAAAAGGGCTTTATTATTGGAAGTTCTGTAGGGCTACTACAAAGGTGAGTTTAGGTTTCACATATCAATTTGATTAGTAAAGGTCCTGCTTTAGAGGATTGATGTCTATGAGTGCTCAACAATTCATTTATTCAGAATTTTTTTTTATATTAACACCAAAGCAATTGTTTAAGAGTGAGTTTGTGCTCTGGGTATCAATCTGATTGTGAAAGGGCCTGCTTTAGAGAATTGGTGTTTGGCTTAGACTTGTTTTATGTTTTTGTGTGTGTGTTAT
Source organism: Sequoiadendron giganteum (assembly GCA_007115665.2). Lineage (NCBI taxonomy): Eukaryota > Viridiplantae > Streptophyta > Pinopsida > Cupressales > Cupressaceae > Sequoiadendron > Sequoiadendron giganteum. The sequence continues at coordinate 673,173,226 of CM021104.1, forward strand.
TTAATTGTTGTGTCAGATTTAAATTGAAAGGTCAATCATAAGACTGTTGTAATTATAATTGTTTTGATTAATTGGCAGCAATTTTCTTCCAATTTACAAATGTTTTTAGAATTTCCTCTGACCTTATCACTTTCTTCTATCTATCTAAGATCCCCAAATTAGATCAAATCTGCATTGTATATAGTGCACTCATATTAAAGAAGGAATATGCAGTCTTGCATATACTTTGCAGACCCCTGGTCAAAAACAAAATGTTCCTCGTTCAAAATGATACAGTGTGTGCTCAATAGTTTCTCTTTCAAGCAAGTATTTATCATTTACTTATTGGAGTGGATTTTAAAAAACGTTCAGAAACAATTACAATTCCACCAAGGTCTATATTTTCATTTATTGTAGCAGGTATTACTAAAGTGGATTAGTAGGTGTCTTTATGAGATTAACTTACGGCAAATATTGCAAAGATGAAAAGCAATAATAATCAACTTCTCTTGAAGAGTGAAAAGATGTTTTGCCTCAATCTTAACACAAGGAAATACACAATACATCTACATGTCTATTCGTTTATCTCTAAAATGATGTGTACTTTACAGCTCATAAATTATAAAATGTCACTTTACTCGCTATAAAACTGGCCTACACAGCAACTTCAATAAGAAGATGAGAAATTAAAATATGATCATATCAATTTACAGGCTATGTATATAGTTATCCATCAAAACCAAAGAAGAAACTCAATATCTACAAATTGCCTGTTTTACTGGCAATTTTTTAATCACTTGCTTTCATCAAGTCTTCCAATATCACCTCTTTATTCTGGATGCAAGCTGAAGATCGCTGTGATACAATGAACTGAATGGGGTGTTGAAACTTCCATTACCTAGCTAAAGATCATTTATCTTTCCTGTCAAGTTATTATTTGCAGCTGCAGAATGAGCCTGATCAAACTGGCCAGAAGCCAAAGCCTTTTGCTGCTGAAAAAACTTTTGCCTCTCAGTATATTTTGATGGAGGTGGGGGTATAGCAGGCATTGCAGTTTTGTCATGTATCTGAGGACCTTTGTGATTATTCTCAACCTGTGGAGATCGAAGGCTGGAGGTAATTTTGTCATTCTGCACCTCCAAGTTACTGCATATTGGATCTATCTGCTGCACTTCTGGAATATTCCTTTTTCTCTCATGTCCCTGAACTGAATGCATGGCTTGCCGATGATTATGCATTTTCTTTTGTTTTCCATTATACTGAGTTGTTGGGATGACTGAACTAGTTTTGCTTCCATTTGAGTGTGTTTGAGTCTCATCTTGCAACTGGGGCGAATGTTGTTCTCTTATTCCAATCCCTTGGGACATCGATTTTTTGTTTGGAGTAGCCTTCTGAAAGACTGATGATGGCTGTATATATTTTCCTGGGTTAACTTCTGGTAGAATTTCTGAAGGTGGTGACTCATATGTATCAACACTGAGAAGATCTAGATTTTGCACAGCCTTGTTGAGCGGAGTATTGACCTTCAGGCCTGAAGGTGGAGAAGGTTGAGTAGTAGGTTGGCTTCCTGTCCTTACGCTAATTTCCCCTTCAGATTGTGTGCGAACTCTTGAAGACCTGCAAAGTGTAAAAAAGCATAATTACCCAACTTGGATAACATTTTGCAAACTTTGGAACCAAGATTGTGGACCTCTGATTACAAATATTCCTGCTATCTTTCCGTAGGAATACTGATCAAACACCAATGGACCACATAAGCCTGATTCTATCGGTTTAAATTAGAACAAGCTAAATTCCCATATCAATTTTGGGAATCGATATTCTTGAGTTTTACTTTTCTCTTCTCATAAACTATCAAGTGTAACCTAAAATATCCTTATAAAACATCTTCAACGATAGAATGTGCTTTACACTCATAACAATCCAAGAGCTAACAATATAGATTTATTGCATAAAAATACAATTAAAAAATGACTATGCTAAATTTCTAAACAAGCTACTGCAGAACACAAGTATTCCATGCTGTATCTAGTAGTTCATGTAAAGATAGAAAATATGAACTGATAAAGGAAAATAAATGACTGCTTGACAAGGCATCTAACTTCTGTAAGAATATTTCATGCAATAGGAAATTACCTACGAAATAGCTGTCCCTCATGGTCTTCTGCTGCTTCTTCTTCCCGGTCAATGTTTACCAGAGGTAGTGAAGGAATAGGCATGTTTTCTGAGGGATTGTAGGATCCAGAAGCAATTGCATCATGTTTTGCAAGAACATGCTGCAACTCATCATTCAATGCAAGACCCTGAAAAAGAAGTTGTTCATCTCTGCAAAGAAAAAACCAATATTATATGATTTCTGCACAATAAAGATACATAATCAATCATAGCCTGCAATGGAAATGATCTATAAAGCCAAATAAATGACACTAATCAAATCCATGTTTTGAAAGCTTTGTAGTCAACAGTTTACCACATAGTTGGTAAGGGTTTTTAAATATAAGCTAGAAAGAACTGAAGAACTAGCTACACAAATTTTAACAAATCTATTAAACTGTATGGTAATAAAATGAAGTATGCAAAGAAAAAAATGGCTAGTACGAAGTTGTGACGACTAGTTGCATTGCTCGCTGCTGGTTAAAGGAGCACTGTTCAACGAGGTCCATTATTATTTCTTCTTTTACTCCCTGCACAATAAGGAACATTTTAAACAAGAGTGGCTTGAAAAACCTGACTAAATTTTTTCATTGATTTGCACTTTAATAAATAAATAATAAATTAATAAAGCCCCTTTACTTAGATGATGTCTTTTCAACAAATAAAAATCCCAATAGACAACTACTGCACCTATTCCACAGAACTATGTGTAATATTTGCCACTAATCTTATGCTGTACAAGTTTTGTCCATGAACTAGACTTTGCATTACAGTCCATTCATTATTTTTAAGAAAAAACCATCATACTAAAATTTCAAAATCATAGGAATCAGGGTTTCAGGTGACTAAAGTTCAAAACTTCGGATCTATTGGTTTTCCATTCAATCAGAAAGACATGCACATAAAACATGCCAAACACTTATCCAAGATTCCAAGTCAGCAAATGATAGCCCCCATTAGAAACACCACCATAACAGTTAACAAATTTTTCATGTTTTGCAACCCATATGTCTGATTAAAATGAAAATAAACCATATAAATCCTAAAGGCCTTCTTAGAATACCCAGCGTTTTCAGAAATGTCAGCAAAAAATTAACGAGTAGAAAAACAGATGGAACTTCTAGAGATCACATGAATTTTTGAATCAGTTTCCACATGAATAATATCTTCCCCTGTGCCCAGCTTCAAACAGTACAAGCTTTATTCCCATAGTTTTGGCAACATTAATAGTCAGAATGCCAAAGCCAACCTCCAGAAACAACATGCCACCTTTTTAGTTGCAAAACTTTCCTTGCACCTGTCAAGACAAAGACTCCTTTTAGGGCTGCTAGTGTAATTATATTGCACATTATGTTTAAGTTTACTTAGGTAAATTAATTTTATTTACTTAGGCAAATAAGCAAATAACTAGCACACGTCATCTCCTTGATTGATGGGATTCTTGTGCCACTTCTACTTTATTCTCTCCTCAATTGATGGTATAATTTCAATTGACACCACTGCTCCTACACATTGAGTCAGTCTACCAGATCACTATGGCTAACTCGACCCCTCTGGAACACTTGTCATGATAACTTGTGCATCCCAAAGTTTATGTATTGTAGTCCATTTCCTTTGTTTTTAATCAAGAATCTTGAATACAAATATTGGAATGTTATTGTTCTTATCTCGTGTGCATTTGAATTTATGTCATCATAGTTGTTTGTTCCTAGGTTAGATTTATTTTTAATCTAATTTTTCATTAAATCTAACATAGTATCAAAGCATGGTAGGTTTTCATTTCACTCATTGGAGATACAACATTTGTTTCTTTCATCTAAAGATTTATAGTCTTGAAATTTTGAGTGATCTTAGATCACCTATTGTAGGAGGCCTTCAATGAAGAAACAATCCATCTCATTTCTTTCAAAAGGTTTGAAAAAGCTAGGCTTGACTTTCATTTCATTCCCAATCACACATTGTGAAGTCAACTTGTATTTGTGTTGGGTAATTTTTAGCTTCTATGAACAACTCAATTTTTAGAGCACTTTGGCACAAAAATGACCTCACCACCATGTCCAAAATGTTAGTTTTATGATCAGATTTAACAGAAAGCAGAGAATGCAACACATGAACAATAAACACAGCAGTTTACCCTCGGAAAACCCTCCTACTTGAGGGAGAAAAACCCAGCAAAATATATCTCTTATATATCAGACAAAAGTGCAGAAATCTGCTTTACAACTAGACCCTTCACAAGGGTGAATTAATATAATGAATAATAGCACCTACCCTTTGATGCAAAGAAGAATATGTTTCTATTTGAAGTCGATCTGCTTCTACAAGATTGTAATCTGCTGCTGAAGGGTGAACTTCTGCTCTATAGAAATGTGAATTGAAGAGAGAAAAGACTTGATATAGAAATGAATAATCATCACCTTACATATATACCAATCTAGGTGACTTTTCATCAAGGTTGGCTCCCTTAGAAGAAAAAAATAATAATTGCAATTAGTAGGCCAACCTGCCTTTAATTAAGGAGAAAATATCTCCTGAAGCTATCAAACACTAACACTCCCTCTTAGCTAGGGAGATATTTTCTAGATATCTACGTCATGGAGTCTCTCAACATGATGCCCACAATGGCTACACCCATTTGTGGAAAGCACAAAGGTTCATCACGGAGTCTCTCAACGTGATGTCGTCATGGAGTCTCTCAACATGACGTCTCATCTCAATCCCAGAGATGAACAAGGGCTCGCACCTCATATTTCTCCGTCTCAAAGATATACACTACAAGGGCTTTCACCTCATACTTCTCCGTCTTAGAGAAATATACACTACAAGGGCTTTCACCTCATACTTCTCCGTCTTAGAGAAATATACACTACAAGGGCTTTCACCTCATACTTCTCCGTCTCAGAGAAATATACACAAGTGCTTTCACCTCATACTTCTCCGTCTCAGAGAAATACACACTACAAGGGCTTTCACCTCATACTTCTCTGTCTCAGAGAAATATACACTACTAGAAATCTTCATGACAATGTGACTCCCTCTAAAGCTCCAAGTACTTGCATCAACCTCCTGACCTCCTTGTCCAAGGTTGCCTCTGTTGGTTTGTCAGAATCCCTCTAAATGTTAATTCCTCCTCTTCAAAGAAACTGATCGCAATGACAATCTAAATAGTTCTTCCTCTTTGAGAGATGTCTACAGTTATGTGCCACCAACTCAATCCCATGGCAACAAGTTGTGTCTCTATTCTTCAGCCTACGTGACTTCCTCACAGGATGCATCAAGCTCTTCCTCCCTTGAATGCAATCTCTCATCATCCTTTTGCTCCTCGATCTGTCCTAGAAGCATTTTAGAGAGATTATTAATAGTTCATAGAATTAAACTATCCCGAAGAGAAATACCAATGCATACATGATTCACTATTCCAATGTTATTGCATGAATTAATAACTACATAAAATTCATGAACATTATTCAAGGGTACAAGCATAAAATACTTATCTCTTTATTGTTTGACATAGCTTTTCAAGGTCTTCTTGCTGCTTAAAGGTGTGCTTTGCTAACCTTGGCCACAGTTTTGACCACACATTGCCATCATAATAGTGCACCACAATTCAACTCTCTTCCTCTTATCCTTTATGTGGAGTTCCATAATGTAATTACCACATTTTGATTGTTGAGCAAACCTTTCACTTGGCACTACTTTGAAATGGTAATTTCACTTTATGATTTGTCATCCTTTCCTTTTGGCACACTTTCCCTAGCTATCTATAATATCCTAGGGTTTACAACTGAATAACCAGTTACAAGTCTGGGGTTAACTCAGTTCTAATGAGATATATTAAAATCGTAGGTCTGAAACCTATCTTTTAGTATTATAATTGCAAACTGGAATTTAAACTTTCACCATTCACACAGATGTAGAAAGACAACCTAGTTACCATACACTTTTGCAAATAGGCAATAAACAATGGTCTCAAAATGTATTAAGACCTGAGCATGAAAGTACAAAGTTTATTGTTGTTGGAAAAATTGTGAGGAATGCTAACAATCCTTGGCCTGATTCAGATCTGATCTCCTTAGGGTTTCGACATGATTGACTTCTGGAAGGAAATACCAGATGCACAATGATATAATCGCTCCAATGGAAAGAAAGCTCGCCTCCAAAATGAGGGATTGAGGCGTGCAACCCTCAATCTGTTGCTTCTCTAATTCACAGGTCCTAATGCAAATTGTTGGTCTGTTGCAGGCACCTGGAACTCCACTTTAGGGCTGTATAATCCTGCAACACAACCGTCCAACACTCTTCCATTGGACCCACAGCGATTGAAAGTACTCAGGTGGATAGTCTAGGTAATTCGCTGCCTGATATGGCCTGTTGCAGACTTGAAATGTGGTGACAACCTCAAAAAGGAGTTGAGGGTTTCGTCTCAACCTCCCTAATCAAGTTCATGCCCAATTCCTTAATCAAATTTTTAATATAATAGAATAAACCTCCTTCAAAATGCTTAAACATATCTGATTAGATGTTCGCCTGAACCCACTTTGATACCATGTTAGTTTTATGATCAGATTTAACAGAAAGCAGAGAATGCAACAAATGAACAATAAACACAAGAGTTTACCCTGGGAAAACCCTCCTACTCGAGGGAGAAAAACCCAGCAAAATATATATCTCTTATATATCAGACAAAAGTGCAAAAATCTGCTTTACAACCAGACGCTTCACAAGGGCGAATTAATATAATGAATAATAGCACCTATCCTTTGATGCAAAGAAGAATATATTTCTACAAGATTGTAATCTGCTACTGAAGGGTGAACTTCTGCTCTGTAGAAATGTGAATTGAAGAGAGAAAAGACTTGATATAGAAATGAATGATCATCACCTTACATATATACCAATCTAGGTGACTTTTCATCAAGGTCGGCTCCCTTAGAAGAAAAATAATAATTGCAATTAGTAGGCCGACCTGCCTTTAATTAAGGAGAAAATATCTCCTGAAGCTATCAAACACTAACACAAAAGATGTCAAAACATATGGATCAATTATAAAATCATCCAAACCAGAGCAATTTGGAAGAAAGGAAAAAAAGTTATCCCAAGGCTGCCATACAATCTACATGTACCAATCTGATGTAGGTCTATTTTTAAGAAACAAAACAAATAAAATTCTTAGTTCACATTGACTTACAAGATGAGGGTATTGTTGACATGTGTTTTATGACAACACCAACACAGAATAAAATGTCCAACGGTCACTCTATTCTCTCTTGATCAAAGTATTCCGCATGCTAAGATTGCGTGAAAGTTCATGCGTTCAACTCCAAGGTTCCTTTTATTGCGAATAGACTTAGTTGGTTGATGTGAATATGCTGGGTATTCCAAGGGGGACTTATGTAGTTGTTCAACTTTGTGAAGCAGTTAGGACCATGAATGATTTGACAATGAGGCTCTGATTCCTAAGTTAACCGAGAAAATACTGAATTTAAAAGAGATAAGGGGAGAAATTCTACAATCTATTTCTAAAGGGTGGAATGTGAGGATCAACTTAAACAATATTCAAACCAAACTTTGTTTCGCCTCCCCTTTGGACAACTCTGACAAAGTTGGTGCAATTTTCAAAGGATGAGAAAGGTATTCAAATTATGATTCAACATGCGCACCCCATCACAACGATGCAAGTGAACACACACGAATCACAATCGAAGTTAGGTGCTGAAATTCCAGTTGACCACGTAGGGCAGACTTACCATCAGCAAGCCCACTAGTGGTATGGATAAAGGAAGACTTGTCCAAACTAAACGCCACACTCCACAATTAACGACTACTTGCATGAAATAAAAGTCTATTTTACTCTATCTATTTTGAATTGGAAAGATGAAATGGCCTTGCTAGCTACTCATAACAAAAGAAGAAATCACCAAGCAATGAAACTCTTTGTATTATGAAAAGTGTTCACAACAACCGTTTACAAAACTTTCAAAGGGAAAGCTTTCTTTCCTTTTCAAACTAAGCCAACTTCTAGCTCTACTCTCTATCTAGTCTAACTTCTATCTTCTCTACTCTCTAACTTCTTGATCTAATCTAATATATTACAAATGAGGGGGGATGCCCCTTTTATAGTTGGTCCAGTCCAGCGGACGGCCTAGATTCAATTACAATGAAGGGCTCAAATTGAGCCACATATGCCCTAATTAGGGTTTTTTCCCTAAAAACCGCCACAAAGAGGAGTGGGTAATAAATGCACATAAGATTCTCCACTCCTCATCAGGAACCACTACGAGCAATTAATGCCCACTATCTTCCTCCAGAAGATTCTTGTCTAGAAACGTGTTCCCACTGTTCTTCTCCGCCAATTCTATTGCGTTAGGAGGAGGCAACAACACTTGGTTCAAACCCTCCTTGCAAAAATTTCTTCCTTAAGTCCTCCTGTTGCTTTCATTCCCGGATGCCATTCTCTCTCGTAACTTTCATGTTTTTTCAGCTCATTGCCTTGGGCGTATTTAGCCCATTGTGCACCACGTTCTTAATGCCTTAGACAAATCCTCACTGCCGTTTCTTTTTCCAAAGTTGTAACGTTGTCCGGCTTCATCACCTCCAGTTCCCATGCTCTGGCCCTGGTGTTCATCTTGCAAAACAAAAAGAAGAGCATCAAAACATTTATAATATAAATTCACTTTAATTACCCAATTCCCACGTTCTGACTTTCAAGGTCTGCTTGACCTCTAGATCTGATAAAATTCATCACTTTCCTAGCAAACTTTCATCATGGGCACATTGTGTGTTGGGGCATATGCCGTCTTGTTGTTTTCATCCTCCTGCCTTAGCAATTTCATTCACTTGCCTTGTCCACCCTCCTTTAGGAGCTTGATGACTTGGATACAATTCCACTCGTCTTGAGCTTGAATGCATTTGACCCACTCTGCTTTCCTTTTCCATGTCTTAGAAAATTTATCCATTTGAGCCTTAGAAAATTTGTTAAACGGGCGCCAGGCCAAAATCTTTGTCAAAACAACACGAGCAAGGTGTGGAAGAACTTTAAATCATCTCCCAATGGGAAATGTCCAATACCCAGAAGAAATTTCCCCTCAGAAATCATCGTTTTCATGTGTATCCAGACGAAGGGGTAAGTTTCAAAAATAATAATAAAAAAATGCTAAGGTTTATTCCATTTTAATTCCGGACATATTCCACACCTGCAGTCTTCATTTTTCATGCCTTAGCATTTTTCCTTGACTTCCTTGAAGAATTTCCCCCTCCTGTTCATGGGCATATTTCATCTTGCCCTTGGAAATTTTAGCATCACCCCCTAGGCGTCCTTCACACTTTCACCCTTGAAAATGCCTTAGAAAAATTTAAATTCCTTGACTCTACCTTGGGCGCATTTGAGGTCTTCCAATTCTATTTTCTAACTTAGAAATTCCTCTCAAGTCTTCCTCCCCCAAGGGCGTATTTTAGATGGGGAGATTTTATTTATGACTTCACTTCGAATTATTTTATCATCATTTCTCTTGCTGGGCGCATTTCATCTAGGCTGGAGGAAATTTCATTGCCTTGACTCTCTCTTGCCATGTCCTCCTTGTAGCTTTGTAGGCTGGGTGTATTTTATACATGCTACCTTTATTTTCCTCATACTTCAAAAATTTATTCAACTCATAAGTCATAACCCTTGCTGGGCGCACTTCAGCCTTCTAGCCTCTACCTTCAATGCCTTGGATATTTACCTTTCACCCCCCTTGTAGCCTTGGGCGCATTTCAGCTAGTAAGGTATCATTTCCCATATTTAGACATTTTTTTTTTTTAAGCCCCTTTATCTTGGGCGCATTTTAGGTGTAGTGCTGCAATTTTATAACTTAGAAATATTTCAAATACCTCAACTCACCTTGGGCGCCTTTCACCCTTGCTGTTTTTATTTTGTGCCTTTGAAACTTTCAGCCACCCTTCCTATCTCTTCAGCTTGGGCGCATTTAGCACCTTCAACCTTCATTCTCAATGCCTTAGGCGTTTTATCTTCTATTTCAACTTGGGCGCCTTTTGGGGGACCTACTTTTATTTCCCACACTTAGAAATGTTTTGAGTGGCTCCCACCTCAAGGGTGCATTTCTACCCTTGAGCTTCCATGAGATGCCTTAGAGAAAATTCTTTATACACTTCCTCTCAGCCTTGGGCGCATTTTACCCTTGCTGCTTTTATTTTCAACACTTAAACATATTTCTTGATGCCACCCTCTTCCTTGGGCGCATATGACCCCTTGTACTTCCATTTCCATTGCCTTAGAAACTTTTTCATCATATAACCTTTGCTGGGCGCATTTGAGAGGTGGAGGATTAACTTTGTTTATGCCTTAGAAACCTTCAGCCACCCTTCTCCCTTGAGGGTGCATTTTGCATGTGCTACTTCTATTTGTGTGCCTTAGAAACTTTTTGAAGTGGATTTCCTAAGGTGGGCGCATTTGAGGGTAGAAGCTTTTGTTTCACCATACTTAGAAATTTTTTTATCTCCACCTCATTCAAGGGTGCATTTAGAGGGGTAAGCTTCTATTTTGTAACTTCGAAAGTCTTCTGGCCACCCACTCATCTTGAGGGCGCACTCAAGGGGGTGAGCTTCCATTTTCTTTTCTTTTTTAAGCTTAACACATTTTCCAACTCATCCTCTTGGAGCTTGGGCGCATTTCAAGGTGTCTTCTTCCAATTTAACTTGCATGCCTTAGAATTTTCACCTGAAGGGTTGAGGAGACTTCTGGAGGTGGCTCTCGAATACTTAGCCAATTTTTTAGCCTGCTTGCCCTCATTTTCTATTTTTAGTAAATTCTGGGGGTATGTGCCTCTTCGTGGCTTTTCACCTGTTTTGAACCTAGAGTCGACATGATATGCTTCTTGTGGCCTTGCTACCCAATTTATACCTGTTGCTCAAGCTTATCTGCTATTTTTAGCTCCCATGCTATTTTTAGCAAACCCTAAAATTCATAGACCTCTGCAGCTCTGATTGACCTGAAATTTGCTAGGCATGATCCTCATTGCTTGGTGAACCTGTTTACACCTGCCCCTCGTGTTGACCTGCTATTTATAGCCATGTTCCAGATACAACTTACTATAAATAGTAAGTGCTCGGATTGAGCCCAAATTTTACCAGTAGATAGCCTGAAAGATGTTGATCGCAGTGGGATATCTTCATTTTTCGAAATTCTGGCCTTTTACCCCTCTTTTTGAGTCCTGAAGCTGGAAATCCTAATCTGACTTGCATGTGCCTTGAACGGTCTCTGTTTGACTTGATTTATGTTGCATGCCATTTTGCTTGCTGAACTGAAGTGTCGGGTGGCTGCTAGAGTGAACCTGCTATTTATAGTAAGTTTCCAGAAAGTGGTCAATCTGATGTCGGATGAGTTTGCATGTCATAGTGCTTGTGGGATCTCAAAAAACCCAGAAAAACCCAGAAAACTGGTCGACATGCGGGCATTGGCTAAAAATAGTAAGTCCCTGAAAACTGCTCCATTCTGCTTGCATGTCATACTGTTGCGAAGCTCTCAGAAAACCCATAAGGAATATCCAGACATGCATTGAAAAACTCTGCATGCAAACCCTAAAAATAGCCTCTGAAGGCTGAACTCTGAAAGTCACCATCTCGATTTGCATGTTATACCATCGTGAAGGTCTCGAGAAACCCAAAAACATTCCCCAATCAGGTATTGGAGAATCATGCGTTTAAACCTTGAAAATAGCCTCCGAAGGCTGAACTGCTAAAAATAGCCAGTTGTCTGAATCTACTCAAATTTCATGTGTAGGTGCTTTGAAGTTGCCTGAATGTGCTGAAGTAGTTAGAATCCCGAAAGCCAACTTGATTTGATCTCAATCCAGCATGAAGAACAAAACCCTAATTTCATAGGCTTAGCCAAAATTTCTAAATTAGGTCAAATATGGAGGCGTCCCCGGAAGGACAGAAAGATCAAAAGATCAGAGAGACGCAAAACTACCCAAAACCAAAGCCAAAAGACCGAAATGGAGCAAAATTTAGGGGGTCCCCATTTGAATGGGGCGATGTGTGAAAAGGTCACAACAGGTACAAGGTATGTGGGGGTACCCGACCTTGCTTGGGCCATTGTGCTGCAATTTTTTAAATTATCAATAGCTACTCTACAATACTTTCGCTAAGCCTATGCTCATGGGCCACCTTTGAGTTTTCAGTCCACCACCCACTAGCCATTTCAACACCACCAACCTACACACGACCTTTGTGTTGTCATCCTACCATCGTCACTTCACTCATTGGCCACCTCCACCATCGGTGCCACTAGTTTACTACTCAAGCGAAACCACCACCACCCTAATTCGTTGCTTGGGCACCACCTCAACCAGCGGTGCCACCCATAGGCCACCAATAGTCCCCCTCTCCATTGCAGTTTTTATTCTAGGAGGTTAACTTGGAAGGCCCATGACTTACTTGTATGAAGGTGCACTTTCAACCTCTTTTTGTTTTGAAATGAGCTAATTTTCCAAGTACTTTGTAGTGATGTAATTGGTTTCTGCTTGATGCTTGGTTTGTCGAAAAATCACAGTTTCTTAGAGATTTAACTCTCCTCACTTTGCAACATCAAACACCAATAACTTTCTAATACAAACTCCTACCAACAAGCCATTTTTTTAAAGTGAGATTTTTTGTGTAGTACATAGTGGTGCCATTTGCTTGATTTGATTTTACAACAAGATTATACTTTCCGATTTCTCTCTCTTATCTCTCTTGAAATTGGAAACAACTTGGGAAACAAAAAAAAAGTATGTAAACACACTAATTTATAAAGGTGCCACAAATTGTACTTTCTAGGGGTGTCATTGAGCAATTTAGGAGTAAGGGGTTAATGCAAATGCACTCAACTTATAAAGTATCATTTCATGAACTTGTCATGGGGGGCTTACACATGGGCATTTTGTAATCAATGAACTAATATGAAATTCTAACTCTACTGGTGATGTAGGGTTTAACTTGAGGAAACTATCTAAATCAATAATAGGTTTTTCACTCCATCCTTCTATCATCACCTTGGATAGACAATTATAAGTCCTACCAAGACAACATCCTAAAGATTCACCTCTTGTCCATCCCTTTGGGCTTGTTCCTAAAATAGGTACTTATTGGTGGAAGCAAGTATGCGCTAACAAGAATGATCATGTCCACAGATAGGAATAATTTTAGTGTTGATGATCACACATCATGAGAAATCTCACACATTGAGTGCCCTCACACTCTTTGGACCAAATTTTGGAAGATGCATGTAGTCCTGATGAACCTCCATCCTCAAATAATTCTACTATGGACTATCTTCTATCCCTTGATTCTGAGAATCCTTCAAGGAGCTTGCTTATTGGGAAGATTTTGATTGTTGTGATGACAAAAACAATTATCCTAATGCTCTTCTCTTACACCTCCAACACCAACAACTTTGCAAGTTATTCATACTTTGGTATCTAAAGTGGACGAATGTGGAATGCATATTATAGTCACATGACATGCATTATGATTCCACCTCCTTCTAGTGACACTACAAATTTAGAGTCACTTCACGAAAGGCTTCCAATGATTCTCTTTAACAAGTTCACACTTGTCTTCTTGATCATTGGGATGTCTACTTATCGGATGTACATCTTTTTTTTGTAGAATCCCGCATTTTGGATCTTGACAACACCATCAAGGACATTTCTTCTATTTGATGACAATTTACATCAAGTTGCATCTCCTATTCCAGATGTTTTGAGGGTACATCCTAACCCTCTTGTTCTTTCTCTACCTTATTAGGCCTCTATCTTGACACATCCTAATTTGGATTTGTTCAGATCTCATATCTTTGTTGAGAGCCATTTGTTTATGCTAATGTTCTCAAATATTGCATGGTACTTCACCCCATTAACTAGTTTCAATCATCCTAATTTCTTCATTCACTCCACCACTTGAGTGGGAATTCAATAGTTTGACAACTTGAATTTCTTTCTTCTAAAAGGAAGATGCATTGTTCATTGAAAAGGACCTTCTACAATATTCGCCCTGTGGTGTTTTTTAGCTACAATCTCTCTTTTCTATGTGGAGGGATGCATGGGCTTTATCTTGTAGGAAATTGAGGACACTATTTGTCCTCTCCTTTGGAAAAAAAAATTGCTATAATTTTGCTCTTCTTTTGGGGCATGGGGTGGGGTAGATTCTCTTTGTATCTTGGGATTCTTTTAGATTGCATATTGGTTCCTTGTACAACTTATCTTGATAGGACCCATTTATTTTTTACCTAAGTTGTACTTAGGGGGAACACTGGCATAACTACAATACACCTTATATTTAATTTTATTGAGGTAATTCATTTTGTTTACTTAGGGAAATTAGGAAATAATGAGAACATGTCATCTCCTTGATTGACAAAATCATTGTGCCAACTCTACCTCATTCTCTTTGATTAATAGTAGTTAGGTGCCACCACTCCCTCATCAAGTGAATCACTTGATACCACCAACGTTACATGTTGAGTCAATCTACCAAATCACTATTGGCCAGCTCAACCCTCTAGAATACTTTTCACCTTGACTTGTGCACCCCAGAGTTTATACTAAAGTCCATTTCCTTTGTTTTTAATGAATCTTGAATGTAAATATTGGAATGTTGTTATTCTCATCTTGTTTGCATTTAAATTTATGTCATCATTGCTATTTGTTCCTAGGCTACATTTATTGCTGCATATATTTCTTTATTAAATCTAATAAGGTCTCTTCAATGTTGAATTTCCAATGCTACTTGTGGGTCAAACCCACACTTGTTTTCTACTCTATGAAGAAAACACACACACACTTACACTAAGAGGGGGGGTGGCAGAGGGTGTGCAGGGTGGGGGAATCAGTATAATACCAACTTTTTCAATTTATAACTTTTGCAATCATAAAACAATAATCAAGATATTCACACATGCAAGATCTAACAAAAGCGAACACAAGATGCACACACGATTTTACATGGAAACCCTTGCGGGAGAAAACCACAGAAAAACATTGCTTTTATAGAAAACTTCTTACGACTTTGTAGGCACCAACCCACAGGAGACACCAATCCCCTCCACTGAGCACCAAATCAGCAAGAGACACCGATCTCTTTGAGAAAGAGGCTCCAACCTTTGAAATACAAAATAATGATGATGTTGTTGGATCTGCCCTAGATCCCTTCAAAAGTCTGCAATCTTCTGCACACAAATCTGCATTGATCTTCTGCTCTAAAACCTCCACTCAGATCTGCAATATGATTTGCAAAATGTGCTCACAAATCTGATCACAAAGGTGTGCTACTTCCACAAATATTCTGCTCATAAGGTCTGCAATAATTTGCCAATAATATCTACTCATAGGTCTGCAATAATCTTCATAAATATCTGCTTGTTTATGCTCCTTAGATCTGCTCCCAGGTCTGCTCCCAGGTCTGCTCATTAACTGCTTGAATGGGAATGATATTCAGTGAATTGCTTTTTAATTTGAACCTCAAAAACCAAAAATATTTTTCATTTATTTTATTTTGCCTCCAATAACTTGGGCACACCTTCCTAGAAGGGGGTCGGCCCACTTAAAAATTAACATTGATTTATTTTGAATTTTACAAAATCCAAATTTGGGGCGGATCAAAGGAGGTCGGCCTCATAGACATTTAATTTTGTTTTTATTTTATTTTCTTCAGTACCCTACAATATTTAATTTTATTTGATTTTTCTCTTAGGTTGGCCAGCAATAGGACATCATGGAGAAAATCCTTTGATATCAATGACAACTATAATTCTAACATTGTAGAGTTCCTACCTCCAACATTGGGGAAACCTTCAAACAAGAAGTCAATTTAGCAAAAAACATACTTTCCAAAAGGGATTAGATCTAATGAGATTTTTTGAACAGCTTAAATTTGGCTTCCCCAAAACATTTCAAGACTTGCAACCAAAATTACTTTATATTTTTAGGTAATCCTTGTAAGATTATTCTATTTTTTTCTATCCTAGAGGGAAAAAACAACCATCCAACAATAACTATATTACAATTCTACTGCCAATATCATGATTTTTCCCCCAATTGGACCATCGCTCACACTAATGGGTAACCACTAACCCTATAAACAATCTTTTCATAGCTATAGCACTAAAGTTGTCCCCTCAAACATGATTGGGTGATGCCATCCAAAATATCTTCCATCCTAAGAAAGGTGCAACTCCAACAATCACTAAGATGAAAGTTCTAGCTCTTGACTTTGGATTCTTCAAGCTCCATTCCACCAAACCACTTGCTCTATTGCAATTGAGGTCCTTTAGGTACTCCCTTAGAAGATAGAAGAGTGAGTGACATTAAAGCACTCGATAGGTTGAGAGCTTTTAAACACTCCATGAATAAGGTAATTTATGCTCTCATGCCAACAAAAAGGCCTTTAGGACATTTATGGGTTGAGTGCCATTAGGGCATTAATAAATTGAGAACCTTTCAAGCATTTATTGGTTGAGGGCCTTTAGTGCATTTATACTCTCTTTCCACGAAGGGCTTGATTAATGAGAGATGATCCGACCTTTTGGTCGAGGGCCTCTAAGGACTTTATGCCTCTCTCAATGGAGGTAGGCATGACAATCAAGAGATCCCTCTACCTTTATATTAAAGGGGAGGACCTTTAGGCACACAATCAAGGACTCTCACCTAAGGAAGGTGTATGCAGAGGTGCAAGATTGAGACAAGTAAGTTTGCAAAAACAGAGAGGTCTCCAAGATATGAAGCTCAAACCATAAGTCTGATAACAAAAGAATTCCTAATATGAATTTTCACAAAACAATTAGAGCATAATGAGCAAAGATTCCTTGCATATGCGAAAAAAATTAATAAGTGGTTTCTAAATTATTCAATGGATAAGCAAATGATACACTAAGAGAGTTTACAAATCCCTACCCATTAGGTTAGCATAAGTAAAAGACTTTTGTAAGGTGATAGACCATAAGAAAGAATTGACTTTTTAGAATCACCACAAGTTCCAAATACTATGAGACAGGTTTGGAATGATCCATCAAGTTTGTGCAGGTGGAGTTCTAGACCCACAATTAGCTAAACTAGTCCCTTACCCCAACCAATTTGGCCCTTGTCTTGGATTAATGAGCAATCCCTACCGAGAAGGATTTATGATAACTTCCTTTTCAAATCCTAGCTATCAACTTCAACCCACTTAGAAGGTATTTTTAGTGTTTCAATATAAACTCTTGTTGAGAAACAAGGATAAAATGAATAACAAAATCTTGGTGGGAAACATTAGCATAAAGTGAGGGATGTTTCCTTCAAAGGGAATTCTTGGTTTAAAAAAAAAAACTTCATTCTCATACCAAATATTTGGGTACCAATATTCTACTCCAAATGTTCCACAATGTTTGTAGGTTAGAGTGTAAGAGACCAGGTGTCTCTCAACCCGATCACTGACTGAAAACTACTATGTTTTTGTTTGTTTTCTGATTTTTGATATTTTTTGTGGTTTTTTGCAGCAAATAGGGATTTGCGATTTTGAGAAATAAATGTAAATAAATTCATAAATAAATAGTAAAGCATGAAATGACTTCCAAAACAATGGCAGATGATTTTATTATCATTATTGAACAACTACAATATTATTCCGGAGACAAATAGAAGTAATCAGATGATATTATTTAAAGAACCTGATTTTCACTTGCAGCCCCCTGGGAGGATGAGTAGAAAGTACGGCCAGCTTGTAGAGTCACTTCTCCAACCTCGAAAAGTGTGCAGATGCTTCCAAACCCCTAGGCGCCCAACATGGATGAACCAGCAGGCAAGAAATATAGGCGTTTTTCACTGGAGAAGGAAATGCGTCCCTGCTGCAGCAAAGTACGGCCTGTCAGCAGCATTAAATGCAGCCGTACCTTTCTTGGGAAGTGTGCCAAATGCCTATCTCTGATAATCTCTGGAAATCGATTCTTCTGGAAGAATAATGAAACCAAAATATGCTGAAATAAATCCACTGTAAGCTCTGTATGACTTCTGGATAAAGCCACGCTGATGGACAAGCTTCAACTGGTATTTCACAGCCTCAGTATGCCAGATTCTGAAGAGGGAACGTTCTCCAAAATCAATGTCTGCAGAAACCCTTGTTTCTCAAACCCCAATGTTCTTAGAGAGAAAATAAGATAAATAATAATAGTCATGAATGATTTCGATTTCTCTTTGAGGAAATATATACCTCTTCTCAAAAGTTCGACCTTTCTCATAAATCATTTAAATTCATTTAAATGATATAAATTCGCCTCTTTTAAACTTAGGCATTTCATTTAATAAAAGGCGTCCCACTTAAATAAGTAATGAATACTTATTTAATTATAACATTTCACCTTTATTATAAAGTATTAAATACTTTATAATTCGCCCTTTAATAAACATTTTAATATTTCATTAAAGTAACTTTATAATATAAAGTCAATTTAATTAATCTTTTAAATAATTATCAAATCCTCTGATAATCACTGTACGCTCATCAAATCATCCAACTGGGTCGAAACTGAGAAGACCAATTGAAAAAGGTGCCCTGCCAAAAATAGTAACCCTTGTCTGCCTGACTTACTAAAAATAGTAAGTATCTGAAAAACACTTTGTGAGGGTCTGCAAAGGTCCAAACCTAAATCAATTGATGGAGTAAGGTTCCCGAACGTAGGATACTGCCTCAAGTGATCCTCTATACATGTCTGTCAGCCTACGAGGATCCAGAATGATAGGCTAACCTCTGAACTAGCTGCACTGTCTAGGAAGGGGACATTACAGTCCGCCCTCCCTGAAATTGCTTGTCCTCAAGCAATCTCAGCTCTAGATGCTGTAAAATCTCCTCAGACTCCCAAGTAGCATCCTCAACTGGCAAATCTCTCCACTTGATCAAATATTCCCTGATCACCCGCTTCCGAAGATGTCTCTCCCTAACCTCAAGGATGGCATCAGGTACTAGTATCAACTTCCCCTCATCATCAAGGGGTGGCAGAACTGGAGAGGGTATCACATGTTGACCCAATGCCTTCTTCAGGCGAGAAACGTGAAACACGTTGTGAACCCTGCTATCCGCTGGTAAGTCCAACTCATATGCAACCTCGCCCACTCGTCTGATGACTCGAAATGGACCATAGTAACGAGGTTTCAATTTCTCTGCACCACTCTTCCGCAGAGTGGACTGTCAGTATGGCTGTAACATGAGATACACCATGTCACCCACTGCAAAAGAACACTCAACCCTTTTCTGATCAGCATACTGTTTCTGCTGATTCTGTGCCCGCTGAATATTGTCCCTGAGAGACCTCAAAATATCCTGCTGATCCTATAACATATCCCCTGCGCTGGGCACTCTGCTATTACTCAACACCAAATCTAAAAGGTTGGGCGCCTCGTACCCGTATAATGCCATGAAAGGTGTCATTTGTATAGTCATGTGATGGGTGGAGTTATAACAATACTCACCAAGGTATATCCACCTCACCCAAGCTTTTTGTTGTCCAGCTATATAATTCCGTAAATATCCTTCCACCCACTTATTGACGATCTCCATCTGCCCATCTGTCTGTGGATGGTAGCTGGTACTAGGTGTCAATTCGATTCCACAGAGTCTGAACAACTCCTGCCAAAAGTTGCTCATGAATCGACTGTCCCTATCCCTGACTATAGTCTGAGGCAAACCATGTAATCGGAAAACCTCTCTGAAGAAGAGCTCTGCAGTCTGCGATGCTGTGAATGTAGTGGTGATCGGAAAGAAATGGGCATATTTTGTCAGCCGATCAACAATCACATAAATACAATCCTTCCCTTGGGCCTTCGGCAAGCCCGTGATAAAATCCATTGATAAACATTCCCACTTCCTATCTAGTATCGGAAGTGGCTAAAGCAACCCGGCAGGATATGTGTGTTCCTGTTTGTTCTGCTGACAAACTGAACACTCTCGTACATACTGAAGCACATCAATCTTCAGGTCTTTCCAAGTGAACCGCTCCCGTACCAGCTTATAGGTTTTAAAATAACCGGGATGGCCCGTCATAGGGAGATCATGAAAGGCTTTCAGAACTATATCCTTCACCTCTGAATCAGGAACCAGAAAAATCCGCCCCTTGTAAATGATCAAGTCATTCACAACGGTATACCTACTATCCTGCTCTGTCCCATCAATTATGCTAGAAGCCCATGGATTCTTAGCATACTTAGCAATAATCTTGTACCTCCAATCCTCGGAAATCTGTGCCATGGCATTCAACTGAGGTCTGCGAGATAAAGCGTCAGCTACAACATTTTGTTTTCCCTTAATGAAGGTGATATCAAAATCATATGATTGCAACTTGCTAACCCATTTCTGTTGTCTCTCGTTTAGGTCTCGCTGTCCAAGGAAGTGTTTCAAGCTATTATGGTATGTACGCACACTGAATTTGCTGCCTACCAGGTATTGCCTGAATTTAGCCAAAGCGTGCATGATGGCTAACATTTCCTTGTCATAAATGCTATAAAATCTCTCGGGACCTCTAAGCTTCTTGCTCTCGAAAGCAATCAGATGTCTCTCCTGCATCAACACAGCACCAATGCCCTCTCCTGAGGCATCACAGAACAAATCAAAAGACTTCGTAAAGTCTGGTAGTGCTAACACCGAACATGAAGTCATGATCACCTTAAACCTGTCAAAGCACTCCTGAGCCTGTGGTGACCAAGCAAAAGCCCCCTTCTTTGTCAAATCAGTAAGGGGTGCAGCGTGTCGCGAGAACCCACTAACAAATCATCTGTAAAAAGCACACAACCCAATAAATCCTTTGAGCTAGGTAAGGTTCTCTGGAACCGGCCACTCAACTATAGCACGAACCTTTTCAGGGTCCATACTGACTCCCTTGGCACTGATGATGTGCCCAAGATACAAAAAATCAGCCATGCCTAGCTCACACTTGGACTCCTTGGCATACAAGGACTCCTCTGCCAAAATACCCAGTACTGTATCCAAGTGAGCTAAATGCTCCTCCCATGATCTACTGTACACCAGAATGTCATCGAAGAAGACCAATACATATCTCCTCAGCTGAGCACTGAAAACTCTATTCATCGTAGCCTGAAAAGTGGCAGGGGCGTTGGTTAAACCGAAAGGCATAACCAAGAACTCAAAATGACCGCAATGGCACCTGAACGCGGTTTTCTCTATGTCCTGCTCCCTCATCCGAATCTGATGGTACCCAGATCTCAAATCAATCTTCGTGAAGAAGATAGCACCATGCAACTCATCGATCAACTCATCAATGCGGGGAATAGGATACCTGTTTTTAATAGTCCGCTTATTGAGCTGACGGTAGTCAATACACATCCGCAGTGATCCATCCTTTTTCTTCACCAATACAACCGATGAAGCAAAAGGTGATTTGCTAGGTCTGATGTGCCCCATAGCCAACAACTCACTGATTGTTTTCTCTATCTCATCCTTGAGGCGTTTCGGATGTCTGTATGGTGTGATCATAATGGGCTTTCCGCCCTCCTCCAACTCTATAATGTTGATTGTGACCTTTTCACATCGCCCCATTCAAATGGGGACCCCTATTTTTTGCTCCATTTTGGTCTTTTGGCTTTAGTTTTGCGTCTCTCTGATCTTTTGATCTTTTTGTCCTTCCGAGGATGTCCTATCACATGACCTAATTGGAAATTTTGGCTAAGTCTGAAGCGCGTTTTGATGAATTAGGGTTTTCATTCTTTAGGCCAGTTTGAAGTTAAATTGAGTTGGCTAATTGACATCTGAGCTTAACATTGTTGTCAAAAGGCCTCTAGCAGATTCCCAATAAATTTTCACTAAGTTTTGACAACCTACTATTTTTAGTAAGTGCTCAATTTGGGAGCTTTACATCAGGATTTTGGAATTCTAACTATTCCACCACGTCTAGGGTACTCCAAGGTACTTGCACATAAAATTTGGGCAGAATTAGACAATTAGCTATTTTTGGCAGTTCGGCCTTCAAAGGCCATTTTCAGGGTTTAAACATGTGATTTTCCAATGCATGATTGGAGAATCGATCTGGGTTTTTCAAGACCTTCTCAATGATATAACATGCAAATCGAGATAAAGACTTTCAGCAGTTCAACATTCAGAGGCTATTTTTAAGATTTGCATGCAGTGATTTTTAGTGCATGTTCGGATATTCCTCATGGGTTTTTCGAGAGCTTCGCAACGGTGTAACATCCAAGCCAAGGGGATCAACTTTCAAATACTTACTATTTTTAGCCAGTGCCCGCATGCAGACCAGTTTTCTGGATTTTTCTGGGTTTTTTGAGATCCCACAGGCAGTTTGACATGCAAAATCATCTGGCAATGGATTAACCACTTTCCAGGCACTTACTATAAATAGCAGTTTCACTTCGGCAGCCACCCAACACTTCAGTATCACGAACAGAGCAGCATGCAACAGAAACGAGGTCAAACGGAGACCGTTCGAGGCACATGCAAGTCATGTTAGGGTTTCCAACTTCGATGCCTAAAAAGAGGGGTAAAAAGCCAAAATTTCGAAAAACGAAGGTATCCCATTGCGACCAGCATCCTTCAGACAATCTATTGGTAAAATCTGGGTGCAATCTGAGCACTTACTATTTATAGTAAGTCGTCTACAGAGCAGGGCTATAAATAGCAGGTCAGCATGAGGGGCAGGTGTGAACAGGTTCACCAAGCGACGAAGACCACGTGGTGAAAAATTTCAAGTCAAACGGAGCTGCAAAAGTCAAGCAATTTTAGGATTTGCTAAAAATAGCAGATGAGCTTGGGCAACTGGTATAAAGGGGTGGCTGGGGCATTGAAGATTTCCAAGTTAAGAGCTAGGGCAGGCAGGTGGAAAATAAGCCAAGTGTTCAGATACACCAAGAAGGGTGGCATAAAATTTGCCTAAGTCAAAAATGGAAGTGTATCCTCTCATATGCGCCCATCATGGAGGAGGAGGTATGAAAAGTTGCCAAGATATTCGAAATAAAAGCAGCCTACCTCAAATGCGCCCTCACTTTGAAGTATAGGACTTGAAAAAAAAAGTTAAGGCAAGCTGAAATGAGAGTAGACCCCTCTAAATGCGCCCTAGGCAAATGGTTGAGATAGCAAGGCATTAAAATTTTCTAAGTCATTGGAGATGAAAGTACAAGGGGTCATATGCGCCCAAGGAAGAGGGTAGCATCAAGAAACTTTCAAAGTTACAAAATAGAAGCTTACCCCTCTAAATGCGCCCTTGAATGAGGTGGAGATGAAAAAATTTCTAAGTATGGTGAAACAAAGCTTCTACCCTCAAATGCGCCCAACTTAGGAAATCCACTTCAAAAAGTTTCTAAGGCAATGGAAATAAAAGTAAGCTTGCCTATATGCGCCCAAGCTAAATTGGAGAAGACTTAAATTGTCTAAGGCATGGAAACAAAAGCTTGAGGTAGTATTTGCGCCCAACAAGTGTTAAAAGGTGAAGTTTCTAAGTTAGAAAATAGAAGCAGAGGACCCTAAATGCGCCCAGCTTACAAGGCTGCAAGGAAGACATGTCAAGAGAATTTCAAGGCGTGGAAAGTACCTCCTCCATAGGTGAAGTGCGTCCAGCAAGAGAAGTGATGATAAAATGTTTTCTAAGTATCAAGATGAAAGCACCAAGGGTGAAATGCGCCCCAGCTGAGAAGTGAGTTGAAAGAGATTTGCTAAGGCGTGGAAAACTGCAGCACATGGCCTCAAAGGCGCCCTTGACTTGAGGTGAAGGAGCTTAAAAAAAGTTCTAAGTATGAAAATTGCAGCACACCTCATAGAATGCGCCCAAGGGGGATGAGGACTTGTAAAAGCTTCTAAGGCATTGAAAGTAGAAGCTAGAAGGCTGAAATGTGCCCAGCCAGGGTCAATGGGGTAAAGACATTTCTAAGTAAAGAGAAATGGAAGTCCCCCCTTCAAAATGCGCCCAAGTTAATGATACCAAGCAAAAGATGTTAAGGCGTGAGAGACTAAAGCTTGCCTGGCTAAATGCGCCCAAGCAAGGAACATGACTTGAAAATATTTCTAGTGAAAGAAGCCTACCTCAAATGCGCCAAAGGAGGTGAAGGGGATAGTGAAGGCCTTGAGGAAATTGTCTAAGGCGTGGAAAATAGAAGTTGAGAGGGCTAAGTGCGCCCACCTTGAGTGAATGTTTGAAAAATTTCTAAGGCATAAACATGAAAGTGCAAGATGCTAAATGCACCCAAGGTTGCTGAAAGGACAAAAACATCTAAGGCATTACATTGAAAATATAAGTTGATACATGAAAATGAGCCCTTCTTGGGTAAGTTGGCAAAATTTTAAAAAATTCTCTAAGGCATTTCTAAGGCAAAGTGAGAAATACGCCTAAGGAGGGAGGTATTGTTAAAATCTCCAGAGACAAGATCAAATGCACCTGGGAACAAGGAAAATTCTTCAGAAAAACTAGGGAAAATGCTAAGGCATGAAAATGAAGACTGCAGGTGTGAGGTGCGCCCAAGATTGAAAATGAATAAACCTTAGTAATTTTTATTATTTTTCAAAAATAATAAAAATTAAACTTACCCCTTCGTTTGCACACACATGAAAACGATGATTTCTGAGGGGAAATCTCTTCTGGGTATTGGACATTTCCCACTGGGAGATGATTTAAAGTTCTTCAACAACTCGCTCGTGTTGTTTCGACAAAGATTTTAGCCTGACACCCGTTTAACAAATTTCCTAAGGCTCGGAGGGATAAATTTTCTAAGGCATGGAAAAGGAAAGCAGAGGGGGTCAAATGCACTCAAGCTCGGGACGAGTGGAATTTTATCTAAGTCACCAAGCTCCTTCAAGAAGGTGGGCAAGGCAAGTGAACGAAATTGCTAAGGCAGGAGGATGAAAACAACAAGATGGCATGCGCCCTAACACACAATGGGCCCATGATGAAAGTTTGCTAGAAAAATGATGAGCTTTATCAGATCTAGAGGTCAAGCAGACCTTGGAAGTCAGAACATGAGAACTAGGTAAGTGAAATGAGTTCATATTATAATGTTCTGATGCTCTTCTTTTTGTTCATTTTGCAGGAAGAAGATGTTGAAAGAAATGGCTTAAGTGTTGGAACAAAGTTGAAAAGGTTCCCAAGGAAGGAGAAATGGAAGTGAAGATTTGTCTAAGGCATTAAGAACGTGATGCAAAAGAGGCTAAGTGCGCCCAAGGCAGTGAGCTGAAGAAATATGAAAGTTACAAATGCATCCAGGAATTAAAGCAACAGGAGGGCCGAACGGGAGGAATTCCTTGCTCATCACTTTCATATCGACCACGTACTCGCCTCTCCTCCTAACGCAACAGAATTGGCAGAGAAGAACAGTGGCAACACGTTTTTGGAACGAGAATCTTCTAGAAGAAGATAGTGGGCATTAATTGCAGATAAGGGTTCTTGCAGATGAGTGGAGAATATTCTGTGCATTCATTGCCCCACTTCTCTCTGTGGCGGTTTTTAGGGCAAAAACCCTAATTAGGGCACGCGTGGCTCAATCTGAGCCCTTTATTGTAATTCAATCTAAACCGTCCGTTGGACTGGGCCAACTATAAAAGGGGCATCCCCCCTCATTTGTAACTAAGTAGATATTAGATCAAGAAGTCAGAGAAGATAGAAGTTAGAATAGATAGAGTTAGCTTAGAGGATAACTTTGTTTGAAAAGGAAGGAAAACTTTCCCTTTGAAAGTTTTGTAAATGGTTGTTGTGAACACTTTTCATAATACAAAGAGTTTCATTGCTTGGTGATTTCTTCTTTTGTTATGAGTAGCTTGCAAGGCGCTTTCATCTTTCCGATTCAAATAGAATAGAGTAAAGTAGATTTTGTTTTCATGCAATTAGTTGTT
Source organism: Sequoiadendron giganteum (assembly GCA_007115665.2). Lineage (NCBI taxonomy): Eukaryota > Viridiplantae > Streptophyta > Pinopsida > Cupressales > Cupressaceae > Sequoiadendron > Sequoiadendron giganteum. Next base: position 673,199,203 of record CM021104.1, read on the forward strand.
AATTGTGGAGTGTGGCGTTTTGGTTTGAGCATATCTTCTTTCATCCATACCACTAGCGGGCTTGCTGATGGTAAGTTCACCTTGCGTGGTCAACTGGAGTATTGGCACTTAACTTCGATTGTGGCTCATATGTCCATATGCATCGTTGTGATGGTATGTACATGTTGTGTCATAATTTGAACACCTTTCTCATCCTTTGAAGATTGCACCAACTTTGTCAGAGTTGTCCGAAGGGAGACGAAACAAAGTCTGGTTTGAAGATTGTTTAAGTCGATCCTCATCCTCCGCCCTTTAGGAGTAGATGGTAGCATCTCTAATCCTTATATCCTTTTACATTCAGCATTATCCGGTTAGTTTAAGAACCCGAGCTTCATTGACAAATCTCCCGAAATTTGAAAATCCTTTCTTCTAAATGAACAACTCACGTAAGTCCCCTTGGAATACCCAGCATATTCACATCAACCAACTGAGTCTATTCGCAATATAAGGAACCTTGGAGTTGAACGCATGAACTTTCACGCAATCTTAGCATGCGGAATACTTTGATCAAGAGAGAATAGGGTGACCGTTGGACATTTTATTCGTGTTGGTGTCGTCATAAAAAACGTCAACGGTATGCATTCCTCGAAGCAACTCACTAACCATTTCGGCAGCATAATAATATAGTAGACATAAGATACCCCAAAGAGAGAGCAAAGCCTCTTATTTATAATTTTCTCCAACCTTGAATTCAAATTTCTTTTCCCTCCAATTAGGTCGCCCCCATGAGATTCACATTCAAATTCACTTTGGCATTTGCATTTCATTTCAAACTTCATCCTCCTTCATAACTTGGCGTCCAAACATAAGAAGGATAAAACTTTATTTAAAATGCCAATAAAAGGAATGTTAGGCATCCCAAATAATAAAGTGAAATGCTTTTTAAATATTTCTCCAAATATGGCGTCCAAAATACTTAAGTGAGAAATCTTATGAAAATTGCTCTTTTTAATAAACCAACTTATCTCTCCATTTAGGCGACCACCCAGCCTTAGCAAAAATATTTCACTTAAAATAATATTTCCATCAAATATCAAACTTGCCAAAATAATCACCTCAAATGCTAGAGACCAACTGAATATACTGCCCTGCCCAAAATAGCCATAATACCAAGTTGCTGAAACACTGCCAAAATTAGCACCAAAGGTGTTGGAGACCAAACTGCTCAAATTGACCTGCTAGATATAGCCATTGAAATGAATTGTAGAAACCCTGCTAAAAATAGCACTACTAAAACTAGAACTTACTAAAAATAGCATACTGCTAAAAATAGTAAGTTGTTTCAAACTCATTTTAACCACAATCCGAGCAATCGTCGTACTTACTAAAAATAGTAAGTCCGAAAAAGTTCTTCGATTCAGTTGCATGTCACACCATTGCGAAGCTCTCTGAAAACCCAAAAGGAATCCAGAATCCGAACTGTAAAACTCCATCATGCAACCGTCGTAACTTACTAAAAATAGTAAGTCCGGAAAAGTTCTCTGATTCAATTGCATGTCATACCACTGCGAAGCTTTCTGAAAACCCAAAAAGAATCTCGCAACCAAACTGCAAAACTCCAACATGCAAACCCTTGAATCCTCAAAAGAAACCTCTAAGCAGTTGGAAACCCAAATTCTGCCACTGACTAGCCTCCGGGCATTCGGGGATAAGCTATCATTCACTAGAGAGTGCAGTGCTAAAAATGGGGACATTACACCTGTGTATGTGTAATGTCCCTTTCTAGGTTTACCATAATTCTTGCCTTGATTTTCTGAAGATATCCTTTATGATGGTTTAGTGTTCAAACTATGTTCTTTTTCTCCTTTTCTTGATCAATCATAAGATAAAAACATTCATAAATTTATTCATTTTTATATCAAATAATCACAATTACTTATAAGGTTTAATAATTGCAACAAGCATCATTAGTGCATAATTGTATAATACATATACATATACATGTATATATATATATATATATTATATATATGATTATTCTTTTACTTATATCCATTAGTATTCATATATATATATGTTTATATAATTATTCTTTCCTTATTCATATATATATTCTTTATTCATTGCATATTATTCATTATAAAATTTATCTATATCTATGCATATATACTTGTATGCCTATTAGATAATATATATATATTAAATGACTATATTCCAATGCATAACAATCATTGTTGCTGCTGTTCTGAATTGCAGATCATATTTATCCATGTCTTCCCCCTTTATTTTCCTTCCTTCTATTTATACCATTCAAGGTAGGTCACTCATGGGGAGAATGTATTGTTTGGTGAAAGAGGTGACTTTTCATAAAATATATCCCTTTGTTAGATTTAATTGTTGCCTTTAAAGGCTTATTATCACAATAATATCTATTTTTGAAAATAATATATTATTACTAATAATTATGATATTTCGGATTATATATTTATTTTATTATTTTATTTTGATGTTTTATTGAATATATTTTAACCTATGTTCCACCGAGTCTTCGAGACGGGGGGACAGCGGGACGAGTTTCGGGGATGGCAATTTTTTGAGGGGATTTTAGGGGACGGGGGGACGGCTATATAGTATATATATGTAGAGAGAGAGAGAGAGAGAGAGAGATTTTAAAAATATAGGGAAATTTCAGATATTCATGAGTAATGATAATCATAACAATGAACATTCATAAAGTTGCAAATGTAATCACCAATCATATTGACATATGCATCATAGAATCGAATTATCAAACAAATTAATACTACAGCTACCTAATTGCTTCCATGGACCATAATTCATGTCAAATAGTCAATGTGCATATGATATAAATTATAAAGTAATAAAATTCCCAAAAGGCTACAAGTTTGTACTACAAATGTCAAAATGACAAAGTCACAAGTGTCCAAAACACAGTAATAGAAAGTATGATGGCTGCCGCTACTCGGCATCTGCCAACATTGCATCAAAATCAGACTCAGAGTCTAAGTCATTGTCATTGTGAGGGGCTGGCTCATCTAATGGAACTCCAACCAATCCCTCCTGTCTCTCCTCCTCATCAATTTGTGCGATGTCCTCTGGATCAACATCCCATCGTAATGTTGGAGTCTATCTATACTTAGGAGTCTGACGATCTTGGAGTCGCAAAGCACTATGCACAACCACTAATTTTTCTGCCTATCTAGAGGTCAGCCTATTCCTCTTGATAGAGTGAATAAAGTCGTATGTTGACCATTTCCTCTCTGCAGCAGAGGAACTAGCAACCTGTGAGACGAAACAAAAACTAAATTAGTAATTTACTAATTAGGACATTCAATTTAAATTATGATTATATAAATGTTCAAACTTCAACACTAATCTAAATCAAATTATGTTAAACAATTAATCTAATGTATTACCTGTGAAAGGAGGTGAATAGCAAGCGTCCTCAATTGTGGTGCATCCTTCCCATGCCATGACCACCATCCAATAGGATCCCTTTGAGTTACTGTAGTTTTATCTACCCTGGCCTCTGGTTTGCCGAATGTTGGGCCACGAAGATTAACAAAGTCAGTGAACTGTGTACGAACTAGATTGGCCTCCTCAACTGAATATATTTTTGCAAGGGCCCTCATAAACCCTTCTTTCACCTCATCGTCATCACAAGGAGGCATCCTACCAGATCTAGGTACATACCATTTGGGATTAAGAGCAAAGGTTGACATATGAAGCGAGGTGTTCATAGTGTTCCACCGCCGCGTCACAATGGGCCTAATTTTTTGCTCATATAATCCCGAATTAGGATCCCTATCGGAAATTGCTTTCTTCATTTTTGCAAGCATGGAGTCAAAAGTTTCATAAATCTCTCCAAGACTTGGAGAGTTTGTATCAGCATATCTAATGACATCCACAGCTGGTGAAATGATGGAACAAATATATCTGCAAACAAAAAATTGAAAAAAGACAAGTTAGAACTTAGGAAATTTAAAAAAAAAAAAATCAGTAATCAATAACAATTTTTTACCTCACATTGGACCACCAATTATCATCAAGAATTTTGTTTGATGCTTCTCCCTTCTGCAGTGCTTGCCATAGACCATCTATTCCACTCTGAATTAATCATCATCGACTGCAGAGCCTCCTGTACCTCAAGCATCCTCTCTAACAAAATAAAGTAGCTGGCATACCTTGTTGCTACAGGCTTGAGAAATTTCTTCCTTGAAAATGTCCTTGTTGGTGTGTGTTTTTAATACCCACCAAACACAGAATAAAATGCCCAAAGACACTCTATCCTCTCTTGAAAAATCACCGCGTATGCTAAGATTGCGAGAAGATCATATGGTGATTCCAAGGTTTCTTTTGTCAGGTCTTGACGTGTGGATAAGATCAATAGGCGTTGTGATTTGCTGGTAATCACAAGGGGACTTATGTTAGAGTTTATTTGCAAGCTAAGGACTTAGACGGTTTTGACATTGAAGGCTCTTTCTTTTTAGGTTTTCTCAATTTTAGGATTTCCAAAAAAATGTAAAAGGATAAGGGTTTAGAAGTTCTAAATTATGCCTAAGAACTCAAGAGACGACAATGACTAGATGAAACAAGGAACCACACTTTGTTTCGCCTCCTTGGGACAACTACGCAAAGTGGGTGCAATCTTCTAGGGGTGTGATTATGATTTTCATGTCCAAAATAAGACTAAAGTTAAGCATCCACAATTTAAGAGCTCAGGCTAACTTTACGCATTGGATACAAATCATCTATCCAAAGAAAGTATGAGCTAGATTTCACCAATCACCATTATCAAATCTATCATTCATTTAACAAACACTCAAATAAGATTCTACTCTAATTCTAGTCTAAGTGTTGAAGGAGATATGTGACCTTGCACACCACTTGAAAATAAAAGTGATTCAAAGCAAATCATGCATAAGAGCTTTTATTAACGGAAATGGTCTAACGCAACAATTTCATATTACTCACTTCACACTTTACAAATGAGGGGCGAGCTCAATTTATAGGCTCTCCAATTACAATTCAATGGCCAAGATTGATTTAGGCTCAATGGTCGAGATTACAAAATAAAACCCTAATTAGGGCTTGTCATAATTAACTACCTCTCGACCAATGAGAAAATTATATCTGGGACACTTGTCCTTCTTGCTAAATATAAACCAATTCCATGGATAAGTCAAGTTCATTGAACCTAGACCTGTTGACTTGGAACAATTTGATTGGTTGGAAGATGACGAGGCGTCACCTCAACGTGCTGGATGTCCTCCTTGGTCTCCTTGTTCTTTTTCCATGCACTTGCCTTAGAATATCTTTCTTTGCCAACGACTCTGTCCATTGTGCCTGTTTCTTCCTAGCTTTGATCTTGGATTTCCTTTGAGATTTTGATTTCTTCTTCTCACTTGCATTTGAAGTCTGGAAGTCTACCCTTGGAGCAGTTATTGCTTCAAGTGCCTTGAATTTGGAGAAGAACTCTCTTGTGCCTTCACCATAATGGAAGAAATTGGAACTTTCTCTGTGAAGTATTTCCCATACTTAGCCAAATTTTGGCTATTCAATTTCATTATGTAACACCTTCATGTTGACCATCCAACACTTAGCCAAGATTTTGGCCATCTTTGTGCTCGAATGAACTTTTCCTGTGGATTTGTCTTCAATTCTGAGTTTGGCTTGTGCTAAGTAGGGTAGACTCCATCCTTGGGCAAGAATTTTATTCATTTCCTCTTTATTCCTCTTCATTTTCTTGCTTTCTTTCCAACACTTAGTCAAAATTTGATCCTTTTATTGTGGGAAAATTCCACGCTTAGCCATTTTTTTGCTTCCTCTTGGTAAATTTTACCATGTTTGTTTCTAACCTTGGTGGACTTTGGCACATGCCACGCCAATTTTCTATTATGCTTGAGCGGACTTCCTCATTGGCAAGCCAATTCTTTTTCTTTCTCCCTGGCAGACTTGGCTGTGTCTTGGACAAGGCGGACTTTGAAGTTGGCTTGGATAAGTGCATGGTAGACTTTAAGGTTGGCTAGACATGCTTTGGCGAACTTCATCTTTGGCTAGACCATGTGCACTTCCATTTGGGCGGACTTTGACTTCGGCCTGCCATCTTCATACTAGGCGAACTTGGTGAGTGCTTAGACATTCTCATGCTTGGCGCACTTTGTCGATGCCTTAGAAATTTTCCTTGCCTCCAAAGTTGGGCGGACTTCTCAGTAGATTTGCCAATTTTCCTCTTGGGTGGGCAGACTTGGAAGCTTCTTTGCCATCTCACATCTCTCCTCTAGGCACTTCATGCCTTAGATATCTTCCATCTTGCTTGAGGGCGGACTTTGGAGTCTTCTTGCCAGTCATGCCTTTTCCATGCCTTAGGATTTCATTCCGTCATGCTGAGGAGTGAATTTCATGCTAGCTTGATCCCCTCTCTCTCTAGGCATATTTTTTTTTATCCATGCCTTAGAAAAATTTCCTCTATGCTAAGGGGAAAGCTTAATGCTTGTCTTGCCATCCTTGATGATTGGCGTAGTTTGACCAATGCCTTAGAAATTTCTCTTCCATGTTGAGGGGCGGACTTTGGAACTTCCTTGCCATGTTGCCTTTATGCTTGGGCGGACTTTGAGATGACTTTGCCATTCTTGATTTCACAAGGGCGGACTTCCAAGCTCCTTTTCCAAAGGATGGCGGACTTTGAGGTTGGCATGCCACAGGCAAGGGCGGACTTGCCATGATGCTCTGCCATTTTCATTCCAAGTCAAGGGCGGACTTGGGCTTGCACTTGACATGGCGGACTTCATGCTTCTCCTTCCAAGGGCGGACGTGGCACTTCATCAAGCCATGGGCGGACTTGGAGGCTTGCCTTTCCATCCACTTCTCCTCTAGGGCAGACTTTGTGCCTTCTTGTGCCTAAGGCGGACTTCACCCTTCCTCAAGCCATGGGCAGACTTGATCTCTTCTCTCGCCATCCTTCTATCCTTCCAAGGGCGGACTTGACCCTTCTCCTTGCCATGGCGGACTTCATGCTCCACCAAGCCATCCATCCTTCCTTCCAAGGGCGGACTTCAACCCCTCTCAAGACATGGCGGACTTGGCTTCTTCTCTTGCCATGGCGGACTTCAGCCTTGGCTCGCCATTGCCTGCCTTTGGCTTGCCAAAGGCAAGGGTGGACTTCATGCTTGGCCTGCCATTCCTTCTCATGGGCGTACTTTACTAGACTTAGCCATTTTTGCAAACTTTTCACCATTTACCTTGATTTTCATAATGACTTCTGGAGGCGTATTGACTTCATGCTCAGTGGGATCCAAAAATAGAAATTTTCTAAAAATAGAAAAAGCAAAAAGCATCCCTAAAAAATAGGAACTCCAGAATGGCCTAAAAATACCAAAAATCAAAAAAAGCAAAAAGCAAAAAAGCAGAATCCCTAAAAAATAGGAAGTGTTAGAAATGACCAAAAGCACCCGCGATCCTCGTCTTCCGGATCTTCCAAGCCCTTCCATGACGTTTAGGCATACAAACGGGTTACAAATCTCAACTTGGCCGAAAAAAACTCAAATTCCTCATTGTAAATAAAATGGTGATAAGCAGTTGTGCTGCCAAGGCAAAAACCCAAAAAGCAAAAAGAAGGGGGTCCCCATTTGCAATGGGGCGATGTGTGAAATAGGTCACAACAGTCCTAAAGAGGGCAAGTGAGGTGTGATGGTTGCAAATAAACATCTGAATGTCTCTAGCCTCTACAACCAGTTGGTGCACCCAATCTATCTTCCCTATGTCTTTCAATGCGTTGTTCAACGCATGAACACAAGGGGTCCAAAAGATGTGTTTGTAAGCACTCTCAACCATCAAACCTGCTAATCTACACACACGTGCTGAATCAGAACCACCTGCACAACATTGGCTGCCCCAATCTCCTCTATAGCCTCTTTCAAAATATTAAATTGGAATTCTGCATCCTTGCGCTTCCTAGAACAATCAACGGCTCTAAGGAAATATGGACCAGTTGAACATGTGACTATGATGTTTATAAGTGGTCATTGTTTAATATCGATCCACCCATCCATGATTATAGAGCAGCCTATTCTAATCCGACACTGTCTCATGTCCTCCATCACCACACTCACCTTAGAATATTCTTTGTCAAGGAGTGTAGTGCGTAATTTATTTTCTCCAAGGGGAACGAATGAGGTACCAACAGTTGCCACATCTCTAAACATTTGTTTGAAGTAGGGAGAACATGCTACATGGAATGGGATGGCATGGGCATAGAAAAATTTGGCAATGCAAGAGTGCCACATCTCGTGCTTGCACATTGAACATACTTGCAACTATATTTTTTTGCTCACTAGAAGTAGCAACCTCCCTCTTCCCTCTTGTGGAAATATGAACATCACCCACACCACTACTACCACTACCAACACTAGGACTACCTGTTGATGTGTTTTTTATGACGACATCAACACAGAATAAAAATGCCCAACGGTCATTCTATTCTCTCTTGATCAAAGTATTCCGCATGCTAAGATTGCGTGAAAGTTCATGCGTTCAACTCCAAGGTTCCTTTAACGCGAATAGACTCAGTTGGCTAATGTGAATATGTTGGGTATTCAAGGGGACTTACGCAGTTGTTCGATTTTGTGAAGCAATTAGGATATGAATGATTTGACAGTATGGCTCTGACTCCTAAATTAACCGGGAAATACTGAATTAAAAAGGGATAAGGGGTAGGAATTCTACGAATCTACTTCTAAAGGGTGGAGGACGAGGATCGACTTAAACACTCTTCAAACCAGATTGCTTCGTCTCCTTTCGGACAACTCCGAAAAAGTTGGTGCAATCTTCAGAGGATGAGAAAGGTGTTCAAATTATGACACATGTTCATACCATCACTACGATGCATACGGACATATGAGCCACAATTGAAGTTAAGTGCCAATACTCCAGTTGACCACGCAAGGCGAACTTACCATCAATAAGCCCGCTAGTGGTATGGATGAAAGAAGATATGCTCAAATCGCAACGCCACACTCCACAATTAACAACTGCTTGCATAAAACAAATCTACTTTACTTTACTCTATTCGAATTGGAAAGACGAAAAGATCTCGTCAACTGCCCACAACACAAAATGAAGTCACCAATCAATGAAATCTTTATATCATAAGAGTCTTACACAACAATCTTTTGCAAAAACTTTCAAAGGGAAAGTCTTTCTTTCCTTTCCAACTAAGCTAACCCCTAGCTCTACTTTAACTTCTATCACTTTCTATCTCTGTCTAGCTCTGATCTATCTCTGATTCTAATTCTGATAGATTACAAATGAGGGGGGATGCCCCTTTTATAGCTAGCCCATTTCAACGGACGGCTCAGATTGAATTACAATGAAGGGCTTAGATCGAGCCACCTATGCCCTGATTAGGGTTTCTGCCCTAAAAACCGCCACAGAGAGGAGTGGGCAATGAATGCACAGAATATTCTCCACTCCCCTGCAGGAATCATAATGAGCAATTAATGCCCACTACCATCATCAAGAAGATCCTCATCCATGAGAGCATTCCCATTGGCCTGCTCTCGGACTGCAAACTCGATCAGTCGGGCCAATACCGCTTCAACCTCCTGGGCAAAAATTGGTGGAATATGGTTGAGTTGGAACTCCAAGACCGCTACCGTCTGACCGTGCCGAGTGTAAGACTTCTTCCATGCCACCAAGGCGTCCTGGGTATTCTGGATTATACTGGAGAAAGTGGAGACATTCTCAAAGTCATCCAGGACAAGCGACCTCGCAGCTGAGAAGAATGGAGCCAGTTTGTCTTTCAAGCCATCAGCAGTTATTTCCTCTAGGGCCAACTTTCTAGCAAATATGGCTTCTAATGTATTAAGGACTCCCTCCAAGATGTTACCCATTGCTTTCCTCACTCTGGCTGAATCTGCCCTTGCTGCATCGTGAAATCCACGACCTGTGACCACCGAGGAGTATCAACTGGTGAAATCATACCTGTCACCATCCTGAATCACACCTCCATCCACCAAAGTTTGTAGAGGTATATGTATCAAAGCCCCCAAACGAAGTACAGTCTTCGTCTGATAGATGTGGGTATCGCCCTAGGCCTGATCCACCATGTCAATCCCTGCCAAAATACTTGAGGCCTGCCGATAAGCATTGGCGAGGTCCTCCATGAATTTCCTTGTCTCAGTACGAACATGGCTAACCCACTTGTCCGCTTCCGTTTCCATCTTCTTTAAATCCTCTAAGCCAACAACTGACTCCCTCGGAAGCTCTGGTGGGCGTTCTACTGTTGGGTTTGCCGGTTCACCTGGACGTGCTAGACTCTGCACATATCCTATCAAGGTTTTGTGCTCCTTCTTCAATTTCTTATACTTCCCCTCCGTGCGGAGCAACTGATCCTTCAGTGCCTGATAGGAGTTATCGAACTCCTCGATAATTTGGGCTCCCGTAGGACGACCCAACTCTACGGTGGTGACCACATAGTTCTCGGGCCTCTCCTCGGCTCGATCATACTCCTCCCTCGGAACAGCCACCTGAAGCGTGCGAGAGCTTGACTCATCGGTCGAGATCTTTGAAAACTTCCTGGCCTTTTTCTTTTCTGGTGGCGCACTGATCCTCTTGAGGAACTCCTCCATCTCGATGGCTGGATCTGTATCATCCTCGGGTTCTCTTCTCATTCTGTCTGAAAGCCAATCCGGCACTGTCTGCTGCGGATTGCAAATGACTAGGGGCTGCTCCTCCGTTGCCTCCACCTCGTGCACTTCTTCCCTTCTTGCACTGTTCTGCTCGGGCTCATCATCCTCCACGAGCTGCGTATCTCCGGACCCTTGGGTTCCCTGTTCTGTGTTTTCCTCTTCCTCCAATGTCATGTCCAACATCTGTTGGAAACGAGTGTCAGCCACTGTTTCATCTTCTTCCTCTTGTTGGCCAGCCCTGGATACACTGACACTTATACTATCTGATTCTCGGATGTTGGGTTGATCCAACTCCTCAAGCTCCTGCTCTTCACCCAATCCTGCCCTCTGATCAGCAAATAATGAAATCACTCTCAAACTCGAAGACTGAGTTTGTGAGTGCATAGGTGATGCTTGTTCCATCCTCAACGGTATTGGCTGGGTTGGTACTTCTACTTGTGCTTCCGATGTTTGAGCAACCTGTTTTCCCCTTCTCACCGATAGCGGCCTTGGGTCACCCATCAAGCTATAAGTAAGGGCAATCGATCTGTTCTTAAGTCTACATACATGTCTATCGACCCAAGCCCTTGTGAAAGTCAACACTGGAATAGAGAGCGTGTCCAAGTCCATGATTTCTGGCTCGAACCAATCAGGTGGTGGGACTGGAGTATCCCTGACTGAACCATAGTCGGGCTGTATAACGTTGACATCCTCTTCCAGCTGGTCGGGAACTGGGATGACTTCACATTCCCTGATCAATTTGAGGGGAAGCCTAGAAAACATCCTTTTCCTTATTTCAACCTCATCAACAGCATTTGCCCAAAAGTCTTCAATGTGGGCCTTGTGTCGGTACTCAACGTTCTGTATCATTCGGATGTTTCTGTAAGGATCGAAATCCTGTCTGCCTGTGTGATACGATAGATGATAGAATTGCAGCTCATCCTCTGCCTCTCGAACTGCCTGCAAGGAGGGACACACCTTAGTGGAATTTCCCATGGTGATAGGAAAGTCAAGCCCACCCTTCTTCTTTTTCTGAATCTTATCATATGCGATCAACTGCCTAGATATTTCCAGCATTATAATGTGATCGGTGGGGTACCTCGGTAGCCGGTATGGATACGAAGTGAACCCCTGCAGCCTAATGTAAGTGAATTTCGGAAATTGGATGAGCCAATATCCGTATTCCTCGATCAATGCTTGTGCCTCTTTGGATATTCTTTGCTGCGTTCTCCGCTGAAGGGTCCTCGTGATGTGCATTGTGAATGCATCATTAGCCCGTTTGTAACTGGCAGGGTTAGCTAGATGCAACTGTGTGCAGGCCTCATGGATTTTGAACTGATCAGGTGCACAGCCTATTGGCTCCTTGTATGTAATCCCTCGATACTTGGTCATTCTTGCCAGCATATATATCACATACGAGCTCATGTAAAAGGTTTTCGTCCCCCTCAGGCTCCTGAACTGCTCATCTATGTTATCACTGATCATTCTTGCCCAGTCAACACATTCCTTTCCCTCCAATATGATCTCGATGAAGTAGAACATCCAAGGCTCGAAGAAGTAGGCTTGTGCACTCCCATTTATTCGGCTCAGCATCATCATCAAGTCGCAGTATTCCTGTTTCACATCTTCGGTAATTATCTGCTTTGGGAGTCTAGTGCGAGGTGGCTTTGGCTTTTGCATCCAAACTCTGTTGATGACCGCAACAACCCTCTCGAAGGAGGTGGAGTACATTTTATCTGCCCTCTCCTTTGATCTGTATATCATCTTTTCGGCAGTAGGAATCCCAAATGCCTCTCCGATGGCATCCGGCGTGAAGTTGGCAAGCAATTTTCCATCCGACGAGACAATGGTTCTACGCTCCGGCTTGTAGTGGTTCGCACACTCCATAATTAGCTCCGGGCACTGAATTGCTGGTGGAAAACCAGCGGCTGCATAGATACCACTTTTCATGATGTTATGTGCCGTGACTGATGGTTGATGGCCTCCCAGTCCGTACATCCTAGACTTGAGTGCATTTAGATTAAATGACCCGAGGTTGGTGTCACTTAATCCTTCCAATTTGGAGACAATTGCCGATTTTGGAAGAAATGACTTGGCGAGCCTTTTAATCATTGCCTATCGGGATGAGCTAGCCTTGGCCGTTTCAGTGTTTGCAGCTCTGCCTGCGGTTCTGCTTGTTCCAGCAACATCCTTTGCTCCAGCCATCTGCAAAATAAAATAGAATAACAATAAGCTAGGCTGCAGATTTTTAATAAAATAAATAGCCTCCGAGGCGACTGCGAACGTGGAGTTAGCCTGTGAAAATAAAATTCTTCAGCATAATTATCTAACTCCAAACCTCAAACTGTATAAAAGCTCTGAGCTTATAAAGAAGCTTCCAGCAACTGCACTTCTGACTAGCGAAGAAAATCACAGCCAACTACTAACTTTCAGCAATGTGGTTATTTCCTCAGCACAAAATAAATTAAATCTTTCTCCTCAAATTTTGTCAACCTCAGCAACTTTCAACTTCTTCTCAGCAACTAACTTTCAGCAGCTTGAATAAATAAAATCTGCAGCAATCTTCAACTTTCGTGCAACTTCAATATTCAACAACTTCGAAATAAATCCTCAGCACACAATAAATTTCTGCAACTCCGCACTTTCAGCAACTCAACACTCTGAAATAAAATAAACTCTCAAAGAAATTCTCTCCTCAACAACTTCGAAAATATTTCAATCTCTCAAGAACTTCTTCAGCAACTTCAACTTCGAAAAATGTGAGGAGAAATGAGAGAAGAGACTGTTTAAATAATTCTTCTCGCAGAATCCTGCCAAGTAATGCTGGGGCTATTTTTAGTACCTTCATCAATTCTCCATTCTCTTCGTTCGGAATCTTCTAATTCAAGAGCAGTAGTGGGCTAGTCATCAGCCAATCATTATGGCAGTTGCCATTAATAATGATTCCTTCCTTGTAAAAAATTCGAATTTTTTCTCTTGGTCTGCCAGTTAACTCTTGGTGATTTAAACAACTTGCGAGAAAAATCACTTGATTCGGTTTAAAATCCCACTTTAAAATCTCGCAGCGTTTAATTGAATTCAACTCGAAAAATTCGTGGGAGTTGTAAATTTATTTCCAACTTTTAAAATGTCTGTCATTTAAATCCTCGATTTCATAAAATTTGCCTTAGACATTTTAAATTATCTCTTTGAAATATTTGACTCCGGATGATTTAAAATCACTCGCCTGCTCAAAATAATTCATCCTCCGAGATTTGATTTCCGTTAGGAAAATAATCTAGGCGAAACGAAATTCCTCCGAAAATATTTAAAATTTCCCTTAGGAAATTAATTTTAAACTCTGTTAACTCATGGGTGCATTTTAAAGAGGTTCATTTAATTTTCCACTTGACCCTTGGAAAATATTCATCAATTGTTAATTCTCCCTTTGAAAAAAAAATTCCATCACTTGGCCCACTTCATTTAAATGTCTCTGGAAAATCACCTTCAATTCATATCAAGGCGTCTTTTCTCCAATGAAATATTTATCTCACTTAGAAAATATTTCGAACATCTTCATACTTCTGGCGTACTTAACCCCTTGGCATTTTATTTCATTTATTTAATTAAAAATCTCCATGCCTTTTTAAAAAAAAAAAATCTCATCCTTTCATGGGCGCAAAAGAGAGGGTGAGCTTCCATTTGCAACGCCTTAGCATTTTTCTTCAAGGCTTTCACTCACCTTTGGGTGCATTTCATAGGTTGCACTTTCATCTTCATGCCTTAGACGTTTTATCAATCATCACCTTCCTTTTACCTTGAGGGCGCAAATAGGCATGTCAACTTCCAATTTTACTTTGACTTAGGCACATTTCAGCTAGGCAAATTTCAATTTCATGAAGTGGGCGCATTTCATACCCTCAACTTCTATCTTCAACACTTAGAGGAATTTTCATCACCACTTACCTTGAGGGCGCATTTTGCCATGTCAACTTCCACTTTTGCCTTAGGCGTTTTTTAGCCTCCAATAACCTTGGGCGCATTTTCACTAGCATGCTTCCATTTTTGTTGCCTTAGGAAATTTTCAAGGCTTTCATTAATCTCTTAAGGTGAGGGCGCATTTGCTAGGGGTTGCTCTCATTTTCATGCCTTAGAAAAAAAATCAAGGCTCTTCCTCAAGGTGGGCGCATTTAACACCTTCTACTCTCATTTTGTGACTTAGACAATTTTCAAAGTCTTCTATAACCTTGGGCGCAAATGAGGTAATGTGCTTTCATGTGAGGGCGCATTTCCACCCCTCTACTTTCATTTCAATGCCTTAGGCGTTTTTTTTTTTTTTTACTTAACCCCTTGTTCCTTTTAGATGTTGAACTTTCAGTTTCACACTTAGCCGCATTTTGAAGGTGACCCTCTTGAAGTTTCCATGCCTTAGAGTATTTTGAAAGTCTCCCTCTGGAAGGTGGGCGCATTTTGACCCTTATGCTTTTGTTTTTGCCTTGGGAAAATTTTCACACTTAGAATTTTGCTTGAGGGCGCATTTGAGAGGGTGTGCTCTCACTTTTGACTTAGAATATTTTTGAAGTGTCTTCAACAACTTGACGGCGCATTTAGACACATGAGCTTTCATTTCCCATACTTAGAATATTTTAAGTCCTCATCACCTTGACTGGGGCGCATTTTCACTAGGCAACTTTCATTTTCCAGACTTAGAATAAAAAATTTTATACCTCTGCCTGCCTTCGTCTTCACCGTCTATTTTGGGCAAGTCAGGCTATTTTTAGAAAGTCCCTCTATTTTCGACCCCTATAGCTCCGTTTTGCCTGAAAATTTCACCATATGATACTCTTTGCCCTGTGAACCTGTTTTGCCAGTTCTCTGCCCCAACCTGCTATTTATAGCCACCTGCTATTTATAGTAAGTTCTTGACTTTTTGACTTCAGTAGCTCTATTCTGCCTAAAAATTGCAACGCCTGATCCTGATAACGTGAGTGTCGCTCTGATGCCAACCTCGGGCGCAGACCTGCTATTTATAGCCGTGCCCTAACTTACTAAAAATAGTAAGTTCTCTGATTCTGCTTAAATTTTGCCAGCAGGTGCCTTGAAGTATGCTAACATTGGTGGGGTACTTCATTTTGACTGTTTCTGGATTTCACCCCCTATAAAAGTGGAAACCCTAATTTGACTTGCATGTATCCCGAACGGTGTCTATTTGACTTCGTTCCCTCTGCATGTCGTTTTGCTTGCTGAACTGGAGTGTTAGGCGGTTGCCAGAGTGTACCTGCTAAAAATAGAAACTGCCTGAAAAGTGACTCATCCACTGCTGGATGGTTTTGCATGTTATATTGCCCGTGGGGTCTCAAGAAACCCAGAAAATTGGTCTGCATGCATGTACTGGCTAAAAATAGTAAGTCCTCGAAATTTGATCTTCTCCACTTGCATGTCACACTGTTGCGTAGCTGTTGAAAAACCCAGAAGGAATATCCAGACATGCGTCAGAGAACTGCGCATGCAAATCCTAAAAATAGCCTCCTAAGGTTGAACTCTGAAAGTGATCATCTTGGTTTGCATGTTACATCACTGCGAAGGTTTCGAGAAACCCAGAAGTAATCTCTGGACATGCAATGAAGAATCATACGCTTGACCCCTGAAAATGGCTCCTGAAGCCTGAACTGCTAAAACTAGCAAGTTGTCTGATCTGGCTCAAAATTTACGTGCAAGCAGTTTGATGTGCTCTGAATGTGTCGAAGCTGACAGAGTTCCAAAATTTTGACAAAATAGCCCCAAATTGAATACTTACTAAAAATAGCAAGTTGCCGGAATATAGTGAAAATTTAATGGGACCCTGCTGGAAGTCTTCTGACTGCTGTACCAAGCCTGGATTTCAATTTTATAACTCAGTTTGACCTTTAATAAGCCTGAAGGATGAAAACCCTAATTACACAGACTTAACCAAGACTTCAACCTGGGTCAAACGACAGGACATCCCCGGAAGGACCAGAGATAGAGAGAGAGACGCACTAACCCAAGCCAAATGACCAGAATGGAGCAAAAATTAGGGGGTCCCCATCTTGGGTGGGGTGATGTGTGAAAAAGGTCACAACACTACCAAGCATAGAGGGCATAGGTGAGGTTGAATGTGCGGATTGAGTTTGCATTTGCTGATCCATAGGCCTTCCTCCGGCCTCCATGTGCAATCTATAACACTCTATCCTCTCAAAATCTTTTATATTTGTACAACCCTTGATCCCATGGCCTCCAAAACCCAATAGATGAGAATAGACTCTTGTATAGCTCCCATAATATTTATCTTTGCAAATGTGACATTGCCACAATCTACTACCCCCAGTGTTTTTCCCTTTGCCTTGGTCTATACGTGATGCTAGTTGAAGAAGAGGTTTTTTAGGATTAAAAGGGCCTTTTGCATATTTTTTCAAATCTTCAGAAGGGATATCAAATAGGTTTGTTTGAGGCTGCCCCCTATGAACTGATTGGGTTTCTTCCCCTCTCAACATGCCCACTATCTTCACTATTGCTGCTCATTTTGTTTTATTTTGGTTTTTGCAAACTGAAAATGAAAAAGAAATACAAAAAAT
The DNA here is from genome assembly GCA_007115665.2 of Sequoiadendron giganteum. Classification (NCBI taxonomy): domain Eukaryota; kingdom Viridiplantae; phylum Streptophyta; class Pinopsida; order Cupressales; family Cupressaceae; genus Sequoiadendron; species Sequoiadendron giganteum. The sequence continues at coordinate 673,216,442 of CM021104.1, forward strand.
CATACATTTTATCATTCTAACTTAGAAAAAAATGGAAAAAAATGAAAGATAATGGAAGAATAACTTACCTCTTTCACTTCTCTTGCTGGTTGCTACCTTAATGCTCTCCTTTTTTCCTCATAAATGTTGGTTTTTCTTCTCCAACATCTCCTTCAAACCCTCCTCTTTCTCTTCTCACTTTTGCTCTTGGTTGCAATTTGTTTTTGGCAAGTTAAAATGAGGTCAAATGAAGGTAAGACGATGTTTTAAGTGGCCATATTAGGGTTGGGAGGGCGTGGGGTCCACAAAGGAAAGAATAAAAAAAAGAAAATTTAAAATTACTTCTTTTTTTGAGTTAAAATTGCTGCTGAGAAAAGGGGGACGGTCGGCCGTCCCCAGGACGGTCGAGGGACGGCTAGGCGTCCCCTGGACGGCTGGCCATCCCCCTTCTGTATCCGGGCCATTTCCTCCAATCGGGGACTTTTTGGGGACAAATGTCAACCGTCCCCCAGGTGTCCCCCGTCCTCGAGACGTACCTGGGACGAGTATGGGGGTCAAAAACCCAGGGGACACGTCCCCATGTATCCTTGATTTTAACATTAAAGTATAATAATAAAACCAATTTTCTAATATCTTATTATTATTTTATTCTAATGTATTACAATCTTTGATGTGTAATGATTATAATATTTATTTATATTTTAACACTTGGTCTTTATGGTATTGTTGTTTCGGGGACATGACAGTATGTTTATAGATATGTATGTGTCCACAGTGCAATCCTGAGTATACACATACATAAATATCCACACACATTTGCCGAGTATTTGCTGAGTATTTCCCGAGTTTTTCCCAAGTCAAAATTTTTGGGCTTGTCAAGTACTCTCTGACTCTGAGTATGTAAACTATGGTTCTATCTATCTTTGCCTTTGGTTTGTTGAATGTTGCACCATGAACATTAGTAAAGGAAGGCCATTCTATGCAAAGTAAACTCAACTCCTCAATTATATATATCTTTCAAAGGGCCTTCATTAACCCTTCTTTCACCTCTTCATCATCACAAGGAGACAACCTACCAACTTTTGGTGCATATCATTTGGGATTTAGAGCAAAGGTTTCCATATGAAGCAATGCACTCATTGTGTTCCACTGCCACATCACAATCGGATTAATGTATTGCTCATATAATCCAAAATCAAGATTCTTGCTACAAATTGCTTGCTTCAATTTTCCAAGCATGTTGTCGAATGTCTCATAAATATCTCCAAGACTAGGAGAGTTTGTATCATTATAGCTAATGACATCCACAACAGATGAAATGAAAGAGAAAATATATCTGCAAACAAAAATTTGAAAAAAGACAAGTTAGAAAATTAAAATCATTTTTTTTAATAAAATCAACAACCAAATTATAAATTGATTAATAAAATCAGCAAGTTATTAAAAATCAACAATTTTTTACCTCACTATAACCACTAATCATCATTAAGAATTTTTTTTTTAATGTGTTTTCCTTCCACAATGTTTGTAGTAGACCATCTACTCCACTTTGAATTAACCATCATCAATTGTAGAGCCTCCTGCACCTCAAGCATCCTCTTTAACAAATAAAATAACTGACATACATTGTCTCCATAGGTTTGAGGAATTCCATCTTTGAGAATGTCCTAAAGAGAGAAAGTGAGGTGTGATGGTTGCAAATAAACATTTGAATATCTCTAGCTTCTATCACCACCTGCCACACCCAATCTGTCTTCCATATGTCTTTCAATGCATTGTTCAATGCATGAACACAATATGGGGTTCAAAAGATGTGCTTGTAAGCACCCTCCACCATCATGCCAACTAATTTGCACACACATGCCGAATCAACGACCACTTGTACAACATTTGAGGCCCCAACCTCCTTTATGGCATCTCTCAAAATATGAAATTAGAATTTTGCATTCTTGCACTTCCCAAAACAATCAATAGCTCTTAGAAAATAAGAGCTAGCTGAACATCTGTCTATGTTGATGTCTAATATCAGTCCACCCATCCATGACAATAGAGCAGCCCATCCTAATCCAACTCTATCTCATGTCCTCCATCACCAAACTCACCTTGGAATATTCTTTGTCAAGGAGTGTAGTGCATAGTTTATGTTATCCAAGGGGGTGAATGAGGGACCAACATAAGCTACATCTTTGAACATTTTCTTGGATTAAGCAAAACATGCTATATGGAAAGGGATGGCATGGGCATAGAAAAATTTGGAAATGGAAGACTCCCACATCTTGTGCATCCACATTGAACAAATCTATAATTGTACTTGGTTGCTCACTAGTAATAGTCTTCCTCTTCCCTCTTGTGGAAACATCACCACTACTACTACCAACTATAAAGGGCATATGCATAGATGATTGTGCGGATTGTGTTGGCACTGGCAACCCCCTAGACCTTGATTCCACCTCCATATGCAATCTATGACATTCTACCCTCTCATCCTCCTTTATTTGTTCACAATAGATGACAATATACTCTTGTGTAGCTCCCTCTAAATTCAGTTTCACAAATGTGATAGAACCATACTCTAGTACCCCTATATTTTTCTTTTTATCTTTGTCTATTTTTGTCACAAATTGGAGAGATTTTTTAAAATTTAAGGGGCCTTTTGTATAAGTTTTTAAAATTTCAAAAAGACAATCAAATGGAGTTTGTGGTTGTCCCCCCTCACTCATACCACTCCCACACCTTGATGAACCCCCAAGTTGGCTTACATTTCTTTTTCCATTTTATCATGCCCACTACTTTCACTACTATTGATCATGTTGTTTTGTTTTGTGAAACAATATGCAAGTGGAATTTGAAAACTAAAAATAGAAAAAAAAATATCATCCTTTAAACTTCGAAAAAAAATTGAAAAGATAAAAAAACAAATGGAAGATAAACATACATCTTCACTTCTCTTGCTAGTTGCTACCTCGCTCCTCACTAATGGTGCTAACCAATGCTGATTTTTTCAACTGCTCCTTCAAACCCTATTAGCTTGTCTTTCTAACTTGGCTGCAATTTTTTTTTCATGTAAAAGTGAAAAAGTGTTTCATATGGAGTCCTTTTGTTATGTTAGGGTTAGGGCTTAGAAGGGTGTAGGGGCCCACAAATTAGATATAAAATTATTTTTTATTGCTGTTTTTTTTAATCTCGCCTATCCCCACGCCATCCCCTTCCTGTCCCTACATATCAAAAATGCTTCCGCATTTTTTATTTGATTGGGGATGGCTAGGAAACGGCCCCGAGCCATCTTTGCATCCCTAAAATGTCCCCGATGCGGGTATAATGAAAAAATCCCAAGGACGTGTCCTTGTGGAACATAGCTATTTATATTAGCCTTTGATTTTTTGTAATGTCCCCTTCCTAGACAGTGCAGCTGGTTCAGAGGTTGGCCTATCATTCTGATCCTCGTAGGTTGACAGATATGTGTAGAGGATCACTTGAGGCAGTTTCTTGCGTTTGGGAACCGTACTCCATCAGTTGATTCAGGTTTGGGCCTTTGCAGACTCTCACAGAGTGTTTTTCAGATACTATTTATAGTAAGTCAGACGGACAGGGGTTACTATTTCTGCCAAGGCACCTGGTTCAGTTGGTCAGCTCAATTTCGACCTAGTTGGACGTTTCGATGAGCAAGCAATAATTATTGGAGCATTTAATAATTATTAAGGAATTATTAATTTGACTTTATAATATAAAGTCACTTTAATGAAATATTAAAATGTTAATAAGGGCGAATTATAAAGTATTTAATACTTTATAATAGAAGTGAAATGTTATAATTAAATAAGTATTCATTACTTATTTAATATGGATGCCTTTTATTAATTAAATTGCCTAAGTCTAAAAGAGGCGAATTTATATCATTTAAATGGATTTTAAGTGATTTTTGAGAAGGGTCGAACTTTTGAAAAGGAGTATATATTTCCTCAAAGACAAATTGAATTCATTATGTTATGATCATTCTAATTTTTCTTATTTCTCTCTGAGAGCATCGAGGTTTGTGAAACAAGGGTTTCTGTAGACATTGGATTTTGGAGAACGTTCCCTCTTCAGAATCAGGCATACTGAGGCTGTGAAATACCAGTTGAAGCTTGTCCATCAGCGTGGCTTCATCCAGAAGTCATACAGAGCTTACAGTGAAGTTTTTAATTCAATATTTTGGTTCTATTGTTCTTCAAGAAGAATCGATTTTCAGAGATTATCATTGACTGGCATCTAGCGCACTTCCCAAGAAATGTACGGCTGCATTTAATGCTGCTGACAGGCCATAGTTGCTGCTGTAAGGACGTCTTTTCTCCTGGCACCCAAAATGCCTACCATCTCAGCCTCTAGTCTTCACCATCTTGGACGCACAAGCAAGGGGAGTCTATTTCAGCCATTATTCGGGAGGAGAAGTCAATCTTTTAGCTGGGCCGTATTTTCTTTCATTCTTCCAGGCGGTTGCAAGTAATAATCAGGTTCTTGAAATAATAATATTGTTTTTACTTTTCATGGTACCCGGATAGCATTGTAGTTGTTCAATAATGAGAATAAAACCATCTACCATTGCTCTGGGAGTTATTTCATGCATTGCTATTTATTTATGAATTTATATATATTTATTTCTCAAAATTGCAATTTCATTATTGCTGCAAAAACCATCAAAAAATCAAAAAATACCAAAACAAACAAAAAAACCTTACTAGCATTAGTTGGTGATGAGGTTGAGAGACACCTGGTCTCTTACATTTTTTAACTATTGGACTATGAAGATCTACAAATGAAATCCATTGCCCCCAAAGTCTAGATGCATCCTCACTATTAAAAATCTTTGTAAGGGCTTTCATAAATACACCATTCATTTCATCATTATCAGAAAAGGGAACTCTTTGAGTCATTGGTGCCTACCACATAAGTTTCAAAGCATAGGCTTCTTTGTGAAGGGGATTGCTCATTGTGTTCCCTCCATGTCACAATAGTTCTAATGCATTGCACACAAAATTCTAATTCAAGGTCTTAGTTATGAATTGCTTGCTTCATTTAGCCTAACATGCTGTCCAAAGTATCATGTCTCTCCAAGAATAGGAGAATTTGTATTAGTATATATCATAGTAGCAAAAGAAAATTGGGGGAAAAATCAACAAACCAAAAGTATAAGTAAAAAAAAAAACAAGATTTAAACAAGAACAATCAATTTTTTTTTAAAATATTAAAATTGTACAAAAAGAACCAAAAACTTGTTTTTTAAAGTTAAGGCATTTCAATAACATAGTCTTTGAGATATAGAGAGCAAATAAAATTGATATTTTAGCCCATGAATTGTAGAATATAGATTTTTGTTGTTTATGTTCATATTGCTAATTACATTGCATTGCACAATGCATACATCATAGCTCATAAATAGTAACTAGATGTTGACAATTTTCAAATTTTCAATTACAATCTAGTTTGTACAAAGTCAACTTACAAACTAAGTACGAAGTTTCAAAAAAATGGATGTAGCCAATGACTTGCTATTACAAAGAGAGCTACATTGAAGGGTTGCAAGTCCTAATCATGAAGCTCCTAGGTTAGAGTCTCTCCTAAGCTGTTTGACTACATCACTATCATAGTTGCACTCCTTAAGAAGAGCATAATTATCATCATCAAAGACATCATCAATGCAATCCACTCAGACTTTGGATCAATTTCATCGAGGTCAATTGGCTGGTCATCCTCAACAATACTTGGTTTTGTCCATATAGAAATTAATCATGGCAATTAAAAGTGAAAAAACATAATGAATAAAATTATAACTATGATTGCAAGTATATTAAAATTCTAAACTTGAGCCCCATCCTCAATATGCACTCCATGATGTCAATGATGGCCTCGGGAATAAGAATCAATTTCCCTTCTTCATCCAAGGATGGTAATGCTGTAGAAGGTGTCACGTTGCGCCCCAATGCCTTCTTAAGGTGAGATACATGAAACACATTGTGAACCCTACTCTCTACCAGTAACTCTAGCTCGTAAGCAACCTCTCCAATCTATTTGGAAACTCGAAATGGACCATAGTAATGTAGCTTAAGCTTCTCAGTGCCACTCTTCCTAAGAGTGGATTGCCTACAAGGCTGTAGCATAAGATATACCATGTCACCCATCTCGAAGGAACGCTCAACTCTGCACTGATTTGCATACTGTTTCTATTGATTTTGTGCCTTATGTATATTCTCCTTCAAGCATCTCATGATGTCTTGGCTGTCCTGTAACAAATCCTTGGCGCTAGGCACCCTACTATCTCCAAATAACAGGTCAAGGAAGTTAGGAGCGTTATAGCCATAAAGTGCCATGAATGGTGGCATCTATATAGACATGTGGTATGTCGTATTGCAACAATACTTGTATAAATGCAGCCACTTGACCCATGCCTTTTGCTGCCTTGCAATGTAATTCCTGAGGTATCCCTCCACCCACTTAACTATTTTTGTTTGTCCATCCATCTAGGGTCGGCCAAGTTTAGAGGGAAATAAACAATAAATAAACAATAAATAATAAATAATAAAAAATATAAATATAAATTAAAAAATTAAAAATATAAAATATAAAATATAAAAAATAAAAATAAGTAAATAAAATAAAGGAGGTCGGCTTTGTTAAGGTTATTTTGGGAGGGCTATAAAAGAAAGTAAAGTGCAAGTCATTTGACATCCATTCATATCATGTTTTTCATTTGGAGATTCTTCTCTTTGGCTGCAACTTTGGTTGGGCTTAATTCCAAGGACGAAAACCCTTGTAAATACAGTGAGTTAAGTAAATAAAAAAAAATAAAAAAAAATAAAGGAGGTCGGCTTTGTTAAGGTTATTTTGGGAGGGCTATAAAAGAAAGTAAAGTGCAAGTCATTTGGCATCCATTCATATCATGTTTTTCATTTGGAGATTCTTCTCTTTGGCTGCAACTTTGGCTGGGCTTAATTCCAAGGACGAAAACCCTTGTAAGTACGGTGAGTTGGTCGAAAACATAGCTCATCTTGTGGAGGACTCATAACGGAGTTCTATTTGCACTTTATTGGAGACATTTGGAGGTTGGAGCATCATTGCATAATCAGGTTTGTCGATCAGATTTGGAGCAGAATTATTGTGGCATTTTGTGAGCAGATCGCATTAGGGTTTTTCCCTAATTTGGAGCAAAATTATTGTGGCATTTTGTGAGCAAATTGCATTAGGGTTTTTCCCTAATTTGGAGCGCCACTTGGAGCAGACCTGAGTGCCCACCTTTGGAGGGCGATTTTTCTTATTTGGAGCATGTTTGGAGCAGAAAACCCTAAGCACTTACCAAGGAGGAATTTTGTCCATCTAGGGTTTGATATTTGAAGACTATTGTGCATATATTTGGTATGTATAATCATAGTTTCAGATGTGATTTGTAAAGCAGAAATCTGGGCATATGTTTGGCATGTTTGAGCCCTTGCATTCTTGTAAAATCAGTCCAGAATATTCAGTTTTGTAACAGCAGAAGTTATCTATAGAAAATCAGATCTGTATGTTGCATTTGGATGCCCTATCTTGTGTTTTTCATGTTGGATATTAATGTTTGATATGAATATCAATTGGTAGCATCATTTGGCATGTTTGTTTGTCATGTTTGGTACTTGTATGTTCACTGTGTTATTTTGTTTGAAAACAGAAAATCAAAATCAGAAATCAAAATTAGGGTTTGAGCAGAAATAAAAAATCAGAATTTTAGGACAGGTCCCCATTGGGGATATTTCATGTTGTCCTACATGTATTGAGAGAGAATATTTCTAGGTTTAAAAAAAGAAAAAATTTCAGTCATATGTTTGCTATCAAAAGATTGATTTTGTTTGATGATACATATATAGTTGGTTGTGGTGATCACTTAAAATGATTTTGAGAGGGGCACACAAGCTTAATATAATGGAAGAATCCAAGGATCAATTAAATTCCCAGTTTCCTTAGGCCTTACAAGGTTCATGAGATAACTGGAAAATGTTTCATGTCTCTTGGCCCCGAGCTTCATAGCTCCTCAATGGGGGTTTGAAAATGTCTACAATAATTGGAACAAAGAGGATTTTACTCACATTATTACAAGTGATAAAGTGTGTTTCCAATAGACAAATCAAATTTCTGGATTCCATATACATCTTGAAGAGATTGGTTCATCTGTATTCCAGCACCAATGATTTGTTATATTCTTGTATTTTCTTGTTTCATTTTTTGAAAAAGATGGTACATAGTGTTCTACAACTGCTTGTCATCCAGTTTGTATTTTTTAATCTTGATATTTCTATTGTGTTGGAGTTTTGGCAAAACATTACCCCACTCTTTTTAGAATTTTATTTTTCTAGTCCCAAAAACTCATTTGTTAACATCGATAAGAACCTCATTTCATGTCATGAGTCCAAACCTTTCATGTCTTGTTAGAATGTGTAGAGAATGAGGTTTCAAGATATACTTCCATTTGAGTCCAACATTTTTTTTAAGAAATATTATCTATAGCAAATAAAGTGGAAGAGCAATAATGTGATCCAGCATTAAATTTTGTTCACAGAATACAAAAACGGGATAAATTTTCAAATCTCATAGTAGCTAGTTTCAAAAAAAATTCCAAAAGTAAGTCATAGCAAATTAATAAAAGCAATCTGGACCCAAATGATAGAACCAGAAAAAATACAGTTCAAATGGAATAACAGTTTAAATGATGCTACAAACTTGAAAATATGGACTTTCACTTCTCAATCTGAACACAATAAATAATGGAAAAGCAATGAATGTAAGGAACAAATGAATTAGAGACAATTATCTAAGAAGTGATAAGTCAAATCTGAAAGGACTACTTGATCCCATAAATAATATAAGACTAATTCAATGTTTACATAAGCTACAAGCGAATTCAAATGTTTTCAATGATAAAGATATTGATAAAACAACATAGAAAGTGTGAGATATCACAGGTCTACTACTAGTAACTTACCTCTTTGTTGCATGGATCTAGAGCATTCAGCATCTCCATTAGTACATCCATAGTACTTCTAGTCTTTTCAATATCCATCAAACTGTGATATGACAACAATTAAGACAGATCTTGATGAACATTTAGACACAAGCATCTAACAATAGTTAGCATGATGTCATCATTAACTTTTATTGTTTGTGGAAATTTGTAGAAATCAGCAAAACAAAAACAAAAACAAAAACAAAAAAGATTCAATTTACAAACATGTTATTCAAATTTGTTCAGAATTTGATTTTGGAAACATCATCAGCATTGCTTAAAATATGGAAATGCTTATCTGCTTGTCTTTCAAAAAGAACACACTTGTCTTGTTTTAATCATTGAAAGGGAGAATATATTACATAAAAACATGAAATTTCATAAAGAGAAGGCCAAAATCAAAAAATGTTTCCATCAAACATGGCATAAAATGTTTGAACTCTTACAAACCCTTGGATCCCAATATCATTTAAAAAAATTTATTAAAGAAGGTGATAAAAACTACAGTAGAAAAATATGCAGAGCAAAATGGGGGCCTGGAAATGAACAGTTGTCCCTCCATCTTTTATATATCAATAGTATATCAAACCAAGACACAAAATTATAACATCTCTCTATGATTTAACACAGTCTACCTATCTATTGCATTTAAGGATTAAGAAACATCAAAAATGAGACATGCTTGAATTCTAAATGCAGCACATAATATTTTTGTCCAAAAAGGCACAAAGTTAACCCTCCTTAGAGCCAGTAAATACCCTGGTAAATATCCAACAGATAGGCCACCTTTTGGTGGACAAAATATTAAGAGTATGCATGCTCCATGTGTTTCTGGATGCAACTTGATCACTAATGATTGCTGATCTGAACATTGGGAGTTGTTTTGGCTAATTGATTCTTCCCTGGAGCACAGGAGTCTTCCTCTCATATTCAACCATTCCAACATCATCTGGGTTGCTGTATCAAATCTCTCACCTTTAACATCTCACCATATATTTATGTGAACTAGTTTAACAAAGACCAAAATCTTTTAGGCTATTTTAGTTCCCATGAAGGCTCCACTAGAACTTTCCCATCATATCTGTCCTGGGTTCAGAATGTATGTTGTATGCTGGAAAGTTTAGCACCTATTAGACATAAAGCATTATCTATATTGCTTTCATGTCCGGAAATTTGAGTGTCTCCCAAACCAAAGGACATGCCAGTAAACAAACATTCATGGGGCAGCAATAATGGTGTGTTGCAGCTTCTGAGGAAGAGATTATGACAGTTCTATGGTCCACATTAATTTATGGGGTCTCAAAAATCGCTGCATTAAGATATATATGATAATTGGCGGGGTTTGGATGGAACCCACAGCCATTTCTATTTGGACATTCTACTTTATGACTAATGTATTAAGTATAGTTTGATTTTGTGTCAATGATCTTGGGTTATGCTTTTGTTGATAACTGCAACAAATGCTTTAGGAAATGGATGCCATTGACAGTAGTCTAGTATGCAATTGAAAGGGTTCAAATGACCCTTAAACAAATTGAGATGAACTTATAACTTCATTTTGCATATCTACAAAGCGCATGTGGTTAGACTGTGCAAAGACCTTAAATATTAAAATTTGGTTGATGAAGGACCCTTGATTTTATTCAAAATCAAATCATTTCATACTTTATGTACATAGCAAATGGAACCATAGATTTCACAAAACCAATTGGTTTGGAAAACTATCCATTTTTAACAATCTTGTAGATCTTAACAATGCATAAACTCGCAAGATCCATCTTGATTGTCAAAGCCTACAAGATAACCAATGTTGAAAAAATCATTTTTACCAAGGAGTGCATTTTAAACCTCACTTCAATTTTGACTTTTGGTGTGTACGGGAAAGGCAGGGTGGGTGTTGGCATTAGAGAAAAATCACTGGAAATATTACAGAGAGTACAGAAGGACAAAGCAGATAAAGTGGTTAGATAGATTACCAAAAGAAAACAAAAGAATGTTAAAATGTCTTAGAGCATAGTAATATCAAATGTATGCTTTTTTAATTTTTCAACAAGAGAAGTAGAGATTTTAGTATAGAAAAGCATATCTTTAAAATCTTGGGTGAGCATGAGTGCAGTGGCATTTTGCTATCTGAGGGGTAGGGGCAGCAGTATTTCTTCCATCTAGCTGCTGTGGGTTCCAATTCCATCCCAAAGCCTCCTCTTCCACTTGGGCATAAGGAGTAACATTCCACTTCTTATTGGAAGGTCCATATTTTGCCATAGTAAAATTCTTTGCAGTAATTGTTCTTTTGCAGCCAATTGTAGTTCAGTGTATTGGATGACCTCAGCAAGCTCTATTCTTGCTTTGTCATTGCTATGGAGTTGTTCAAACCTCAACGGACTCTATTGAGGTCATGAGGCTTTGTTACCTCTACCATGAGAGCTGAAGACAACTGGCTTGCTTGTTGAGGCAATTTTGAATTTCCATTTGGTTATCTTGCAAATATTGTACATTAGTAGCCAGCAGATTTGTGCATCTTTGCTGGACAGCTGGACAGCAGATTTCAATTTCCAACACCTTAGAGAGAACCTGCAGAGTGACATTAAGGTTTACAAGGGTAATGTGGATAGAAGTGTCTTAGGATTCATTTGATTAACAAAAATAAATTTGGTTTCTTGAGGGTGTATATCAACAGGAAGACTTTGTGTAGGATTTTTGAGGATGTTCTCATTCCAGCAAATGTGGAAGGGATTGAAGCTGTTACAGCAATGGGCCCTGGTGAAGGGAAAGGTTGTATCTGGGATGTAACCCTTCGGGAAGGAATTAAAAAATCAGGATTGCAGTGTTTTCCTGTAACTCACTCAGCTGTAGAATGTACCTTAGTATGCTGATTAGCGAAAGACGCCATGTTTAGCTTTCAAACCAAAAAGTAAGGAATCTTGTGCAGGTTCTGTAGTGATAAGGGAAGAGCCAGTTGAAATGTTGCTTTCCTGAATGGTATTTTGGCCCTTTCCATCCAATATGAAGGGTCGCTAGAACAACTTTGTAGCAGCTAGCATTATCATTTTTCTGATTGTCCATAGTTTGATTTCTCTTTCCTTTTGCCTTTCTTTATAATATATCTACAGATAGGCAGCTTTTACAAGCATTTGCATATGCAGTACTGGACCTACCCTTCTATAGATTTTGATAGCAGACAATTAATCTTTCTTGTACTAATTGGGTTCCAAGAGCAAGAAAATTTGTTTCAAATGACCTTGTAAATTTCTGTAATGAAGACATGTGAGCTGAAGTCATCTCTAGCTTAATGTCAGAAAAATGAAGGAATTTATGTCCAAAACATTCTCTGCTCAAAGATCTTCCATAAATGACGTAATAGGAATGATAAAGATGGCGACCCCTTCTGATAATATCTTTCATGGTAGACTGTGTAAATCAATACATCATCCTCCTTGTCATCAACCAGTACCCATGAAGCATAAATCATTGTCTGATTAAAGTTGCTGCCTTAAGAATTTCCATTGTGTTCTAATGGAGCTGGGTAGGAAGGAGAATAATGATATGTATCTTGTATAATCTAATCCATAAAATGCTGGAGATATGCTCCTTGGTTTCACCAACTACGGACATCCATGTCAATCCTCTAAAAACAGCTTCCAAACACAGTTAAAACCAAATCCAATGAACACTATTTGCAGTTAGAATATGTTCAAATAGTTTGCAAAGCATGATAGAAACATATTCAGTGGGAAAACATGCAAGAGAGCACACACATAATGACTGCAACAAACACTCTATAGAAATGCTTCAATGAGCGAAAACTCTAGCAAGATTGAGCATATTTCTCCTCATTTTACTATGCTTCAGTCAAGTACAGACGTAAGTAATTGCTTCATGGGCTATGAAGAGCTATTGAGAACATTACACATGCAATACACCTCCAACACCATGAAACCCCAACTCCATTGCTTACACCAGTCAAAATTGACAATCTGAAGGATAAAAACATGAGAGCCAGTCCCTTTTAACATTATTTACAATAAACATGGACCTTTCTTATGAACTCCCACATGCCAAAACTGGAAGATCAAATGTTGAAAAGGTGATTTGAAAAGTCAAAACTCTTTACATTTCATGCATTATCGGCACCATGGTAAATTCACCACTTCTTCCATGAGGCAATTTTAAAATTGACAAGATTGAGGCAAACTTGCTGTAGTTGGTGCACAAATCAGCAATTTCAATAAAATGAGTTTTCCACTTCATTTAGTCATCTGTGACTTGTTTCAAAACACTTTTTGCGAAGCTCTAGATCCTCCCATACCCATCTCTGACAAAAAAGCAGACTCCTCTTCATATTTCACACCAAACTCAAGCAATTTATTCTTCTCAGTGGCTTCTAGGCAGCACTGACTGAAGTTGACATCATTTTGACCCCATGATCCAGCATCTTGACCGCTTTTTTGGATAATAATCAGCAGACTCCACCATATCTTTGATTATCAAATGGCATTTTAGAAGCATGATTGAGTTGCTTTGGAAAAGATTAATCTTTCTGGATATTGTCACCTGAGAATGAAGATCATATGCTATGTTTTGGTTGCAATACAAGTGTTCTACAGTCTCCAGCAATTTATCTTTTAAGGCCATGTGATTTCAGGGTTAACTTAAGTGTTCAAACTAAATTGAGCCCGGTGTTTTTCATGGGTGTCTCTTTTGTGGTATGCACAAGAGATAAATTTGTGCTTGTTTTATTGTGATCATTTTCCTTAGATCATCCAATATCTTTTTTTTTCATGCCAGCCATTTTGGAGAGCTAACATGGCAGGAATCCATGGAAAAGGTAGCATATGTGTTAGCCATGTTCCACAAGATGCAGAATGGTTGGTTTGTCTAGGTAGAATGCACCAAACATTACTAAAATGGAGCAGTTTGATTCCCATGAAGGAAAACACTTTATCACTGGAGAAAGGCATTGAAGCATCTTTGAATTGTAGATATTTGTGAGCAAAATGGGGTACATAAGATGATTTGGAGTATTATTGAATCCAACTAGGAGGGGTCAAAATGGAAATGGTTTTGAATTCTATATAGCTGTGAAGGAGATGGGGTGTGATAGGTGATTCACAATGTTAATCAATCCAACCAGTTGGCATCATGAGTGTGGGCATCTATTTTGATTGGCAAACATAATCTTGGTTCCTTATTTTTCAATAGTATTGAAATATACCAAGCCAAATTTTTTGCTTTTTCAATTACAACAAGGATAGCAGTAGTACACAATCGTTAGGGTTAGCATTTAAAACCAAAGGATGCTGAAATAACTCGACGTCAAGCATGTGCTTTCCAAACCGAGACGGAGTGGGAGCTACCATATGACGGAGATGTTAAAGATGCTGAATTAACTCGACGTTAAGAATGTGCTTTCCAAACCAAGATGGAATGGGAGCTACAATATGACGGAGATGCTAACTATGCTGAAAGTAAACTCAACACCAAGTATGTGCTACCCAATTCCAGAGTGGAAATGAGGCGACCATATGGTGGAGATATACAGAAATACAATGCAGCTTCAGAATGTAAAGTAAGATTAAGAGAAATGCTGACAGTACTACTGTTCAACTTACAAAATATCAGAAGATGCCTGCAATAAACAAGATTAGAAGCTCTCCACTGCTGCAATAATAGATATGATCATTCCAAGGTTAATTATGACCTTCCAGATACAACTCTTCACCAAAATATAGATTACTCAAGACTGATATAACAGAACAACAACGTAATATGCATAACCAGCAACCCTAGAATCCACTAAAATGCTCACAACTCACTCAATACTTGCCAGAATGACATGAGACCTGATGCAAACGAAAGCTATAATGATGGCAATGAGGACTAGACCAAGAAACAGCTAACAAATCGAAGTATTCTTTTTTCTAAACATTTGCCAGGCAGACCAGAATGGTGCGGCCAATAGAGAGAAGCGATTTTGCTTTTAAAAAATAAACACTCAATATTAAAATCTGAATCTTTGCAAGAAGGGTCGCCCCTATCAAGGAAACTCAATGAATCAATACCCAGAACGACTGTATTTTTATTTTCAGATTTATGAGTGAAACTACAGATTCAGCTTGACTTCAGCAACTTCAAAATGAGACTGAAATGCAAATCTAGAACTCCAAAAATGCAAGATACTCAATTGAAATGCAAGACAAACCTATTACAAACTATCTCTCAACTAGTTGCTATCTTTCAAGCAAGAAGAAGAGCCAAGCTAGGAGGCATTCATTCCTCGAAGCAATCCCAAAGCCATTCCAGCAGCATAACAATATCATAAAACATAAGATCCTCCAAAAGAAGAGAAGGAACCTCCTTTATAGAATGAAGAGAAGACTTTGGAGGCTTCTAGAAAGTGTGCCCTAATCCCAAGTTGCTTTTAGGTTTAATCTTTGACCAAAACTCTTTCTTCAAAATGGCGTACCTTCCTTGAGAGATATAAATCACTTCTCTTTTTTTTAAATAAAATATAAACTCCTTCAAATAGGCGTCCATTTTCCCTTGAGCAATTATAAACTTTAGGAATATAAAAATATTTCCTTCATGAGAAAATACCCCTCAAAGTCCCCTTCTTTAAAACAACTGTTAAGTTATATCACTAGGCCAAGGGTATTTTTAAAATAAAACATTTTGACTTAAAATAACTTATTTCTCCAAAATGAACCCCTTAAGCCAAAAATGAGAATTGCCCAATGAACTGCCAGAAGAGGAAAGTCGACTGAGCTGATGTTGATTGGATCACTGCTAAAAATATAATTTACTAAAAATAGTAAATTCCTGAAGGTGCTCAGAATGTCGAACCGAAACCACCAACGCGAAGCTCTCAGAAAACCCAGAAGGAATCCGAAATCCAAGTTCAACATTTCCAAGTGCAAGCTCCGCAAAAAGACGAAAACATCCTCCAAGAAGTTTGGAAACCCTGATTCGAGCTTCTGCTTAGCCTACGAGTTCCCAGAATTAGGCTAAATCCAAATGAAAAGCATAGGGCTAAATTGGGGACATTACAAGTATGCTGATGGTGAACCAGATTTCTTTTGAGTTTTCACCTTCTTAGTGCCTAGCAGTGTTGAATTTGATGAGGCAGCTGATTGAGAGTTTGAAATTTTGGATTTGTGCTAATTTATTTCTAGCTATTGCTTCACTAGCAAGGGCATCTTTTGTTTTGTTCGCTAATCTCCTCTTAAGGAATTAGTTGCATCTAAACAAATTTTTGAAGTAGCTCTCTGATGAAAGCTTTGAATTGGATGGAGGTGAATGGATTTACAATATTTTTCAATTTTATAGATAGTACTAAGACGCCTCTAGCAAAACCATGTAGAATTTTCTAAATATTTTCCAATGTTAGAACTTGGATAAAAAATTCTACACAGTTTTACCAGAAGCATCTTAGTTTATTCTCATAGACTGGAAATATCATGATTCAGATTTTAATGATTATTATGTTTGAATCTTTTCTACTTACAGACTAGCAATCTGGTTTTCCTTTGCCATGTTTATGTCTATTTTCATAGTATTTAACTCAACATGTTATTACCAATTACTTTTGCTTTCCTACGTATTGATTGAGGACCAGAATGAAAGTCCCATGTGGAGTTCCAGTAACTCCTGTGATACCCACTTCTAATGGATTGTTTTTGACCATTTTGTTGAATTTTAGTTTCACCAATCCCTCAAGCGTGGAACTGGAGATCATTGGGGATTTGGTAACATGGATAAAATTTTGATTTATAGACATATGGGATTTTCCACCTTTTAGATAATGTTAGTTCATTGAAGTCTGCAGATGAGAATTTTTCCTTAAATCTTTCCTGTAGCTTTAATTTGGCTGATGATGGTAATAATAGTGCTTTTCAAGGGATGCCTAGAAATTTAGAATTATCAAAAAATTGTTGCATTTTGCATATGTACTAAAAGAAAAATGCTGGAGTTTGCTTGAAAAATCATTTTAAAATTGGCAACTGGGTGGAGAATTTTTCCCAATTATACTCTTCTTCACATAAGTAGCTTGTTTAGTCTTAGTAAAGAATTTAATTGCTAAAGAGCTCCAAATTTTTTGTGAAAAGAAGCAATGGAGGAAGATGTGTACGGAATTTTCTTCATTTTTGTGGCAATTAAGGAAAACCGATGGGCCTATAATTTCCTGAGTTTTTAAAAATACTGAAGGCATAATTTTGTCATGCTGGCCTGTAATAACCCACCCTTAATTTGTTTTTGAAATGATTATTAACCGATTGAATTCCACCATAAACTTCACCAAGATCATACCAAAACTACAATACTGTCATAAGCTGTCATGAATATGAAATGAGGAGTCTGCTGGCATAACATTGATTTTTGACATATAGAATAGCACTAAATGGCTCATGAATTCAACAGATGATCATATCCAATAAACAGGCCACATTACAATGTAACTTTATGTTCATTCAATGCTGATATAACATGTAACAGGACTGTTACAAGGATACTGAAAGAACCAAACCAAAATGGCCTTATACATTGAACTATCATATAACTTGCAAGCAACAATGAAAGGTACCTCAAACCTATGAGCTCGAATGACCATGGCAGATCTGGAAACCCACTATAGACTGCTGTAGGTGATGTTTCAGGGTTGCTGTGCAGAGTTACAGGTTCTGGCAGCTTTAAAAAGTCATCAAACACTCATTCAAACCAACATAGAATGCCACCGGAATATTTCCAAAAACTCTCTTCACTCCCAGCACTACCTAACAGCCTCAAATGAAGAATAAATGGACTCTTACTAGTCTAATGCAACTTAAGATTATACCCAGCAATTACACAGGAGCTGCTACAGGCAACTCAGCAAAGGAAACTTTGCCTAGCAAGCTTATAAAAGCACAGTTAGCACCTTCAAAGGATCTGAGATTGAAGCAACTTCAATACAAAACCAGCAATACCCGCCAACAAGCAAGGTAATAGCGAGCTATAGGTATAAAATATGACTGTGCAAGACCAAATCTGCCACAAAGAACACCATAACCCCTTTCAGGCTTGCAGGGAACACTATCCAGCAATAGCAAACTGCAACATTAACACCCAGCACCACAAATCATCCTCAAAATGACCAGGAAAGGCTGATTGCAGGTCTGATAATTACAAATGATTAGTTCCAGAACTGTTGTGCAGAAGTTATAATCCCAAACAGCAATGTAATCACTCAATAACATCCACCTTAATTGCATCAAATCAATCCAGACTCTAGCAAAACACTTCTAAGCCACCCAACTCCACCACACAGCTATGGAAGGCCAATAGAAAAAGCAAAAGCTATACCCAGCAATGCACAGAAGATACCAGTTTGACACAACCAGCTGAGTGCAGGTGTACAGCCCCTAATATTCACCCTTCAAATCCAGAAAACTCATGCAAGAAACTCAAGAAATGGTGCCAAACTCAATTCCTATAAGACCAAAATTTATCACTTTCAAAATACCTTGAATGTCTTCATTACTGAAAACTCCAAACTGCAAACCTCGTGAAAGCAATGGTGATTCCTGAAGTAGAATCACTCCTAAGTCCTAACCAGTTAGGGTGGATATTTCACCATCGAAACCATCAACCAAGAAGAGGATTTCCATCCTCAACTAGCAAAGGAAGAACTCCTTGAGTTCATTCTAGCAACATCTCCTTAAATTATCAAAACATGCATACCAATGTTCCACGAGGACGCGTCACCCCCAAAAAACCCCGTGTTTCCTAGACGGGGACATCTCGAAGACTTGGGGACTTGGGGGGGATGCCCCCCCACAAGCCCACCACCAACGCCACCATCCCACCACCAGTGTCACTGTCTCCAAGATGCTGCTAGGACTTTAAGGATGTTGGGGTGTCCTCAAGACGTCTAGGGGACTCCTAGTTGTCTCCAAAATGTATAATTCTTATACTTATACATATTTTTATAACTATTTTTTCAAGTACTATATGTATTTCAGCACCCTGTCGCCATCCCCCCGCCGTCCCCCTATTGCCCCCAAACTTAGACCCCCTGTCCCCGCATCCCCAAAACATGTCCTCTATCATCCCCCCGTCCCTGTCCCTAAAACCCTATGGAACACTGATGCATACCCAAATGAGAGCTCAAACTCATATTTATAAAGTGAGGGAAAAGTTAGGGCAACTGACATTTGAATTTGAATGTTTTTTCCCTCTCATTTCACTTTATGAAATAACATGAAATTACCCCAAGAGGGGCGTCCAACTTTTGCCTCCAAAAGTTTCACTTTTCATTTTTCATTTAAAAATGACATTAAGCCCCAACTAGGCTTCCCACCTTATGAGGCATAACATTAGCTTTAAAAAACAATAAATTACCTTCATTCTAGGCACCACACAAGGAAGAACACTGGCCCTCTTTTAGAAAACAATGTCACCTTACTAGGCCAAGGGGTACACTTCATGAATCCACACCCCCTCAGTTAAGTTATAAAGCAACATTAAGAGTAAAGGAGAACTTCAAAGTCAGATCACGGGTGGTGAGGAGATGCTGCAAAGACACAGTGTGTTGTAGAGAAGTATCAGTGCCCCAGATGGTGATGCAGTCAACAACCTCGTGGAGGGGTTACTTGCTCGAGATCACGGCGAGTGAACTCTAGATCAAGATGTCCCACCTTTTCAAGATAGACATCATATGCAGCAGTTAACTCGACACCTCTTTCCGAGTTAACTCGTTGTTCCACATCTCATGCACGTCTATTTTGGAGTTTCCTATGTACAGATGGAGTTTTCATTTAGTTTTCATTCTCCGTTAACTAATGTTAGTTATCAGTTAACATGCTTATCAATAAGGAATTGCGTGTTGAACACGTCCATTTGTTTTAGCTTGTTCCAGTTAACTATATAGTTGCATACAATTAGGTTTAGCAATAAAATCTCGCATGCTTGCGAGACTGTAGTTGACTCAAGGTGATTTTAGGGTTCCTTACACCTTTGATGTCTATAAATAAGAGCTCTTAGCTCATTTGTAAATAAATTTTGCACGCGATAGTAATATATCCTGCGCTACCTTGCCTGAAATATTGTTGTTTTGTATCTGTTCATGAGCTTTTACTGTGATAATAAATAGCTACGCCACCTTGCCTGAATGTTATTATTATGGTTTTTGTTCAAACTTAGTTAAATGGAGTTGCTAGTTTGATTGTTTATTGTATGCGTGTCTCGCCAATGCAATTTGTTGTCCTAGTTTGCTATCTTATGTTATGTTTAATAGTTGTTCTTTCAATCTACGCCTCGGATAGGGGTCCCTCCTTGGAAATTTGGGAAGAAGAATTATCGTTCAATTATCGTTGCCAATAAGCTTGTTGCATATCTACACCTCAGATAGGGGTTCCTCCTCCTTGGAAATTTAATAATTGAGCTTGCTGTTTGATGTCGTGCCTAATAAACTTCATATCAACCTACGCCTCGGATGGGGGTCCCTCCTCCTTGGAAATCTTGTTGTAGAGTTTATCGTATAATCACATTCCTGCTCCTAATTCCTCATGCTCTATTTTTCTTGAGGGAATAGGATAGATTAAAAGCATTTAGTTTTAGTTGTAGTTAAGATCTGCAAAACCAAAGAAAACCCTTAGCTGCAACGTTCTTGGTTTCCTTAACCTTGTGCCTCTTCCAGCTGAGTCAAAAAGATAGGATTTTAGAATACTTTACTTTTACGCATATCAACAAAAGAGGGGGCTTCCCCTCCTAATTTGAAGAGCAGTCATTACGCACTATGCATAGTTGTCCATACCAACTCGCACTCCAGAGGTGCTAATTGTTACGCCAACATTGTCGATAAAGAAATCTATTGATTCTTCTTCATACCAAACATGGTCTACAAGATCAACCCACACTTCGTCTTGTAATGGAAGATGTCTTGCTATCTACACCCACTCTTCCTTTGTCTGGTTATTTGTAATGGGTTGAATGTTTTGATATCTTTTTTCTCAATTACGAATTTGACTCACACTCCAGCTCTGACTTCTACTTTGGACCAGTCTTCAACTTGGGATTTGTACTACTAAAGTTGCTTCAGATACCTCTTATAATCTTCATCTTCGTTCTCTCTATTCTACCAATCTTAAAGATAGCCTAATCTCTTGGTCTTGACCACTTATGATGTCCCCTTGGGGTTTGGATCTGAGCTTTTTTGTTGTTTTTGTTTTTTCTGATTTTTTGTGTTTTTGCCAAATATGTTGCCGGGAATTGAAATAATTGAAAAAATGCTAAAACAGAAAGGGAAATGCATAAATGGTGAAGAACCCAATTAATCTTTTTTGCTTTCAAACATAACTAGAACATATCCATTTGCTGGAAATAGCATTTACAGGTCTGATTTTCTGATATCAGCAAATTGAGGGCACAAAACCCTAGGCGTCCTTGACCAAAGCTGCTCCTATTCATGTTGAAAATGCTGCTGTTATGATTGCAAGTGCTAGGTGCCTCAAAACTGATTGGATACAATCCTTAAACCCTAGAGATCTGCTCCCTAAAGACCCACGTCCTCATATGATGAACGGCCTCCTTGAATAGCCCACACATGCCAAAGAAATTATCTTTCTCCTGCTGTTTGAAGACTGAAATGATTTCAGATCTATACGGCCAGCTTAGGGAGTCCAATCAGATTTATACAGCCTGCTATTGCTACCTCCCACATGCCTGTAATCGGTATCAATTGATGGTAATTCCCACGTGCCAGTCAAGGAATGAAGCAACAATGAAATCTGTTGTTTATTCTAGTCTAAAATAAGAACTTCTGAAATCTGATTTATTATTCTTCTGAATTCTTGTGAAAGCTTTGATAATGATCTCTGTTTGTGACCATTCAATTGAGAGTCCTTGGGTGATCTCTCACACCTGTAAACTCTATCCTATTCGAGGGTTTTCGTGCTCATAATAGCTTGAAACTCCATGCCTGCAAACCCTGTTGCTCAGCTCTCTCAATTTGCAAATAATAATCCAAATCATAGTTGGCAGACTCGTCGAAAACTCGCGAGTCTTTATGACTTTAACTCACCGAGTTTTTTTGCCTTGCGAGTCTTTATGACTTTAACTCACCGAGTTTTTTTGCCTTGCGAGTCTTTATGACTTTAACTCACTGAGTCTTTTCCGAAAACTCGCCGAATTTTTGGCCAGTTTTCACTAAAAACTTGGCAAGTCTGTACAAAAAACTCGCCAGATACATAAAAAATGTGAAACACCAAAAAAAAAAAAAAAAGGTAAAAAAACTCACGATTTTGCCCTATAAATGTAGATTTTAAGTGATCAGATTAGAAAGCAAAAAAAATAATTTCAAATTCAACACAAGAACACAGCCAATACCCTGGGAAAACCCTCCAACTTGAGGGAGAAAAACCTAACCAATATATCTCCTATATATTGATTCAATATGAGCAGAAATATGCTTACAATTCAAGCACAATACAATGCCTAAATGATACAATGAATAACAGCACTTCTCCTAGATGCAATGATGCAAATAATATAAAACTCCTTGAGTTGATCTGCTGCTACAAAATCAATCTGCTGCTTAGATCTGAACTTCTTCGCCTTGAATCGAAATGCTTGACTTGATGATACAAATGAATGGGAGCACCATGTATATACACATCAAGAAGAAAGGATGTGACTCTTCACAAGGAGGTCGGCCTCAAGGAAAGACGTCCTTTCTAGAAGGGCGCGATTTCCAAGAGAGGTCAGCCTTCAAAAATAAAATATCTTTTATTTATTTTATTTTAATATTTTATCTTTAGTGACTTAATGATGGCGTCACTTATTTAAATAAGCAATAAATAAATTTAAATAGCTGTAAGCTATTATTTGAATTTATTTCACAATTCGCCCTTTAAGTATTCATCACGAATCTATAAAATATCATTAACACTCCCTTTCAGATAGGGAGGAATACTTTTAGCTATACAAAATGTATCACCTCATAGTGATGTTAATCAACATGGCTACATCCATGTTGGACAGAGCTTGTCACCTCATCGTGAAAGCATATCACCTCATCGTGATATCAACCATCATGGCTACCTCCATAGATGGTAAGTACAAGTGCTCATCACTCAATGTGATGTCACCTGACCGTGACTTTCACCATGGCTCCTCCAGAGGGTGAAACACAAATACAAATAAATCATCACGGACTCCCTCACGTGATGTTGTCATGGAGTCACACACATGACATCCACCATGGCTCTCCTAGAGGGTGGAATCAAGGGATTTCACCTCAAACCTCTCTTACAGAGAAGAACTCATTAACAAGGGATTTCACCTCGAACTTTTCTCACAGAGAAGAACTCATTAAAGAGGATTACTGATACTGAGACTCCTTCTTAGTTAAGGCTGTATTCTCCACCATACCAAGCTTATCTCGAAAGTACACAAACTTTATCCTAGAGAGGGGCTTGGTGAGAATGTTTGTCGTCTGCTCATCAGTGCTGATATACCTCAACTGTATCGTTTTCCTCAATACCATATCTTTGATATAATGGTACTTGATCTCAACATGCTTTGTTCTGTCATGAAACACAGGATTGACAGAAAGCTTCACACAACTCTGGTTATCACAATGAATGATAGTAGGCTCCATTGATTGTTCAAACAATATTGCAAGGAGCTTACGAAGCCACACTGCTTCACGAGCTGCCATACAAGCTGCAATGTACTCTACCTCTGCTGTACTTAATGCCATTGAAGATTGCTTCCTGTTGCACTAGGATATTATGGTAGATCCCAAACTGAAGCAATAACCAGAGGTACTCTTCCGATCTGTGACACACCCTGCCCAATCAAAATCAGTAAAACCATGCAGCTCCAAATCCTCACCTGTAGAGTATCTCAATCCATATCCAACTGTGCCACGCAAGTATCTCAAGATATGTTTAGCTGCAACAAGATGTATCTGCCTTGGTTCACACATAAACTGGCTGAGTGCACTCATTGCATAACAGATGGCTGGTCTAGTGTTAACTAGATACATCAATGAACCAATCAACTGCCTATACATCGTAGAATCCACCAGTTCTGAACTACCTGTAGCCTCCTTCAACTTATGTAAGTTTGTCTCCATAGGTTTGCAATCAATCATACCAAACCTCTTTAGAATGTCAATAGTATACTTGCCTTGACTTAGAATCATCTCATCTGGTTTTTGCCAAACTTCTAAGCCAAGGAAGTAATGCATGAGACCAAGATTCTTCATCTCAAACTCAGAAGCTAACTCCTTCTTACATTTTAGAATCAGGTATTCTTCTCTTGTGATAATCAAATCATTAACATACATAACCAGAATTAGTGCTTCACCATTTATTACCTTGAAGTAGAGGTTAGAATCTGCATCATTCTTTGAGAAACCCAAACTCAACAGGTAACGATCAATCCTTTCGTACCAAGCACGAGGAGCCTACTTAAGACCATACAAGGCCTTCTTCAACTTGCAAACATGAGACTCCTTCCCATGTACCTCAAAGCCATCGGGTTGCTCAATGTACACCTCTTCTTCTCTGACACCATATTAAGAAAGGTTGTCTTTACTTCCATTTGGCGAATCTTCCATCCTCTAGATGCTGCAATGGCAATAATGGTTCTGACAGAAGTATAACGAGCCACAGGAGCAAAGGTTTCTTCATAGTCAACTCCCTCTTTTTGTGAGAATCCTCTAGCCACAAATCTTGCCTTGTACTTTTCAATGCTCCCATCAGCCGCATGCTTGATCTTGAACAGCCATTTAGAAGACACCACAAATTTGCCTACAGGTCTAGGAACAATATCCCAAACATCATTCTTAAGTATAGATTGGTACTCCTCAATCATAGCACCTTTCCAGACTTGTTGACTAGAAGCTTCTGCAACACTTGAAGGCTCTGACTCAATGATATGACTCATCAAGGCTACATAACTGAAGAACTTATGAGGTCTCTTACTTTCTCTGAGAGTTCCTCTTGGGGCTACAAAACTTTCTGCCTCCTACATCATTTTCCTAGCCCAAAGAGGTCTCTTCTTTCCAATCACAATATTTGTAGGCCCATCAGTAGTCTCCAAGGGTTCAGCTGGATCATCATCTTCCTTTGATTCTAGAACCTCCCTCTGATTCTCAGGAATATGGTCAACTTCCATATCCTGAGGAGGCTCTTCTTCATCAACCTCAATATGAGATCCCTTGGATCTTCTGAATGCAACATCCTCCTCAAATGTAACATCTCTACTGATCTCAATAATCTTCTGACCCAGAATGTAGATTCTGTAAGCTTTAGAAGTCTCGCTATAGCCTACCAAAATTCCCTTCTTGCTAGAAGGTTCTAATTTTGTCCTCTTTTCCTTAGGTATATGAATGTACACTGGACACCCAAAGATCCTCAAATGACTTACTTCGGGTTTCACCCTAGAGAATGCTTCTTCGGGAGTAATGTTCTCCAAGATTCTATGAGGACTTCTATTCTATATATAGACTGCAGTCCTGGATGCTTCAGCCCAAAGAGAAATTTGCAGGTCTTGGTCATGAAGCATGGCTTTGACTACTTCCACGATAGTTATGTTCTTTCTTTCCGCAACACCGTTCTGTTGAGGATTATAAGGAACGCTAAGCTCCCTCTTAATCCTTGCTTCAATGCAAAAGTTACGGAAAATAACAGAAGTGTATTCTCCTCCGTTATCGGATCTCAACACCTTGATCCTCTTCCCGAAAAGATTCTCCACCTGAGCTTTGAATTCTCTGAATCTTTCTAACACTTCCTCAGATTCTTTAGATCTCAAGAAATAGATCCAAGTCTTTCTAGAGTAGTCATCAATAAAAATAATATAATACAAGAAACCACTTGAGGATGCAACAGACATTGGACCACATAAATCAGAATGAATAAGATCTAAGATACATTTGGATCTACTTTCACTATTATGGAATGGACCTTTAGTATTCTTACCCAAAGCGCAGCCTTTGCAGGTTCCTTCATGCTTCTGGTTGAACTTAGGAAGGCTCGTGTCCATCTTCTCCATAAAAGGTAGTTCTCGAAAGTGAAGGTGAGCCAATCTTCGATGCCAAAGATCACCCAAAATCGCGGAGTTATGTACTAGAGACTGAATGGGGTGTGTGCAAAGCCTGTAGAGGCACCCATGTCTAACTCCAACCATCTAGGCAGTCTTGAAGTTAGACTTCTTAGTCCATATGAGAACTTTGCCTTCAAAAAAGGCAACTTTATAACCCTTGTCTTCCAAGGCTGATATGGAAACAAGGTTTCTCTTGATGCCTAGAATGAATAGCACATCATCCAACTATAATGAATCGCCGGAATCCAAATGTAGGGATGAAGTCCCAACTCCTTTAACTGAGTAACTAGCATCATCTCCAATAATAACTTGTTCGTTAGAATCTTTCATCATTAAATCAGATAGATGTTCCTTGAATCCAGTGATTTGGCGAGAGGCACCATTGTCTATCAACCAAGTGTTGGTGTCAGTAGATACATTACTTGACAAGGCAGAATAGAGCAGGTACTCATTTGTATCCTTCTGCATGGAGACTTCATCAACATTAGCAAAGGTGGCCTGTTGCCTAGGCCTGGAAGGACATTCCTTTGCAAAATGACCATACTTGTCACATTGGAAACATTGAACCTTGGAGAGATCCCTCTTCTTCTTAAATGCAGTGCCACCATCAGCTCCTCTATCTCTGTTTCTTTTGAAATACCCTTTCTTTCCACCTTTCTTCTTCGATGATTGAGTGGCAAGAACATGAAGATCTTCATTGACAAAACTTTTCCCAATACCTCTGGCAGCCAACCTAGACTCTTCTTGAATACAGTCTGCCCTCGATCGATCAAACTTGGGAAGCTTCGGTCTTGCACTAATTCCCTGAATATAAGACTCCTAGGATGAAGGGAGACCATTGAGAGCCAACATGGTTAGATCCTTGCTATCAACCACATGCCCAATAGACGAGACATGATCTCTCAATTCGGTTATTCTCATGAAGTAGGCAATGATAGTTTCTCCCTTCGCCATCTTCAAGTGATGAAGTTGTTGCTTCAGTGCAAGAGCCCGGCTGGTGTTGTTGATCTCGTACATCTCCGCTAGGGTTTTGAACATCTCTCTCGTAGTCCTTAACTTGGAGACGATAGGAACAATATGGTCCTTTACCAAATCAACCAACATCTTCTTTGCCCTAGTATCTTGATTCTTCCATAGGGCCTTTTCTTCCTCTTCCGTATGCTCAGGGGCGGAGCTCTCCACAAACTCTGCCAATTCGCTTTCCTCCAAGGTGAGCATGATCCTAAATCTCTACGAAGTGAAGTTTGACGCTCCCTCAAGCCTATCCTCAATCTTAAGGCCATTCACCATCTTGACAAGTGAATGAAGATGAGAAAAATTTGACAAGGGTATCGCTGATAAATACAAATCTGATCGGGATCCTCTTCAAACCCGCTCTGATACCATGTAGGTTTTAAGTGATCAGATTAGAAAGCAAAAATAATAATTTCAAATTCAACACAAGAACACAGCCAATACCCTGGGAAAACACTCCAACTTCAGGGAGAAAAACCCAACCAATATATCTCCTATATATTGATTCAATATGTTAGTGTTTTAATGATTAGAAAATACAACTAACAACTCTCAGAAAATGCAACACATAAGACAATAAACATAGCAAGATACCCTGGGAAAACCCTCCTCTCGAGGGAGAAAAACCCAACAAATATGTCTCTTATATAATGAAGGAATAAGAGCAGAAATCTGCTTACACCTCAGGCCCAGCTCATGGCCAAATTTGATAAAATGAATAATAGCACCTCTCCTAGATGCAAAGATACAATCGAATATGCTTCTCCTTGAAATCGGCCTGCTACTGCAAGATGATGCTTTGCTGCTCAAGTGCCAACTTCTGCTTGTAATGCGAATTATGCTGAATGAACTTGATGATCAAATGAACAAACATCACCTTGTATTTATACAAAATAAGTTGACTCTTCAAAGAGGTCAGCCACACTTTAGAAATAATAATTTACAAATAACAAGAAGGGTCGGCCCAAAGATAATGATATATGATCATTAATTATATACACAAGGTCGGCCTTCTCATAACTTGAAATCGCATGTATATATAAAATTGAATAGCCATAAGGCTACATTCAATTTTTGTTCTCTTCTTGTAAATTGTGCACCTGGAAGTAGACTCTTGCGGCTGCATTATCATCAACACTCCCTCTCAGCTAGGGAGGAATACTTCCAGCTGTACAAGACATATCACCTCATCATGATATCAAATATCACCTCATCATGATATCAACCATCATGGCTACACCCATTAATGGTATGTACAAGTGTTCATCACTTACGTGATGTTGTCACCTCATCGTGACATTCACCATGGCTCTTCCAGAGGGTGAAACACAAGTACAAGAAAATCATCACGGACTCTCTCACGTGATGCTGTCATGGAGTCACACACATGACATCCACCATGGCTCTCCCAGAGGGTGGAAGCAAGGGATTTCACCTCGAACTTCTCCTAAGAGAAGAACTCATAGCTAAGGGATTTCACCTCGAACTTCTCTCAGAGAAGAACTCATTACCAAGGGATTTCACCTCAAACTTCTCTCATAGAGAAGAACTCACTAAAGAGGATCACTGATATTGAGACTCCTTCTCAGTCAAGGCTGCATTCTCCACCATACGAAGCTTTTCTCGAAAGTACACAAACTTTATCCTAGAGAGGGGCTTGGTGAGAATCTTTGTCGTCTGCTCATCAGTGTTGATAAACCTCAACTGTATAGCTTTCCTCAATACCATATCTCTGATATAATGGTACTTGATCTCAACATGCTTTGTTCTGTCATGAAACACAGGATTGATAGAAAGCTTCACATAGCTCTGGTTATCACAATGAATGATAGTAGGCTCCATTGATTGTCCAAACAATCCTGCAAGGAGCTTACGAAGCCACACTACTTCACGAGCTGCCACACAAGCTGCAATATACTATGCCTCGGTTGTACTCAATGCTACTGAAGATTGCTTCCTGCTGCACCAGGATATCATGGCAAATCCCAAACTGAAGCAACAACCAGAGGTACTCTTTCGATTTGTGACACACCCTGCCCAATCAGAATCAATAAAACCATGCAGCTCCAAATCCACACCTGTAGAATATCTCAACCCATATCCAACTGTTCCATGCAAGTATCTCAGGATATGTTTAGCTGCAACAAGATGTATCTGCCTTGGTTCACACATAAACTGGCTAAGTGCACTCATTGCATAACAGATGGCTGGTCTAGTGTTAACTAGATATATCAATGAACCAATCAACTGCCTATACATCGTAGAATCCACCAATTCTGAACTAGTTGGAGCCTCCTTCAACTTATGTAAGTTTGTCTCCATAGGTGTAGACATGGTTTTGCAATCAATCATACCAAACCTTTTCAGAATGTCAATGGTATACTTCCCTTGACTTAGAATCATCTCATCTAGATTTTGCCAAACTTCTAAGCCAACAAATTAATGCATGAGACCAAGATTCTTCATTTCAAATTTAGAAGCTAACTCCTTGCATTTGAGAATGAGGTGCTCTTCTCCAATAATAATCAGATCATCAACATACAAAACCAAAATCAATGCTTCACCATTAATTACCTTGAAGTAGAGGTTATAATCTGCATCATTCTTTGAGAAACCCAGACTCAACAGGTAACGATCAATCCTTTCGTACCAAGCACGAGGAGCCTGCTTAAGACCATACAAGGCCTTCTTCAGCTTACAAACATGACTCTTTCCCATGTACCTCAAATCCATCAGGTTGCTCAATGTAAACCTCTTCTTCTATTACACCATTCAGAAAGGCTGTCTTTACATCCATTTGGTGAATCTTCCTTCCTCTAGATGCAGCAATAGCAATAATGGTTCTGACAAAAGTATAACGAGCCACAGGAGCAAAGGTATCTTCATAGTCAACTCCCTCTTTTTGTGAGAACCCTCTTGCCACAAATCTTGCCTTGTACTTCTCAATGCTCCCATTAGCCGCATGCTTGATCTTGAAGAGCCATTTAGAAGACACCACAGATTTGCCTTCGGGTCTAGGAAAGATATCCCAAACATCACTCTTAAGTATGGATTGATACTCCTCAGTCATAGCATCTTTCAATGTTGACTAGAAGCTTCCTCAACACTGAAAGGCTTTGACTCAATAATCTGACTCATCAGCGCTACATAACCGGAGAACTTATCAGGTCTCTTACTTTCTTTGAAGGTTCCTTTTGGGGCTGCAAAACTTTCTGCATCCTGCATTATTTTCCTGGCCCAAAGAGGTCTCTTCCTTCCAATAACAATATCTGTAGGCCCATCAGTAGGCTCCAAGGGTTTAGCTGGATCATCATCTTCTTTAGGTTCTGGAACCTTCCTCTGATTCTCAGGAATATGGTCGACTTCCATATCCTGAGGAAGCTCTTCTTCATCGATCTCCATATAAGTGCCCTTGGATCTTCTAAATGCAACCTCTTCCTCAAATATGACATCTCAATTGATCTCAATAGACTTCTGACCCGGAATGTAGATTTTGTAGGCTTTTGATGTCTCACTGTAGCCCACCAGAATTCCCTTCTTCCCAGAAGGTTCCAACTTTGTTCTCTTTTCCTTTGGAATATTAACATACACTGGACACCCAAAGATCCTCAAATGACTGACTTCAGGCTTCACCCCTGAGAATGATTCTTCAAGAGTTATATTCTCCAAAATTCTGTGGTGACTTATGTTTTGAACATAGACGGCTGTCCTAGATGCCTCAGCCCAAAGTGAGGTTTGTAGGTCTTGATCATGTATCATTGCTTTGACTGCTTCCACAATAGACCTGTTCTTTCTTTCAGCAACACCGTTTTGTTGAGGATAATAAAGAACACTGAACTCCCTCTTAATCCCTGCTTCAATACATAAATCACGGAAGATACCGGAAGTGTACTCTCCTCCGTTATCGGTCTCAAAACCTTGATCTTTTTCCCGGACAAATTTTCCACCTGTGCTTTGAATTCTTTGAATCTTTCTAATACCTCCTCAAATTCTTTAGATCTCAAGAAATAAATCCAAGTCTTTCTAGAGTAGTCATCAATAAAAATAATGTAATACAAGAAACCACTAGAAGATGCAACAGACATTGGACCACATAAATCAGAATGAATGAGATCAAGAATACATTTAGATCTACTTTCTCTACTATGAAATGTACCTTTTGTATTCTTACCTAAGGTGCAGCCTTTGCATGTACCTTCATGTTCCTGATTGAATTTCAGAAGTCCGGTGACCATCTTCTCCATGATAGGTAACGCTCGAAAGTGAATGTGAGTCAATCTTCGATGCCAAAGGTCATACACATTAGAAGAATCATGCACTAGAGCCTGAAGGGGGGGAGTGCATAGCCTGTAGAGACACTCATGTCTAACTCCAATTACCCGAGCAGACTTGATGTTGGAGTTCTTTGCCCATGTAAGAACTTTGCCTTGTGAAAAAACTTGATAACCCTTGTCTTCCAAAGCTGAGATAGAAACAACATTTCTCTTTATGCCTGGAACAAATAGCACATCATTTAACTCCAAAGAAATGTCAAAATCTAAGTGAAGAGAGGAGTTTCCTGTTAGTGTTTTATAGATCAGATAAACAACTGAAAGCACTCAAAATAATTGCAACACATAAGACAATAACCACAGCAAGATACCTTGGGAAAACCCTCCTCCTGAGGGAGAAAAACCCAACAAATAATTTTGTTATATAATATAGGAATAAGAGCAGAAATCTGCTTACAACACAAGCCCAACAATGGCCGAATTTGATACAATGAATAATAGCACCTCTCCTAGATGCAATGATACAAATGAATATGTTTCTCCTTGGATTCGGTCTACTGCTGCAGTATGATCTGCTGCTACACAATAATGATCTGCTCCTCAACAATAATGATCTGCTGCACAAGTGCGACCTCCTTCTAGGAATGCGAATATTATGAAATGAACTTGATTATCAAATGACAAGGAATGACCTTGTATTTATACAAGATAAGATATCTCCTTAATTAGGTCGGCCATCTTCAAGAATAAATAAATTACAAAATAACAATGTAGGTCGGCCCAAATAGGAATTACAAAATAATCTCAATGAACATAAATTAAATAGCCGATTAGGCTATCATTTAATTTATGCTTATTCTCGAATTGTGTAAGCTAGAAGAAGCAGCCCGAAGCTGCTAATAACATCAACATTCCCAACTCCTTTCACAGAGTAACTAGCATCATCTCCAATAATGACTTGTTCAATGGAATCTATCTTAATCAAATTGGATAGATGCTCCCTAAATCCAGTGATGTGGCGAGAGGCACCACTATCTATCAGCCAAATGTTGGTGTCGGTGGTTACATTGCTTGACAAGGCTAAATAGAACAGATATTCACTTGAGTCCTTTTGCAGAGAGATTTCTTCAACATTTGCAATGACAACCTATTGCTTAGGCCTGGAAGGACATTCCTTTGCAAAGTGGCCATACTTGTCACATTGGAAACATTGAACTTTGGATAAGTCTCTCTTCTTCTTGAATGCGGGAGCACCATCATTTCCATTATCTCGATTCCTCTTGAAGAATCCTTTCTTCCCATCTCTTCCTTTCTTCTTCGTTGAGTGAGAGGCGAGAACATGAATATCTTCATTAGTTGAACTTTGACCTATGCCTCTAGCCGCCAACCTTGACTCCTCTTGAATGCAATCGGCCCTCAATCGATCAAACTTGGGAAGTTTAGATCTTGCACTGATTCCCTGAATATAGGACTCCCATGATAACGGAAGACCATTGAGGGCAAGCATGGTCAAGTCTTTGTCATCAATTATGTGACCAATTGTAGAGAGTTGGTCTCTCAATTCTGAAATCCTCATGAAATAAGCAATCACTGTTTCTCCTTTCGCCATCTTCACATGGTGTAGTTGTTGCTTCAGTGCAAGTGCCCAGCTGGTGTTGTTGATTTCGTACATCTCTTCCAATGTTTTGAACATGTCCCTTGTCGTCTTTAGCTTGGAGACAATCGGAACAATATGATCTTTAACGGAATCAACCAACATCTTTTTTGCCTTGATGTCTTTCTTCCTCCACTGCAACTTCTCTTCTTCCTCCTCTGGTTCGAGAACTTTGGTTTCCACAAACTCAGCCAAATCATTCTCTTCCAAGGTGAGCATGATTCTGAACCTCCATGATGTGTAGTTGGAAGCTCTCTTGAGTCTATCCTCAATTTTCAGACCATTTACCATCTTGACTAAATAGAGATAGACAAAAAAAGAGATTAGGGAGAATGCTGCAAAGCAGATCTGATCACGATCTTCTTCAAACCCGCTCTGATACCATGTTAGTGTTTTAATGATCAGATAATACAACTGACAACACTCAGAAAATGCAACACATAAGACAATAAACACAACAAGATACCCTAGGAAAACCCTCCTCTTGAGGGAGAAAAACCTAGCAAATATGTCTCTTATCTAATGAAGGAATAAGAGCAGAAATCTGCTGACAACTCAAGCCCAGCTCATGGCCAAATTTGATACAATTAATAATAGCACCTCTCCTAGATGCAAAGATACAATTGAATATGCTTCTCTTTGAAATCAGCCTGCTGCTGCAAGATGATGCTCTGCTGCTCAAGTGTGAACTTCTGCTTGTAATGCGAATTATGCTAAATGAACTTGATGATCAAATGAACAAACATCACCTTGTATTTATACAAAATAAGATGACTCTTCAAAGAGGTTGGCCACACTTAAGAAATAATAATTTACAAATAACAAGAAGGGCCGACCCAAAGATAATGATATATGATCATTAATTATATACACAAGGTCGGCCTTCTCATAACTTGAAATCGCATGTATATATAAAATTGAACAGCCATAAGGTTACATTCAATTTTTGTTCTCTTCTTGTAAATTGTGCGCCTGGAAGTAGACTCCTGCGGGTGCATTATCATCAACACAATATGAGCAGAAATCTGCTTACAATTTAGGCACAATACAATGCCTAAATGATACAATGAATAACAACACTTCTCCTAGATGTAATGATGCAAATAATATAAAACTCCTTGAGTCGATCTGCTACTCAGATCTGAACTTCTTCTCCTTGAATCGAAATGCTTGACTTGATGATACAAATGAATGAGAGCACCATGTATATTGTTACACCCCGGAATTTGTATAGTTACTATTTTAGTAATGCTTAGAGCATTCTGATTGTAAGGAAGATTTTGAATGAATAAAATGTGATCGAACCTTGTTATCAATTTGAGAATCTTTTTACATGATATGATTGGCTCATTCTGTATTCTTGATTGATGTTATTCTTGGATAAACCAATGCATAGAGGAGAATAATTAGTCTTGTTTTATATATACTGCAAATGTTATGAGCAAGTAACTGTCGTGGTTTTGTGCCAATGGATGCAAGGACATGAACTATTCCTCAAGGTGGAGGGGAAACATCACTCGGGAGAGGAACTTGGTCGGCTAACCGGTAAAGTTGATCATATGAGCATACACACACTTCACTGAGGGTTTTGGGAACTGAGTCAGATTGAGTTGTCTTAGTAAGTCACCCTTAGGCTTAGGAGTTTTGGATTACTTCTTTATGCTTTATGAGTGGTGTTACTTGTTGACTGACTTACTGTTCTGTGAAGCCTTGAATGTGAAATGTGAACTGATAAGTTATATTGATGCCTGGAATTTACAGTTAAACGTATATATACATGTTTGTACAAACACGTGTATTAAGGGTACGCTGACCAGCCTATAATACATGTATTTGGATAATTCAATACAAATATGTATAGATACATTTAAATGTAAATATTGAATGTGTTTATAAATATATTTAATATTATATTTAATATAAATGTCATTATAGTTTTACCAATAATAAAATATATTGATATATCTATAGTAATATTTAAATATTATATAGATATATACATATATTTAAATAAGGTAAAATAAAACTATAATAGATTATATTTAATATAATGCAAAATATATAAATAACATTTTAATTTAATATTTAACTTTGCCTTGGAAATAATTAAAATTGACTTGTATAGTCATTTGGCAATAAAATGCATTTACCATAAGTAATAAAGGTATTTTCGATTTCCATAGTCTATTGGAAAAACACGTTGGAAATATCTTGAGAATTTAAATGGAAAACTATAGTCTTTTTAAAAGATTTAAATCAAAAGCTTTTTTAAACTTTGATTAAGAGAAAATCACGAATTTCCTTCATGAGGAAAAACGCGGACTGTGTAAAGGCCGAAATAATGAACATGGTGGAAGGAGAACCCTGCGCAAATTCCTCACGCCTTGGACTAGGTCGCAATTTGCTAAGTGCCACCATGCTGGAAACATGTGGGTGAAATAAGGCCAGTTGGCTGCATTTATTGCATTGACATTTTCTTCTGTGTTTAACCCGCCATTGTTCATACATTACGCCATTTTTGGGAGACGCCTATAGGTGTCAGCCTTCTTTGAAAGTTTGAATTATTCTCTGAACTGTTGGAAGTCGAATCACCTCTCAAAAGCTATGAGTAAGTATGGAAATACACCACATTTCAGTTTGAAAAATTCAAATAGTAGTTTTGTCATATTACATGACTGCAAGAGTGGAAATTGTTTGGCTAAGGGCTCTATAAATAGCCGCCCAGTTCATTCATAAAACATAACCTGCAAATTCCAAATTTACTTTAGAGAGAGCTGCATATTGCCTTGCTGCATTCACACGAAATTCCTTTTTGTTCTACTAAAAGCGAATTCCCTTTTTAAGAGCCATATCTTGTCAATTTTGTAGAAGCATTTTGTGAGCAGTCTTTTATTGCTGTAGAAGCAATTATAAGATAATCATACTCTATCATCACTGTACTGCATTGGTTGAGAGCCATAGTGTGTCATTGTTGAATAAGCATTGTTTGAGAGGAGTGACACTGACAAAGGAGGAGAAGTAGCTGCTGTCTGGAATCGTCTACAACAAGGAACAGGCATGAGAAAATGTCTTTTAATACTTCTGTCATTTGAATTAAAATGAGTTTACTTGCTTAGATTATGCTTTGCATTATGTTATGAAGTAGGAAAGGAAAGTGCTAGAAAGATTCTGTTTTTCCAAGGAATTATGTTAAAATGGAATAGCCTGAATTCATAGGGAAATTTGTTGGAATGAAAGAACTTGTTTTGTAGTGAAAGCATGTTAAATTGGGAATAGCTCAATTCCATTAGAAAAGGCTTATTAAATTGGGTATAGCTCATTTTATAGTGAAAGCATGTTAAATTGGAAATAGCTTAAATTCGTAAAAAGAGCTTATTGAAAAAATATAGCTTAAATTCATAGGAAAAGCTTGTTAAAGAATAGCATTGAAGGGAAATGTTTGAATACCTTTTAATAGAAGTTATATTATGAATTGTATTACTTGAATACAACTTGAATTCCTTATATAAAGGAAAAAGGAACTAGTTATTAAATACTAAGACGAGGGTGGAACCAATACCAAGGTAGTCTAAAGTTTTAAAGTTAAATAGGTTAACTAGGGAAAGCTATGTACTCCACGGATAAAGAATTCCGTGTGAGGAGTTACCAGAGGGACCCTTGTTGACTGTATTCCATTTCCTGTTTAAGTAGTTGATGTAGGAAGTCTAGCATGATTGACTACCCACAGAAATGACTCAACCTACGCGTAGGATAAGACAGCCTTAAGTCAAATTGAACCTGACTTAGTGCAAGTGATAGATGACCATCAGTTTAAGTACTGTTGAAATGCTTTGGCCAAAGTAGTGTAGTATACCTAACGTCCATTTAGACTGTGAGATGATTACACTGTCAGTTCACAGTAATCCAGGTTACATGCTAGATTGAGATTGTGAGGGCACAAGGATTTAGTTATGTAGGATTACACACTGTGCTCAGTTGGTCATACAAAACCGGTTACCCAACCAATCTCTTCGTAGAAGGGAGGGTCGTCTACTTAACAGTAAACGTGCGGGGGACCGCAATATAAGTCCGTGGTTGGCGGAAAAGCACTTGAGTGATGTTTCTCTTCCACAGTAGACTTCTGATGAACCAAGGTTTGAAAGGGAAGATCCTAGACAGTCTTATTCCTATTTGCTCAAAAGCTTCTGAGCTATGATTGAAACTTGTAAGATTCTTACTTTGTTATTTATTTGAAAGAAAAGTAATTATGAAATGCGGTACTCTGTTATTTACTTGGAAAAGAGAACAATGATGTATTGTGTCAATTATTTCTTTATGATGAAATGTTGTATTAGAATGAAAAGAAAAGCTTATTTACTTTGTCATTGTAAATGTCTTTCCTTGTATCTTATTAGTGAAAGTAGAAAATTTTTTACCCGGTTTGGGGGTTGTTACATGTGGTATCAGAGCTGCCAGGTTTAGCTCTAGAACCTATGAGTTCACCAAATTTTCCTTTTCCAACATTACCTAATGTTGTGAAAATTCTTGTGTCAGGATGGTACATGTTAGATTAACGACAAGAAAGTCTGTGATCGGAAACGAACGCTACCTAAAGGCCAAGAAGGAAAAGGAGGCAATTGTGAAGACAATTTAAGGAACCAACTACGACAACGCAATTTGGTTAAGTGACACAGAAACCTTCAGCCACGCACTTTCTCGAATCCATGGAGAAAAGAGAAAGATGAAACTAGAGGCTATGTACAACTACCTTCCCTCCGTTGCACCTAAAGAATCTGAACCCTTGTCTCTATCCAGAGATATGCCATCTAAAGAAAGCTCCAGCCCGGCCTTCATATTTAGGGATCCTAGAGTCCTTCCAATGGCGGAAGTAAATATGATTTCTTCAAGTAAAGAGTCTGAGGGATACACACCAAGGACCCCGCCAGTGGAGAAATGGTCTCATGAACAAATGCCTTCGAAAGGCATGGACCATAAAGTAGAGGAACACTTAAAGGACACTACATCCCAAATATATGTATCGGACAATAAATCCGAGGTTTACTATCCATTTTGGGATAGGAAAGACCAGATTAGGGAAGAACTAAATGAAAGAGAACTTCAATTCTCTCAATCTGTAGGGTACACACCTCTTAGCTATGTATCTGAGAGTGAATCGGAAGGGTATTCACCCCTTGACTATCTGAATAGTCATTCTATGTAAATTTTGTGGATTCTTTGAAATCCTCCTATCTATAAATAAAACAAGTTTGATCTATCAATCAAAATGTCAAAATTAGACCAGATATTGGCTAGACTAGCCAACCTTGAGCAGGAAAAAGCCAAGGATAAAGGGGAAAAAGAAATAACTATAGAGTTAGAAGAAAGTTCTTCACACCGTGAAGAAAGAGAAAAATCTCCTACTAACTCTATGGATAGAAACAAAAAGATGATATCCCGAGAATTGACAAGGGATATGAAAAAGATTTATCCACCCAAGTTCGATGGAACTGCTAGGGGTGATGAAGCCGAAGTATGGCTTGTCCAAATGGAAAAGTACTTTGAAATCCGGGATTACGATGAGGTTACCAAGGCTGCTTGGGGAGCCTACCAGTTAGCTGGAGAAGCATCTAATTGGTGGATGAACAAAAAGTTGGAGCTCAACATAAGTTCATGGAAGTTAACTTGGAACGAGTTTGTTGAAATCTTCCGTAACCGGTGGTTACCCCAACTGTATTATGATCAGAAACTGTCCGACTTCCAGGAGCTAAAACAAGGAACCATGACGGTTCACGAGTACTGGGAGAAATTTACTCGTCTTATCTGCTATGTGCCCATTTATCTCAAGGATGAACGATTCCGAATACGGAAGTTCATTCTAGGTTTAAATCATCGGATAGGAAGGGAGGTTGACATGCATGGTCCAACCACAATGGACCTAGTGTATGAAAAGGCTATCCGACAAGAGCAAAAGCTTAGGGCAGATTCCTACCGTCAAGATAGGAAGGATCAAAGGAAAGACAGTGATGTGGGCAGCAAGACAGCATCTAGGAAAGAAGACTCCACTTTCACCTCTGGAAAGCAAAAAGGGAAGCGATCTCGCTTCAATGGAAAAGATTTCAAGGGAGACCGAAAAAGGAGTGACAATACCAACAAGAATGGTAATGGAACAAGCAAGTCAGGGGTAATTCCTGAAAAGAAAGGACCAAGGGATGGATGTTTTATCTGCAAGGGTGAACACTATGCAAGTGAGTGCCCTGATAGGACTTCTAGTTCTCAGTCATGAGGAAATGATTTGCCTTCGCAGCAGGCAATGTTCCAACAAAAGATTCATGCTGCAGTGGACGATCAGCAGACGGACTATCAAATCACCTCGATCGAAGTTCAAGGTAACCTTTTTGGACTACCTATTTCTGTTTTAATCGACACTGGTGCAACTGAAAATTTCATTTCACCTAAGGTAACTAGGCAATTGTCTAGGAAGGCAG
The DNA here is from genome assembly GCA_007115665.2 of Sequoiadendron giganteum. NCBI lineage: Eukaryota > Viridiplantae > Streptophyta > Pinopsida > Cupressales > Cupressaceae > Sequoiadendron > Sequoiadendron giganteum. The sequence continues at coordinate 673,255,916 of CM021104.1, forward strand.
GACACATGGAAAAGGCATGGAATGTAGAGTATACAAACCAAACAAGAGCAAGGGTTGACCAATGTCTATTTGAGGCTAGGTTAGAATTACCCAACTTTGCCACTGAGGTTAACCTATATGTCGCACCTCTAGGGTCCTATGATGTAATCCTAGGAATGAATTGGTTGTGGAGACAGAGGGCTATTGTAGACTGCCAAGCCAAGACAGTAAGATGCCTTGATGATTTAGGAAACTATGTAGAAATCCAAGGGATACCGAGGGAAGTGACTGTTAGGCAAATCACAACAATGCAGCTGGTGAAAGCCAAGAAGAAAGGTTGTCAACTTTTTGCAGTCAAGATTGAGAAACTAGGGCAAGAAGACGGAAACTCTATGTTTCAAAATTCTCAAGAACTTGAAGACGGAGAAGTGGAAGAAACAGGCAGATCGGATATGGAGAAGTATCCTATCTTAAGAGACTATGTTGATGTATTTCCAGAGGAACTACCAGGTCTTCCACCGAAGAGAGTGTTCGATTTTTCAATCGACATTGTACCAGGATCTGAACCGGTATCTAAAGTACCGTACAAGATGACTACAACTGAGCTCATGGAATTGAAGACACAGTTGGATGAATTGCTGTCCAAAGGATTAATACGACCTAGCGTATCACCATGGGGAGCACCAGTGATATTTGTTAAAAGGAAGGATGGTACATTACGTTTATGCATCGATTATTGAATGCTAAACAAAGCAACAGTAAAGAACAAGTACCAGTTGCCACGTACTGATGACCTCTTTGATCAGATGAAAGGTGCATCAGTATTTTCAAAGATAGATCTGAGATCTAGATATCACCAACTGAGGGTGAAGAATGAAGATAATTTCAAGACAACATTCAGAACTCGCTATGGACATTATGAGTTCACAGTTTTACCATTTGGTTTAACTAATGCGCCTGCAGCCTTCATGAATCTCATGAATAGTGTTTTCAAAGATTACTTGGATAAATTTGGGTTGGTCTTTCTAGACAACATATTAATTTACTCCAAGAATGAAGAAGAACATTGTAAACATCTTGAGATGGTGTTACAAAGGTTAAGAGAACACAAGCTATACGGGAAACTGTCCAAGTGTACTTTCTTTCAAAAAAGAGTGCACTACTTGGGTCATGTTATTTCAGCTGAAGGGATAGCAGTGGACCCAGCCAAGATAGAGGCAGTTATGCAATGGCCTGTACCCAAGAACGTATCTGAAGTAAGAAGTTTTATGGGACTAGTTGGATATTATAGGAAGTTTGTGGAGAACTTTTCAAAAATTGCTTTCCCTATAACATCTTTGCAGAAGAAAGGGAAAAGATTTGCATGGAATGAGAAGTGCCAAGAGGCATTTGATCTTCTCAAGCAAAAACTAACCATCGCACCGATTCTAAAGGTACCAGATCCCGAAGGAAGCTTCACAATCATAACCGATGCTTGTGGAGAAGGATTAGGAGGTGTGTTGATGCAAGAAGGACAAGTAATTGCTTACGAGTCCAGAAAACTAAAGCCATATGAGATGAATTATGCTTCGCATGATTTAGAGTTGGCAGCAATAGTACATGCTTTACAGATGTGGAGACACTACTTGCTTGGAAAACCATTTGAGTTGAAAACGGATCACAATGGTTTAAGATATCTCTTTACTCAACCTAATCTAAATGCTAGACAAAGAAGATGGTTGGAGTTAATAGCAGATTATGACTTTAATATTAATTATATTAAAGGAAAGGAAAATAGAGTTGATGATGCCTTAAGTAGAAGACGCCACATTGCATCTATAGTGACAATTCAAAGCGACTTCAAAGAACAAGTGCTACTGAAATGCAAAGAGGATGAATTTTACTTACAGGTTAAGCAAGCACTCATTGATAATCCTCTAGACTCTAGGTATGAGGGATATCAATTCGAGTCCAGTGGGATATTAAGGTACAAGGATAGGATGTATGTGCTAGATGCCAAGGAATTGAGAAATCTTGTATGGAAAGAGATTCATGAGGCACCATATTCTGGACATCCTGGAGTGACTAAGATGATGGCTGATGTAAAACCATTATATTTCTAGAAAGGAACGAAAGGTGATGCTGCAAATTATGTAGCTCAATGCCTTGAGTGTCAAAGAGTAAAAGTTGAACATCATCATCTAGCTGGATTGTTGTATCCTCATGATATTCCTGAAAGGAAATGGCAAGTTATAAGTATGGACTTTGTGCAAGGATTGCCAACGTCTAGGAACAAGCATAACGCCATTCTGGTAGTAGTGGATAGGCTAACAAAAGTAGCACACTTCATACCAGGGAATCTAACCGATGGAGCACCAGTCATAGCAAGAAAGTTTGTACAGGAAATTTTTAGGTTGCATGGTATTCCTAAAAAGATTATATTTGATAGAGATGCACGCATCACTTCTAGGTTTTGGAAAACCTTGTTTTCTGCATTGTGAACACAATTAAACATTAGCTCAGCATATCATCCGGAAACAGATGGGCAAACTGAGAGGGTAAATCAAGTTATGGAAGACCTACTTAGGGTATATTGCATGGATCAGCAATATAAGTGGGAGGACTATTTATCCTTGGTCGAATTTGCATATAACAACTCGTATCATTCTGCAATTAAAATGGCTCCTTTTGAAGCTTTGTATGGTCGGAAGTGTCGAACTCCTATAAGTTGGGATAAACTTGAGGATTGAGTAAGTCTTGGGCTAGAAATGTTAGCGGAAATGGAAGAACAAGTTAAGGTTAGCAGAGGCTAACAGTCGACAGAAAAGTTATGCAGATGCTAAGAGAGTACCTCGAAGTTTTGTCATAGGTGACAAGGTACTTTTGAGAGTGAAACCTCACAAAAGTTCCATTAACTTTGAAAAGAATTTTAAATTGGCTCCATGTTATGTTGGACCATTTGAAGTCTTAGAAGAAGTAAACCTGTAGCTTACCGTCGCTTTGCCACCCGCTCTTGCTAGAATGCATAATGTCTTCAATGTGTCTTACCTTAAAAAGTATATTGTAGGAGATAATTATGTTATTGATTGGACTGCCTTATAGGTAAGGGATCCAGGAGTAGTAACTCTTGAGCCCGTCAAGCTGCTGGAAATACGTAAGCTACACTTACGTAACCGAGAAGTCTCCCAATGCAAGGTTCAGTGGGACCAGTATGCGGAAGACTCAGCAACTTGGGAGAATTATGCGGAAATCCGAAGAAGATTTCCTGACATTCTTGAAGATTTTGAGAATGCTGAACAATAAAGATTTTGTTTTGTTTTACGCTTTGAATAATACCTTTGGTCATCGAGTACGATGAATCATAAGGGGGGGAGTATGTTACACCCCGAAATTTGTATAGTTACTATTTTAGTAATGCTTAGAGCATTCTGATTGTAAGGAAGATTTTGAATGAATAAAATGTGATCGAACCTTGTTATCAATTTGAGAATCTTTTTACATGATATGATTGGCTCATTCTGTATTCTTGATTGATGTTATTCTTGGATAAAACAATGCATAGAGGAGAATAATTAGTCTTGTTTTATATTTAATTTATATATACTGCAAATGTTATGAGCAAGTAACTGTCGTGGTTTTGTGCCAATGGATGCAAGGACAGGAACTATTCCTCCAGGTGGAGGGGAAACATCACTCAGGAGAGGAACTTGGTCGGCTAACCAGTAAAGTTGATCATATGAGCATACACACACTTCACTGAGGGTTTTGGGAACTGAGTCAGATTGAGTTGTCTTAGTAAGTCACCCTTAGGCTTAGGAGTTTTGGATTACTTCTTTATGCTTTATGAGTGGTGTTACTTGTTGACTGACTTACTGTTCTGTGAAGCCTTGAATGTGAAATGTGAACTGATAAGTTATATTGATGCCTGGAATTTACAGTTAAACATATATATACATGTTTGTACAAACACGTGTATTAAGGGTACGTTGACCGGCCTGTAATACACGTATTTGGATAATTCAATACAAATATGTATAGATACATTTAAATGTAAATATTGAATGTGTTTATAAATATATTTAATATTATATTTAATATAAACGTCATTATAGTTTTACCAATAATAAAATATATTGATATATCTATAGTAATATTTAAATATTATATAGATATATACATATATTTAAATAAGGTAAAATAAAACTATAATAGATTATATTTAATATAATGCAAAATATATAAATAACATTTTAATTTAATATTTAACTTTGCCTTGGAAATAATTAAAATTGACTTGTATAGTCATTTGGCAATAAAATGCATTTACCATAAGTAATAAAGGTATTTTCGATTTCCATAGTCTATTGGAAAAACACGTTGGAAATATCTTGAGAATTTAAATGGAAAACTATAGTCTTTTTAAAAGATTTAAATCAAAAGCTTTTTAAAACTTTGATTAAGAGAAAATCGCGAATTTCCTTCATGAGGAAAAACGAGGACTGTGTAAAGGCCGAAATAATGAAAATGGTGGAAGGAGAACCCTGCGCAAATTCCTCACGCCTTGGACTAGGTCGCGATTTGCTAAGTGCCACCATGCTGGAAACGTGTGGGTGAAATAAGGCCAGTTGGCTACGTTTATTGCATTGACATTTTCTTATGTGTTTAACCAGCCATTGTTCATACATTGCGCCATTTTTGGGAGACGCCTGTAGGTGTCAGCCTTCTTTGAAAGTTTGAATTATTCTCTGAACTGCTGGAAGTCCAATCACCTCTCAAAGGCTATGAGTAAGTATGGAAATACGCCACATTTCAGTTTGAAAAATTCAAATAGTAGTTCTGTCATATTACATGACTGCAAGAGTGGAAATTGTTTGGCTAAGGGCTCTATGAATAGCCGCCCAGTTCATTCATAAAACATAACCTGCAAATTCCAAATTTACTTTAGAGAGAGCTGCATATTGCCTTGCTGCATTCACACGAAATTCCTTTCTGTTCTGCTAAAAGCGAATTCCCTTTTTAAGAGCCATATCTTGTCAATTTTGTAGAAGCATTTTGTGAGCAGTCTTTTATTGCTGTAGAAGCAATTATAAGATAATCATACTCTATCATCACTGTACTGCATTGGTTGAGAGCCATAGTGTGTCATTGTTGAATAAGCATTGTTTGAGAGGAGTGACACTGACAAAGGAGGAGAAGTAGCTGCTATCTGGAATCGTCTACAGCAAGGAACAGGCATGAGAAAATGTCTTTTAATACTTCTGTCATTTGAATTAAAATGAGTTTACTTGCTTAGATTATGCTTTGCATTATGTTATGAAGTAGGAAAGGAAAGTGCTAGAAAGATTATGTTTTTCCAAGGAATTATGTTAAAATGGAATAGCCTGAATTCATAGGGAAATTTGTTGGAATGAAAGAACTTGTTTTGTAGTGAAAGCATGTTAAATTGGGAATAGCTCAATTCCATTAGAAAAGGCTTATTAAATTGGGTATAGCTCATTTTATAGTGAAAGCATGTTAAATTGGAAATAGCTTAAATTCGTAAAAAGAGCTTATTGAAAAGAGATAAGCTTGTTAAAGAATAGCATTGAAGGGAGATGTTTGAATACCTTTTAATAGAAGATATATTATGAATTGTATTACTAGAATACTGCTTGAATTCCTTATATAAAGGAAAAAGGAACTAGTTATTAAATACTAGGACGAGGGTGGAACCAGTACCAAGGTAGTCTAAAGCTTTAAAGTTAAATAGGTTAACTAGGGAAAGCCATGTACTCCACGGATAAAGAATTCCGTGTTACGAGTTACCAGAGGGACCTGTTGACGTGTGTTTTATGACAACACCAACACAGAATAAAAATATCCAACGGCCACTCTGTTCTCTCTTGATCAAAGTGTTCCGCATGCTAAGATTGCGTGAAAGTTCATGCGTTCGACTCCAAGGTTCCTTTAATGCGAATAGACTCAGTTGGTTGATGTGAATATGCTGGTTATTCCAAGGGGACTTACGTAATTGTTCAACTTTATATGCTCAAGCAAATGAAGGATTTTTGACTATGATGCTCCGGTATTTGAATGGATCGGGAAATGTTGAATTTAAAGGAGGTAGGGATAGGAATTCTACGATCTATTTCTACGGGTGGAATGCAAGGACTACCTTTGACAGTCTTCAAACCAAACTTCGTTTCGTCTACCCTTCGGACAATTCTGACAAAGCTGGTGCAATCTTCAAAAGATGGATGGGATGTTCAAATTGGGATTCACCATGCACACCCCTTCACAACGAAGCAAGTGGGCACATTGAACACAATCGAAGTTAAGTGCTGAGGTTTCAGTTGACCACGCAGGAGCAGACTTACCGTCAGCAAGTTCGCCAGTGGAATGGATACGACAAGATATGCCCAAACTAATGTCACATTCCACAATTAACTCTACTTGCATGAAAACAAATCTACTTTACTTGACTCTATTCGAATTGGAAAGACGAAAAGATCTTGTCAATTGCCCACAACACAAAATGAAGTCACCAATCAATGAAATCTTTATATCATGAGAGTCTTACACAACAATCTTTTGCAAAAAAATTCAATGGGAAAGTCTTTCTTTCCTTTCCAACTAAGCTAACTCCTAGCTCTACTTTAACTTCTATTAATCTCTATCTCTGTCTAGCTCTGATCTATCTCTAATTCTAATTCTAACTGTTTACAAATGAGGGGGGATGCCCCTTTTATAATGAGTCCAATTAGTGGACGGTTCAAATCTGATTACAATAAAGGGCTCAGATTGAGCCACCCATGCCCTAATTAGGGTTTCTACCCTAAAAACCGCCACCGAGAGGAGTGGGGCAATAAATGTGCCCTCCACTCCTCATCAATGCACCACACCCTGCCATCAATGCACGTCGTCTCCCTCCAAAAGGTCATCGTCCAGAAGGGCGTTTGCTTTCTCCTCGCTGGCTGCGAATCTGATGCATCTGGCCAAGACTGCCTCAACTTCTTGATCGGAGATAGGAGGAATGTGATCCAACTTAAACTCCAAAACCGCAATTGTTTGCCCATGTCGGGCACACGATTTCTTCCAGGCAACAAGGGCGTCTTGGGTGTTTTGTATGATAATGGAGAATGTGGCTGTGTTCTCGAAATCGTCCTGTGTGAAGGTCTTTACCTCAGAGAAGAATGGCGCCAATCTGTCTTTCAATCCATCTGCAGTTACCTCTTCAGCAGTCAACCTCTTGGCAAAGATCGCCTCCAACGTGTTGAGAATTCCATCTAAGATGTTCGTCATGGCCTTTCTGACCCTGATAGAATCTGCCTGTGATGCATCATAGAATCCCCGGCCTGTGACTACTGAAGAATACTATCTGGCGAAGTCGTATCTATCTCCCTGCTGGATAACACCTCCCTCAACCCAAGTGTGTTGAGGTATGCTCATCAAAGCCCCTAAATGGAGAACAACTCTCGTCTGATAGATGCGAGCCTTACCCCAAGCATGGTTAACTGCCTCCACTCTAGCCATAATATCGGAAGCTTGCCCATAGGCATGTGCAAGATCTTCCATGAACTTTCTTGTTTCTGTACGCACACTAGCAACCCACTTGTCTGCTTAATGTGCCATTCTCTTCAAATCTTCTAACCCACTGATTGACTCCCTGGAAAACTCAACTGGAAGCTCAATTGCTGGATTTTCTTGCCCACAAGGACGAGACAAGTGCTGCACGTAGCCAATCAGCGTCTTGTTCTCTACCTTCAACCTTTTGTATTTGCCCTCAACATGGGACAATCTATCCTTGAGTGCTCGATAGGAATTATCGCACTCCTCTTACCACTTGTGCTCCAGTAGGGCGGCCTGGTTCCATGGTTGTCACACATAGTTCTCAGGAACGGCCTCGTCTCTATCACATTCTACCCGAGGAACTACCATATGCAAGTTTCGGGATCCATCCTGATTTGTGGATATTTTGGAGAAATTCCTAGCCTTTTTCTTTGCTGGAGGTGCGCTGATCCTCTGTAATAATTCCTCCATCTCGGCTGTGGGATCGATCTCATCTACAGGATCACGCCTCATCCTATCCCTTAGCCATTCTAGCACCTCCTGCCGCATGTCAGATATAATAAAAGGCTGTTCTACCTCAACCTCTACCTCGTGAACCTCTCCTCTGCCATCGTCCTGACGAGGCTCACCGTCATCAATAGGCTCCGTATCTCCCGAGCTTTGGGCATCCTGATCTGAAGTAGCATCACCCTCGCGAGCCACCTCAATTTCCTGCTGAAATTGAGTATCAGTAGCCGTCCCCTCATCTGTCTCTTGCTGATTTTCCTGTTGATGATCTTCTTGGGGCATGTTGATGCTCTGACCCACTGATTCTCTACGAGGTGGCTGACTTGCCACTTGCATCGTGTGCTCTACATCCAATCTCTCCCTCTAATCAACAAATAACAACACCTCCTGTAAGCTTGGAGAGTGTGTCCGAGATGGCGTATGCATGGACTCCTCAACTACCACTGTCTCAAGTCGAACTGGCTCCTTTCCTCTAGGCTCTGGAGCTGGGTTACTCCGTCTCCTTTGATTAGTTGTCTACAATCTGCTGTCTCCCATCAAATTGTAGATAAGGGGAATTGACCTTCCCTTGAGTCGGCTGACATGCCTCTCTACCCAACTCCGTGTAAATGTCAAGACTGGGATACAAAGTGTATCCAAGTCAGTGATCTCTGGCTCAGACCAATCGGGGAGAGGTAAAGGTGTATCTCTTACTGTCTCGTAGTTAGCCTATACTACGATTATATCTTCCTCAATCTGATCTGGCACTAGGATGATCTCACACTCTCTGACCATCCCCAATGGTATTCGAGAGAACATCCTCTTTCTGACTTCGATCTCATCCACTGCACTAGCCCAAAAGTCCTCGATTTGCACCTTGTGCCTGAACTCTTCTATCAATATGCACCTGATGTTTCTGTGGGGATTGTAGTAATGCCTACTGGTGTGATAGGAAAGGTGGAAGAATTGGAGCTCCACTTCTGCCTCTCTTGCTGCTTGCAGCGATGGGCAAATTTCATCTGAATTTTCCATAGTAATCGGGAATCCGAGTCCACCTTTCTTCTTCTTCTGAATCTTATCATAGGCAATCAGTTGCCTAGATACTTCCAGCATCACTATCCTGTTTGTGGGATACCGAGGCAATTTGTATGGATAGGAGGAAAATCCTTGCAGCCTTATGTAGGTGAATTTTGGAAATTGGATAAACCAACATCCGAATTTCTCAATCATTTCTTGTGCCTCCCTTGATATTCTGTGGTGGGTTCTCTGCTGCAAGGTCCTCGTGATATGCATTGTAAAGGCGTCATTGACCCTCTTGTAATTAGTTGTGCTTGTCAGATGCAACTGTGGACAAGCTTCATATATTTTAAACTGATGGGAACCGCAACCGATAGGTTCCTTGTAAGAGATCCCTCTGTATCTCGTCATACGAGCCAACATATAGACAAGGTAGGAGCCCATATAAAATGTCTTCGTTCTCCTCACGCCACGAAGCTGCTCAGGTATGTTATCACTGATCATCAGTGCCCAATCCATGTAATCCTTTCCCTCCAACACCAAGTTGACAAAATAGAACATCCAAGGTTCAAAGATGAACGCTAGGGGGCATCCTCCAACTCTGCTCAGCATCATAATGAGATCACCAAACTCCTGTCTCAAGTCATCTAAGACTATCTGCTTGGGCAATTTTGTGCGAGTTGGCTTGGGTTTAATCATCCACCTAGTGTTTATCAAATCAGCACACTGCTCTATGGTGGATGAGTACATCTTTCCAGCTCTCTTTCGTCTTGTAGAGCATCTTCTCATGAACTGGAATCCCGAATGCCTCTTCGATCACTTCAGGTGTCAGGTTAGCCAGAACCTTGCCATCTGGCGAAGTGACTGTCCTTTGTTCTGCATTGTAGTGGTAGGCGCACTCCATGATGAGTTCTAGACACCAGATAGCTGGCGGAAAGTTGGTGGCTACATACAGTCCACTTCTCACAATACTGTGCGAAATCACTGATCGGTGATGGCCTCCAGTTCCCAATATCCTTCTTCTGAATGCTTCCATGTTGAATGAGCCTAAGTTCATGTCAGCTAGCCTGCCGAGCTTGGATGAAAATTTGGATTCTGGCAAGAATGACTTGCCCAATTTCTTGATCACAGCCTATCTAGACTCGGTGTGGTTGTTTCTGCCTACACCTCTTCTGCTTGATTCGGCCATTCTGCAAAAAGGCAAGAGAGTCATTAGAAAACAAGATTTTATGAAACAATATATCGCTTTTGAGGGTGCCAGCAGATTTTTAAATAAAAAGGCTGCAACACTTTCTCACTTTCAGCTGCAAACCTCAACTACGCCTGTTTACTTCAACGTTTTTAGAAGTTTCTTCTCTGGTTGCAGCAACGCAATGCCAAATACTTAGAAATGTTTGCTTGCAGCAATTTACTTTCAACAAATTTGAAACCTCTCCCTTGAAGTTCGTACTTCTCCTTCTAACTTAGCAACTTTTAACTTCAAATTTTCTTCTCAAGTCGTACTTCAGCATTCAGCAACTTCAACTTTTGCAAATTCGTACCTCCTCAACAAATGCAGCAACTGGCAACTTGGGAATCGTGCCTCTTGGCAACTGCAGCCTCAGCAAGTTAAGTCGCACTTCCTTCAGCAACTTCACCTTTTACAAATTTGCACTTCTCCTTCAGCTTTCTCACAATTTCTAACTTCTCAGCAATTGCAATCTCTTCAAAAATTCGTACTTTCACTTAGCCAATATTTTTGCATTCAGCAACTGGTGAGAGAAATGAAGAGGATTTTAAAATCTTATAGCCTGGTCGAATTCCTGCAGAGGCTATACTTAGCAAATTTTCGAATTCATTTTCCCTCTCTTTTCTCCGTTGTAACACTTGTCATCTGAGGCATCTTCTAGAATTATGAATTCATTATCTCTGCACAGGCCTGCCTCGTCACATTTGATTTCTTAAAATATTAAATCGTTCACTTCCTTGAACAATTTCAAAATGTTTGGCTAAGTCATTTGATCTTGTCTTCGCTTTGGCAAAATTGTCTAGCTCAAAACTTCTAGCGAAGTGCCTCTCATTCATTTTGTTCGTTTGCCTTAGAAGAATCTCTCAACTTTGCCTTAGGAATTTTATTTAAAATAGGCACTGGGCAAAATATCCATCGAAACAATGTGGACATGGCGTGGAGTAAGCTTGAATCACTTCTGAATTGCGAATGTTTAATACCCAGAACAGAAATTCTTCCAGAATCCATCGTTTTCATGTGTATCCGGACGAAGGGGTTCTTTTAATTTTTATTATTTAAAAATAATAAAAATGGCTAATGTCTGTTTTTTCCGCTCCGGATGTTTTCCACTCCTGCAATTTCAATCTCCTCTGCCTTGGCAAATTTTCTTGATTTTTTCCCTGAAGAATTTTCCCTCTGAAGATTTTCATAACTCTGGAAATTCTAGCATCATCTTCATTCGTATTCTCCATTTTTCCCTCTAGAAAATACCTTAGGAATTATTTAAAAATATAAATTTCATCTCTAAAGGGCGCATATAGCATGTCATTTTCCATTTCCTCTCTTAGGCAATTCCACGCCTAGACATTCTCCTTCTTACTTAGCCATTTTCACTCTTCAAGTCCCCACATCTAGGCGCATTTCATGATGTGAAGAGGAAAAAATAAATAAAAATAACCCTTGGTCTTTTTTAAAATCACGCCCCCTTAGCATTATCTCCCCCCTTGGCGCATGGTGACTCTTCACCTTCCTTGAGCGCACTTCACATAGGTAGCTTCCACCTTCAAGCGCATTTCCTCTTCATCACTTTACGTTTTTATCTTTCCTCTTCTACTTTTTACTTGGGGCGCAAATGCCATGAAGAAATCTCACGCCTAGGGTGACTCTTCACCTCCTTCTAGCGCATTTTGACTATGTAGCTTCCTTGCCTTCAAACGCATTTCCTTCACCACACCACGCCTAAGACATGACTCTTCACCTCCCTCTGGCGCATATGGGCTAGTAGACTTCCATTTTATCCTTGAGCGTATTCATCACATGTGAAAAACTTTCCATTATCCTATGACCCTTCGGCTTCCTCAAGCGCATTTTGGCTATGTAGCTTCCTTGCCTTAGGCGCATTTTGCATGTGGACAAGGAATTCCACCCCTTTCAAATGACTCTTCATCTCCTCTTGGCGCATTTGCTAGTGTGAGAGGGAAATCTCTTGCCTTAGGCGCATATTGGCTTGTGAGGGGGAAAATACTACGCCCATGGTGACTTTTCACCTCCCCTTTGCGCATTTAGCACATGCAACTTCCAAGTTGGGCGCATTTCACAGTGTTAGAGGAAATTTCCACATCCTAGGTGACTCTTCACCTTCCCTAGGCGCATATTAGGGTATGAGGAGGAAAATCTCTTGCCTTAGAAGAATTTCTATGCCTCTTGAAGGCGCATTTCACCTTTGCTCAAGGAAATCTCATACTTAGAACTTTTGAATCTTTCATTTCTCCTGGGCGTGTATGAAGGTGTTTGCCTGTCAGCTATCATTTATGAATTTCCAATGCCCTAGGCATTCTCAGCTTTCTATTTTTAGTAAAATTAGGAGAAATTAGGGTTTCATTGATTTTCAGCCTGCTTTGCATTGGAACTGGCGTGGTTGTGCCTCCATCTGGTGTTGCCATCCTGTTCACATCTTATCCGGCACAATACATGCTATTTTTAGCCATTTGCTATTTTTAGCAAACCCTAGAATTGATCAGTTTCCGTATCTCTATTTGCTTTGAAATTCGCTCCAGTTGCTTTTGATGCTGTGAGAGACCTGTTCATACTTGCTTCTGGTGATGACGCGCTATTTTTAGCAAGCTACTATTTATAGTAAGTTTCAAAGTTGCCTGCTTCAGTAGCTCTGCTTGACCTGAAGCTTGCTATGTCTGATCCTGATAACTTGAGTGCTCTGTTCATACCAACTTCCGGCGTAGACCTGCTATTTATAGCCGTGTCCTGACTTACTAAAAATAGTAAGGCCTCCGACTTTGCTCAAAATTTGCCAGTAGGTAGCCTGAACGATGCTGATCATGGTGGCGTGCTTCGTTTTGACATCTCCGCATTTTGCTTCATCTATTTTTAGACATGGCAGGGAAACCCTAATCTGACTTGCATGTGCTCCCGACTGCCCTTGGTTGCTCTGATTTCTACTGCTTGTCGTTCTGTTCGCTGGGATGAAGTGTTAGGTAGCCGTCGAACTAAAGCTGCTATTTATAGTAAGTGTCCAGAAAGTGGTCCATCGTACGTCGGATGAATTTGCATGTCACAGTGCCCATGGGATCTCAAAAAACCCAGAAAAACCCAGAAAACTGGTCAACGTTCCGGCACTGGCTAAAAATAGTAAGTCCCTGAAAACTGGTCCGATCCACTTGCATGTCATATCACTACGAAGCTCTCGCGAAACCCAGATGGAATATCTGGACATGCATTGAAAATTCCCGCATGCAAACCCTTGAAATAGCCTCAGAAGGCTGTACTCTGAAAGTCGCCATCTCAGCTTGCATGTTACACCATCGCGAAGGTCTTGGAAAACCCAGATCAATTCTCCTGTCATTCACCGAAGAATTGCTTGTCTAAACCCTGAAAATAGCCTCCGAAGGTTGAACTGCTAAAAATAGCCAGTTGTCTGAATCTATTCCAATTTCACGTGTAGGCACTTTGAAGCTGCCTGATTGTGCTGAAGTCATTAGAATCCCGAAATCCTGAGGAACAAGCCTCAAATTAGGCACTTACTAAAAATAGTAAGTGGTCGGATTTCAATGAGATTTCAAGGGGATTATGCCTTGAGCTTTCTGAATGTGTTGCTGCACTTAGATTTCACCTGAGTAACTCAATCTTGACCTCGAACGGGTCTAAAGGATAGAAACCTTAAATTTGTCAATTACTTCAACTGAGGTCAAACGGGACACCCCCGGAAGGACAAAGACAAGAGACAGAGAGAACCAAAGCCAAAAGACCAGAATGGAGCAAAAATTAGGGGGTCCCCATCTTGGATGGAGTGATGTGTGAAAAGGTCACAACAGGACCCTTGTTGACTGTATTCCATTTCTTGTTTAAGTAGTTGATGTAAGAAGTCTAGGGTGATTGACTAACCACGGAAAGGACTCAACCTACGCGTAGGATAAGACAGCCTTAAGTCAAACTGAACCTGACTTAGTGCAAGTGATAGATGATCATCAGTTTAAGTACTGTCGAAATGCTTTGGCCAAAGTAGTGTAGTATACCTAACGTCCACTTAGACTGTGAGACGATTACACTGTCAGTTCACAGTAATCCAGGTTACATGCTAGATTGAGATTGTAATGGCACAAGGATTTAGTTATGTAGGATTACACACTGTGCTTAGTTGGTCATACAGAACCGGTTACCCAACCAATCTCTTCGTAGAAGGGAGGGCTGTCTACTTAACAGTAAACGTGCGGGGGACCGCAATATAAGTCCGTGGTTGGCAGAAAAGCACCTGAGTGATGTTTCTCCTCCACAGTAGACTTCTGATGAACCAAGGTTTGAAAGGGAAGATCCTGGACAGTCTTATTCCTATTTGCTCAAAAGCTTCCGAGCTATGATTGAAACTTGTAAGATTCTTACTTTGTTATTTATTTGAAAGAAAAGTAATTATGAAATGTGTACTCTGTTATTTACTTGGAAAAGAGAACAATGATGTATTGTGTCAATTATTTCTTTATGATGAAATGTTGTATTAGAATGAAAAGAAAAGTTTATTTACTTTTTCATTGTAAATATCTTTCCTTGTATCTTATTAGTGAAAGTAGAAAATTTTTTACCCGATTTGGGGGTTGCTACATATATATTATACATCAAGAAGAAAGGATGTGACTCTTCACAAGGAGGTCGGCCTCAAGGAAAGACGTCCTTTCTAGAAGGGTGTGATTTCCAAGAGAGGTCCGACCTTCATAAATAAAATATCTTTTATTTATTTTATTTTAATATTTTATCTTTAGTGACTTTATGAAGGCGTCACTTATTTAAATAAGCAATAAATAAATTTAAATAGCTGTAAGCTATTATTTGAATTTATTTCACAATTTGCCTTTTAAGTATTCATCACGAATCTGTAAAATATCATTAACAATAAATGCATGAATGCACCTAACACTTCGTCACATAGCACTTGGAGAGCAAATACTTTTCATAAAAAAGTGTCAAATACCTAATTTCTCTCTTAAATGATAAAATTGTGAAATGGTGTGCAACAAGAAGTTTTATGTGGTTTCAAAGGCCTTAATTTGGGCTTGGTAGCAGCCTCGGACCCCGCAAGGGGTGTTGCCCCTCGACCCCGCTGGGGGCACTACCCCTTGCCTCCAAACGCAAACCCCTACAAGGGGCATCGCCCCTCAACGTCATTGATATCTCCACTCCTAGACCCTCACTAGTTATTGGGATCTCTTATCATATAAGAAAATTGATTACAATGAGGAGATTCGGGAGTGAAGACTAGAATCAACAACTTAGACTATCAAGCTTTCAACCATCAGGATTCCACATGAGAATGCAATTTCGTAATCAATTTGCATTAAAGTCAATCAAATTTAATAGAAAATACTTTTGTAATCATTTATGGACTCGTTGGATTCATCTTGTCATTGAAATTTGCAAAAAAAAAAAAAACAATTTTTTAAATTGCCGAGTTTTTGCCAAGTTTTCTCCAAGTTTTTGTTGACTCGTCAATTTTGGGCTTGGCGAGTCAAGTTTTTCAACTATGACCCAAATAATGAATAATGATTTGCTTTGCCCTTTTAACCCTCAAAACCCACGCCCAATATTAACATATTAAAAATAATATTAATGGTCATCTTAGCGTTATTAGGTAACTTAGTTGTTTTTTAGTAATTGCTTTAGCTTTAGTTTATTTTAAGCATATTTCCAATTTTTTTAGCTTTCAGTTAACGATTGTTTCATTTTAGAAACATCGTCTTGTAATCGCCTTTATAAGGAGCCTTCGTCTCCATTTGTAATCATCCAATCATGAGTATCAATAATCTTTTCATGGTATTAGAGCGAAATGATCTCTTGACAAATTTTTAAAATTTGTGCCTTCTACCTGGAATATTTTTCCAAAAAAAAATTTGTAGCATCAAGGGTTTCAAATCTTGAATCTATCTACCTGCGTTTTTTCTTTATTCTGGTTGAGTTCTTTGCGGATATTCAAGGTTGTGTTTTCTCTTGTTACTGGACGCGATTTTGCACAGATTTGGGTCGGGATTTGTCTCTTTTCAGTTGCATTTTTCACTCCCTTCTTTCAACGCTATTTTATGCATTACTATTGCCCACATTTTTTTTCAGCATTTTCTCAAAAATTTGTGGGTTTCTCTATGCCACCTAATCTACACGCACGACGTCTGTCTGTCTGCCGAGTCTGGGTGTGGTTTTACCTATGGCTAGGATTTCTGAACCTTCCTGCATGAAACAATTTTGGCTAGAAATTGCTTGAATTAACAAAAGAAAGTAGATTACAATTTATAGAGGAGGTAGAGCACTGTAGACATTTAAGATGTCTAACTACCTCAACTACTGACTACTATAGCACTAATTGACCATTATACAATAGAGAATTTAATATTCTAACACTGCAAATGTTTTCTTTTTGTAGATTTTGATTTTTGCATGATATTATTGATTTCCTACCATTTTTCAGCACCTTTTTTTTTATCTGCCTAGGGTTTTGGCTTTAAATCCTCTGATTCCAATCGGAAAATTTTTATGATTACAGATTCTTGGTGGGTTTTTCGAGAACTGTTCTAGGTTGTCTTCAGATTTTTTTGGGTACCCCGAGATTCGTGCCTCAGTTTTTGTGTCGACTGATTTGTCTTGAATTCTATGCCAATTTTTTTGAGGTGCTTTCTCTGATATTTAATGGCAGCTTGAAAAGATTTTGAGCCAGTTTTGACATAAATCCTAGGAAAATAAAAAAATTGTATAGAGTTTTCGAAATTTTTCTTCAAAAATCTGCATAGAATTTTGAAAATCTCTCAGAGTTTTGGAGTGTTATTCTACAAAAAACTTACAATTTTTGAGCCTCTTTTTTAGATGATTTTTGAAAAATCGGGTATTGTCCCAGCTGATTGTCCAGTGTTTTGCCAGCTGATCACAAAGTTACCTCATTTTTCGTGCTTTGGAAAACGGGAGGGATGACAACTTTGTCCAATGTTATATTGGAAAGTTCGCAAAGGTTCAATGGAAATAATTACAACACGTGGAAGTAGAGGATGCTTACCATCTTTGAGTACTGGTGTTTGGATGCACTTGTCCTTGGTACAAAAACTTGTCCCACTTCTGCTAGGAAGGATCGGGACAAGTATGATGGAGGTAATAGGGAGGCAGTCATGCTTCTCAAATTGTCTATCACCAATGAGATGTTACCAGAAATACCTTTTGGTAAGTCTGCTACGGAGATCTGGAAGTATTTGAAAGATCTTCATGAAACCTCGGACAAGAGCAGGGCTTTCTTCTTGAAGAAAATGCTCTTTTCTATTATGATGGATGACCGAGTGTCTTTGCAAGAGCACTTGATGAAAATAAAAAATATTCGCAATCAACTAGAGGCCATTGGCCGTAAGATGGAAGAGGAGGATATGGTGGTGATCACTTTGAAGAGTTTGCCACATTCCTACGAGTACGTCACCCAAACGCTAAACATTACAACCACCAATGTTGACTTCAAGTTCAATGAGTTGTGCAACAAGCTATTGTAACAAGATAGGTGGAGGAAACAGTTTGGGAGCAGTAGTGAGTCTCCTAGTGTTGAACAAGCATTTATTGCCAAGGACATTGGCAAAGGTTAGTCCACTTAACAGAAAGGACGAGGTGATTCAAAGAAGAGCTCCAAGAAGAAGTCTATTACTTGCCATTACTATGGGAAGATTAGTCATATACAAAGGTATTGTAGAAAGAGATTGGCTGATGAGAAGACCAACCAAGAAGTGTCTCAACAAAGTGCTCACATGGCAGAGAAAACTGAGCAGAAAGAGTCTGCATACTATGCATTTTGATGACCAGCACAATATGGGTAGACTTAGTTTTTGTTTGTACAATGACCATTAAGGGAGGGTATTAAAATATTAAATGTTATATTAATGGTCATCTTAGCGTTATTAGGTAACTTAGTTGTTTTTTAGTAATTGTTTTAGCTTTAGTTTATTTTAAGCATATTTCCATTTTTTTTAGTTTTAAGTTAACGATTGTTTCGTTTTAGAAACATCGTCTTGTAATTGACTTTATAAGGAGCCTTCATCCCCATTTGTAATCATCTAATCATCAATATCAATAATCTTTTCACCCAACTTTGGCAATTCACTTCTGAAAATTATAAAATATTGCTCCTCCAAAACCCAACACCACTTTTGGCTTTTTAATCATTTAAATAATATTGGCCTTTTTGAAATATGTCTTTTAATAAAATACTCATAAAGTAACTTTAAAATATATTACTTTAATAAAAGTTACTTTATTCATCTTATAAGGCCAAATTATAAAGTACTTTATTAAAAGAAAATTTATAACATTAAATTATAAAGTCGCTTTAATAATTAATATTATTAAAGTAATTTGACTTAAATACTTTAATTAAACGCCAACTAGCAATAACCCCTAAGAGTGTTCCCAACACAATTTCCAACTACAGGCATGGTGACCACTAAACCTGGTATAACTTACTATAAATAGTAAGTATGAATGATGTGCTCTTGAACCGCCTTCATAAGGCCTACCAAACAATATACTGGATCACTGAGCTGCATATGGTGGAATGAAAACACAAGCCTACTAAAGCATCTGAATACCCTCCAAAGGGTCCCCTGCACCACTCATTAGCCTATAGAGACCAAGTCATAGACTAACCCTAACTCCCAATCCACTGGCTAGAGAGGGGACATTATAGATTTGTACTACTGAAGTTGCTTCAGCTACCTCTCATAATCTTCATCTTCGTTCTCTCTGTTCTACCAATCTTAAAGAAAGCCTAATCTCTTGGTCTTGACCACTTTGTGGTCATTTCTCGCTTTTATTAGGGTCTAAGGGCATGAATATCTTATATCAGATCCAATTCTTTTAAGGCACTGACACCAAATGTTTACTCATCTAATAAAACAAATACTTGAATCAAAGAACAGATAGAGCAGTAAAATATATCTTTATTCACACATGAACTTATTACATAAGTAGACCAAAGATTATCAGCCAAGGATCAAACTGTTTTCCCTAACTATTAAAGAACTTGACAAATGCCAAGCAAAACACAACCATACCAACCAACTCCTATAAGTACAACCACTGAAATCTGACAAACAATTTTTACCTAGTTAGACAACAACAAATACATAGTTGGAGACAATTATATTAATAAAACATAATAAAGGCTTGTATGCTTACTACAACAGTCCCACTAGCACTGTTCAATTTTAGTTGTTTCTATATGCTTTACTTTAAGAGAGTTGGGCTTTTCTTTTCTACTTACATACATGTATAAGTGTGTACTAAGAGGTGAACATCACTAGGGGTTAATAAAAATGCATCTTTAGATTCTTTACATGGTTGTGTATTTGCTTAAAGAAGGTGGGAAGCCCTTTTACTAGTAAACCAGCATACAGGTGGCAATCAACTTGGACTTTCCTATGCAATGGGTATGGTTTGTTTCAAGGTTTGTTATCATGTCATGCTTCTTCAATTAGGGTTAGCACCTTAGGGAATATCCCCCCTTGGCCTAGTAGAGCCTAAAGCAGAAGAAGGAATTACCCATCCTTATCAATTGGTTCTTAGTTGTCCCTGCCTGATCATCAGTTGTAAAAATAGTCAGCATGCTTGGCAACCTTGACTACTTCTCTTAATCTTCTTTTAAAATAATGACTTCCTTTAGCATTAATCTCAAGTTTTTCAATACAAATATGGTGTTTTGCCTTATTTGAGTGCTCTACAAGTAATAATTTTTCAATCTTGGTATGCAGAATGTTGTTGTGTTCCTTATTCCCCATTAAGATTGATCTTCCTATTTTTCCTCTGTAGGGTTTACCACAAGGGCACTGCACCAAATACACTCAAGTATTTAAGTTTTAGATCCTAAAATTCTTTAGTCATTTTAAGGGATTGTCTAATATTATTAAGTGGAACGAAAGAAGTTTTGATGTTCTTGAGGCCCAAGATTCCAGCAATCTTGATTTTGAAGAGAAATGTAGTTATTAGAATTGATGTGAACAAAAAACTAAATGGAAGAAACTAATAAGAAGCAAGTAGACAATGGCTACTAATGAAGATGGATGTTGAGAGAATAGTGAGACAACATTGGACAATAGCTACCCATGAGAAGATACCCGTTGATGCCAAAAGCAACTTCAAAGATATTAAAATGGCCAAATTGCCATTTTGGTACAACTTGTGATTGACCTAGTCTGCTCTTGGAACTCAACATGCATAAAAAAAAAAAGTATTCCAGGTTGAACTGACAAAACAAGGAAGCACAATAAGCAAAGGACAAAAGAATGTTCATACCTGTAGAGATGAAACTCTAATTGATATTCATGATGACTTACAATGCCTGACTTACAATGCCCTTTCTATAATAAAATATATCACAGACTAGCTTCACTCGAAATTTATATATAATGACGAAGCATATCACAACACTTCATTCAGCACACTAGACATAAATAAATTACATATTATTGCCATTAGATACACAGCAATGAACACATAATTCACAGGATCAGATGGAAATGCGCTTACTTCAATCCTGGAAGATTAGAATCTGTTGATGCCTCAGCAAATTTGTTGCTATAATGCGGAGAAGTGGAAGATTGAGGATTCAGAGGGCTTGGCTGTGTGTCTTGATTTTCCAATACCACAGAAGAACTATCCAAATTTTGTGGAAATTTGACTCCTGCACGCTGTAATTATGCCATCATCAAATCTACCTAGTGACCGCAATAACTCTTCCATATATCAAAAGACATATTTATAAAAGATATCCCTAATTTCCAGATTTATACTATAATAAAATAAGAGTGCAAAGAAAAAGGTCCTTATACTTATGGAATACAATCTATCCATATAGCTTTATATGTGATGATTGAGAAGAAAAACTTATGTTAGGCATGAAAAGCGTTTCTCTTTATAAATTAAGTATAATCAACTTATACATTGAAGACCGGAAGCATAATTTGTTTTATCTCATATGTGAACGAATGATGCTTTAAAAGGCTTTTCCATGGAACAATGAATGATTTCAATTTTCTTCAGTTTTCATCAAAGGTTTCGCAGATAAGAGAACAAATTTGAAAGAAGTTAAAAAGCGAACAATACTCTAGATTATACAGTTACTATTTAACATTTTCAAGATAAGTTAGGCGTTAGCAACTACAAAATGGTCAAGGTTTAGGCCTTTCTCAGAATCAACGAATATTGAAAAAACAAATAGAGAAAACCGTTCAAATTTTTAATATATGTGTCAGTGCACAGATAAAGCACTCCAAAGTATAAGTGTTTCTTACAATCCATGAATGTGCCTAACAGTGAATCACAAGTAAACTTTCTTTTGTCATTCCAAAAATGGCACTTACAGAATGCACTGAATAATCCCAGCTTGAAGTGGGCTTTGACCAAAATATAAGTATAATGATATTTACTACACTTACTAATGGTATGTGTGGAACCAATATAAACTACATGAAACATGACCAGTCTTTGATTGCATTAATTTATTTAAAGCTTACATCGTTTTAGTTTGCTACAAGACAGCAGGGAATCTTTATATTAAATAAGATGTGATAGAGCTATGCAATAACTCAAATGAGGTACAGTGGAGAAATCCTATAATGATGGATTGTCCAAAAACCCACTGATGTAGTATGCATTAACATTCAAGAGTTCACCTATAACAAGGATTCTGGCTCAGCTGGTCTATCTGCAATTAATGTTCAGCTACATATTCTTCAAAGTAAGTATCACTATCTCCTGCATGTTTCGTCCAAACATACAAAGAAAAGAGTTCCCCACCTTGCTGAAAAGCACTAATGACAAATTGTGACTAATTACCTACTCTTTAGGGTTTTAACGAGGCAATATTATATTGATTTTGTTGTCCTCAATTTTGAATTTTCAAAATTGGACAACCCATATGAAATTTTGCCTAAAATTTCTTCATAAATCTCTATGGAATGCATTTCAAGGCACCAAAATTCTCCATTTGAATTGTGCAGCCATCGGTCTCCTTCCTATTTTTCCTTGTGTGAAATTTGGGAACATTTCGACATGTTTTTCCCCTTGTTTTGTCCAATTTCGGGATTTTTGATCACCATTGCAAGTAAGGACCTTTTGGCCTCAAGGCACGTATTACGAGGTACAGAGGTTGGGCATTTGAAGTTTTGGGTCCATAGTCTTTTTGGTCAACATTTTTCATTCACTCTCGTCTGTTTTCATGGAATTGTGAGTCATTTTTGGTTTGTTTTTGGTCAATTTTGGGTTTCGAAGACCTCACTGCAAGTTTGGGGGTTTTAAGTTCTAAAATGCAAGCGATACTTTTACTTGCAATCAAGTCTGTTGATGAAAAGTAGCTTTGGTCAGATATAAATGATGATTGTTGATTGCATCATCATCATTTATATGTGATCGAAATTATTCTTTAAATAAATATTTCTGGAAATAAGAATTTCGAATTTATGAGCATGAATAAAATTTGAAATATTAAATTAAATGTTCAAAGTTTGCATTATGAAATCGCAAGAAGGTAATTGCATAATGGTTATGTTTAGCCACCTATTAGCATCGGTTGGCTATAGGAGACCCGCGCCCTCAAGGGACACGTCCTCTCATAGGACGCTTCTCTCCTTGGAGGTACGTGTCTCTCCTTTAGATACATAACATGATTGCAAACATTGATTGGAGACATCGAAATTAATAAATGTTCTGCAATCAGCACATTCAATATACAGAAAATAAAATCTGACTTAGGATTCTCACACAGAATTTTAGACTTAGAATTTCCATAGGTCCTTCTTAGGATTAGATTTATCAAAGATTTGATTAACATTTACATGGTATCAGAGCAAGTTGAGTGAATCCAAATCAAATCTAGATATCAGATTGCTTAGGAAAAAATCGTATTTTTTAAATCGAATTCACATCACATTCTTCATAATGTCAAGTGTGATCAGATTTGAAGATCGTCTTGCAGGAGCAAACAACTTCACATCATGGAAATTTAGAATCATGATGATTCTTAAAGAGAATAAGTTAGACTCATTTGTGAGAGAAAACAAAAGGGAACCAGAGGCTGATCCTGAGAAAACTCAATGGATTGAGAACAATGAAAAGGCCATGAAAATCTTAGTAGATGCAATTAGGGATCATATAGTGCCCATTCTAGCAAAACATGAAACTGCATATCTAACGTTCAAATCCCTTGAGAGCACCTATGAGATAAACAACACCAGTAGGACTCTTGCATTAAAGAGGCAAATCAACAATGTCCAAATAAACGAAGGAGAAACTATTAATGCATACTTGAGGATCATTGAACTAAGGGATCAATTATCCACAATTGGATATCAGATTGATAGCAAAGAGTTAACCCTAATTGCACTAGGAGGCCTACCAAACTCATGGGAGTCATTTGTCCAAGGAATAAGTGCAAGATCTAAACTCCCCAAGTTTGATAGGCTAAGAACAGATTGCCTTCAAGAGGAAACAAGGCTCTTAGTAAAAGAAAATAAACAAAAGAACATAGATGAAGACATTCATGTGCTCAACACAACATCTAATAAAATGAGTAAGAAAAAATCCTACAGGAAGGATCATTTACAAGAAAGAGAAATTCCTATGGAAAAGGATCTTCCAAGAAGAAAGACCTCTCAAGTACAATGCTTTAGATGTAATCAATATGGCCACTATGCAATGAAGTGCCCTGATAGATCAAAACAACAAGCATCCTTTGCTAAAGTAGGAAAGTCAAATTCCGACCATGAATCTGAGAACTTTGTGTTCTATTCAGCCTTATCTAGTCAAGTATCTAACAACACCCACAACTGGGTAATTGATAGTGGTTCCTCTAGACATATCACAGGGTTCAGAGAAGACACTATGACTGAAAAGATTGATGAAGAAGTAACCATTGGGGATGATTCTGCACACCCTGTAAAAGGGGTTGGAACTTGCTCCATCAAATTGAAATCTGGTCTCTCCCTTCAACTTACTGGAGTTTTATTTGTACCTGGAATAAAGAGAAATCTAATATCCATCTCTACCCTTGAAGACAATGGATATAGAGTTACCTTTATGGATGGGAAAGTTCTAGCATGGCCTAAGAACTCAACTATCAAGAAAGCCCAAACCATAGGTATAAGACAAGGGTATCTTTACAAACTATGCACTGAGGTTAAGCAAGCCCTTACCCTTGATACTTCTGATTCAAATGAAATTTGGCATAGAAGATTAGGCCACCTTCATTTCCGTGCCCTACCTTCTGTGGAAAAACTTGTAACAGGATTACCTAAGTTAAAACCATCTCATGAAGGATCTTGTAAAGGTTGTGCCCTAGGAAAGAATACAAAGGGATCCTTTCACAATAGCTTGAGTAAAACCCAAAATGTATTAGAACTGGTTCACTCTGATTTATGTGGACCCATGTTTGTACCTTCCAAGGCAGGCTTTCTATACTATGTCATATTTATGGATGACTTCTCTAGGAAAACCTGGATTTATTCCCTTAAGTGTGAAGATTCAATAGAAATCCTTAAAAGGTTCAAAGAGTTCAAAGCCCTTACTGAAAACTTCTCTAGGAAGAAAATAAAAATCTTAAAGACAGACAATGGGAAAGAATACACCTCCGAAATTTTTAAGGAATTCTGCATGAGTGTTGGGATTAAGAGGGAGTTTATAGTAGCCTACAACCCTCAACAAAATGAGGTTGCAGAAAGGAAAAACAAAACCATTGTAGAAGCTGCTAAAGCAATGTTGCTTGACCAGAACATTGAAACTTCATTCTGGGCAGAAGCCTCTAAAACTGTTGTCTACATTCAAAATAGATGTCCTCATTCTCATCTAGATAACAAAACTCCTGAAGAAGCTTTTACCGGCATAAAACCTGATGTTCTCATTTTAGGATTTTTGGTTGTCCTGTCTATATTCATGTGCCCAAAGAGAAGAGATTCAAACTAGAACCTTCCGGAAAGAAAGGGGTATTTGTGGGATATAGTGAAACCTCCACGGCCTACAGGATATTCATATCCGAGCAGAAACAAATTGAATTGAGCAGAGATGTCATCTTTGAATAAGACATTGCATTCAAAAGGGCAAGAAGTTCTAGTGAGATAGAAACTTATTCCCCTAGAGTATTAGAAGTGGAACCTGCTCCTGAGACTCAGAGGGAGTATCCTGAGGAAATGCTAAATGAACTTCAATCTGCTTCAGATGAGAATTCAAATGACAATAGTAGAAAGGGGCCACTTTGGGCTAGAAAGATGATCAAAGAAGTCGAGAATCATGCAGCACCCAAAGGAACGTTTAGGGAAAGTAAAAGACCCAAACAGTTCTCTAGCTATGTTGCTCTAATGAATAACATCATAAAGTCAGAACCTGATAGTGTTACAAAAGTATTTAGACATCAAGTATAGAAGGACACAATGACGGAAGAATATCAGTCCATTCTAAAGAATGATGTATGGGATATAGTGCCTAGACCAAAAGAGAAATCTGTTGTCTCTTCTAAATGGCTCTTCAAAATCAAACATGCTACTGATGGAGGTATAGAAAAACATAAGGCACGTTTTGTGGCAAGAGGTTTTTCACAGAAGGAAGGCATTGACTATGAAGAAACATTTGCACCTGTTGCCCGTTACACATCTGTGAGAGCAGTGTTAGCCATTGCAGCAGCTAAAGGCTAGAAGATCCACCAAATGGATGTGAAAATTGTCTTCCTAAATGAAACCATTGAAGAGGAAGTCTATCTAGAACAGCCTGAAGGTTTTGTGATACATAAACCTGAGTCACATGTATGCAGACTAAAGAAAGCTCTCTATGGACTTAAATAGGCTCCCAAGGCCTAGTATGAAAGAATTGACAACTACCTCTTGGGACTAGGATTTTCCAAAAATGATGCAGACCCAAATCTTTACTTTAAGGTAATCAAAGGTGATATGTTATTAATTATTTTATATGTTGATGACCTGCTGATAATAGGAGAAGATCACCTCATTGCTCAAAGAAAGAAAGATCTAATTTTAGAGTTTGATATGAAAGACTTGGGCATCTTACACTACTTCCTAGGTTTGGAAGTGTTGGCGTTTCAATTAGCACCTCTGGAGTGCTTATTGGAAACGGACAGCTATTGCAAGTGTGTTAGTACATGCTCTTCGGATTATAGAGAGGAAGATCTCTCTTTGCTGATTTTATACTGTAAAAAAGGGGTGTACTAAGATTTCCTATCTTTTTTACTCAGCGGCAGGACACAAGGGTGCATAAAACAATGCGCCGTAGCTAAGCTTTTTCTCTGGTTTCCGCAGATCTTAACTACGACTAACTAACTTCTAGACTATCCTACCTCCTCAAGATAAACAGAGCATGAGGGCGTAGGAGCGAAATGGTATGGTTGGATCACTTGAATCCTCCGTCTCAATGGAATATGGCCGAGGCTCTGAACCTTCGGATATATACCAAGATAGGGCTCGATACAAGCAAACACTCGTTACGGTAAACTAGATCTGAGACTTGCCAAGGAGGAGGAACCCCTATCCAAGGTATAGGCTTGGAAGCAACTCACTGGAAACAACAAGGAACAATGGCTTTTCTAACAGGATTCCCGAGGAGGTGACGACACCTGTCCAAAGTCTAGGCTGCAAGAGAGATCATTAAACAACATCAAACGATAATGATCGAAGACAAAATATCCAAGGAGGCGACAACACCTGTCCAAGGAGGAGATTGAAACAATGCACTATTTAAAAACAAGACTTTGAATAACTCAAATAATTAGATCAATCAAGCTTGCACAATCTGATTTATTTCTTCAAGGTTCTTCAAAGAATTACAAAGGTCGGGACAGCAAAGGCACGAAATCACGCACAATTGCGATCAACCAACGAACTCTCATCCAAGAGTGAACAAATATAAACAAGCGAACTCTGGCAACAGTGGCGCAGCAATTTTGCTAGCAAATAAAGGTTAAACAAATAAAGAACCTAAGGCTCTTATTTATAGAAACTCAAAGGAGTAGGCAACCCTAAAATCTCCTTGAGTTAACAAATAGTTCTTGCCAATCAGCAAGATATTATTCTATGTCTAAAAGTAGGTGAGCAAACAATTAACTGGAAATCTACCTCAGTTAACTGAAACTAAACAAAATTCAAACTGGAAGTCTACCTCAGTTGACTAACACCTAACTAAAAGTGAACTTATGTTACAAATGTCTCTCCAAATAGACATCCACCTTTTGAGGAGATCTGAGATCCGTAAATCGTGGGAGTCAATTAGACATCCTAGATCAGTGGGATCTGACATGCATGATCTGTGGAGATCTGGAGTCAACTTGGAAAGGGGCATCAAGTTGACTTCAGTTATATTTATTGCTATTTTGGAGGGTAGCACGTCCTTCTTGAGGTGTTTGACACCTCATCACCATTGGTCAACGGTGCTTTTGTTCATTCGTTGACTTCTTCATACGGAGATCGTTACATGCCTGTCAATCGTCAGCTTATCACTTGTCAGCAACTTGATGTATGCATCTCCTTTATTCTGCTTCCCTTAGGAGGGTTACTCCTTTTTTTTTTTGTCTGTGTTTCCACTTTGATGTGGAAGGTAGTGTAGTATTAACCGATGGCGGCTCTGTGTTGGGAATGACTACCTTCCGTGTTCTTTTGCAGCTTTGACGTTTTCCTTGATCTTTCTCAATGGAAGAGTGTTGTATGATGAAACCGCGAAGCTTGATGATGAAACCGCGAAGTTTGACCACGATCATTTTAACTGTGAGAAATGCACATGAACTTGCTGCATGTGTAAAATTCCAACGATTACCATCCTCTAAACTGGCCTTGGAAGGCAATCAGATATATGAGGTGAAACCATTATGGAACTTGTGGACATGTTTCTATGCTTGTCAATCTGGCTAGATTGACCTCTGGGTGTGCCTGATGCAGATCGATGCCAGTCGTTTTCAAAAAATCATAGAGTAAGACCAATTTGGTCTTGTATTCGTCTTGGCAGAACTACGTTCTGAAAACCTTGAAGATTGACTATGCACATGATGCTGTTCGGACAACTTTTTTTGGAACTGCTAAAAATAGCCTTGCTGGGGGTAATTTTTACGAAATATTATGAGACATGGGTATTGTTGAGAATAATTCTCTAAACAAACCCAAATCATCAGAAATTCGAAAAAACGTGTTTTTCTATGACATGCAAGAGCCCTTTGGTGGTGGAGGCAGCGAGGCACCAGAAAGTGATTTTTCTCGGAAAAATCCAACACATGGGTTTTGTTCGTGATTCAAAGCTAAACAAACCCAGTTTGTCCGTTTTTCAATATTATGACTTTTTTCGGAAACCCTAAAAAATAGGGGCAGCAGGGCTACTTTTTTTTGGAAAAATCCAACATGTGGGTTTTGTTGAAAAAGCTATGCTAATCATACCCAGTTGGCCAGATCTGTGATTATCTGTCGTTTCCTGTGACATGCAAAGAAATATAGACAGAAATAAAGGAAGTAGACAGAAGATGGATTGGAAGTTATAAACTGCCACTTTGGAAGAATTATGCCTTTTGATGCAAACTTTGATAAATAGTCCCTCTGTGCAACAGATCTTCAAAAATATGAAGAACGGTGAAAACCCCTCTGTCAGATCTTCAAAAATGTTGAAGAAGAAAAATATCCGTTCTTGAGCTCCTCAACCTGCAAAGAAATAATGAATAATGGATGCCTAGATGCTTTGATATGTCAATTTGGAGTTGCAAGCATCAATTGGGCATCCAACTCATGATTGAGCTTGATTTGGAGTTCAAAAAGGTGATTTCCACTGATTGTGGAGTGTTTGGCCTCTTTTTGCCTCCAAAATTTGTTAACTCAAGTCAACATTTGCTTTTGACTTTCTTAGGCTTCCTTTTTGGAGTTTTGATCATTTTTGTAGGCTGAAGTGCCTCTGTTTGATCTTCGATCCTGGCTGCTCAGTTGATCTTCGGCAATTGCTGACGGATCCGTTGTTGAGATGGGATCAGCTTGACGAGGTATGCCTGGGAGAGATTAACTCAAAAAACTGAGTTTGAGCCTCCAGAATGAAGGGCGCCTTTCTTCAAGAGGGGCGCTTTTGGCTGTGCCTTAGTCAATTTTCATTGAATGTTCTTCGTTTTGGCCTTTTCAGACCCTCTGTGCTTTGATCTGACGTTCCCGTTGATGGATGAGTCGGATGACTCTGCTTGACGATGCATCGGGTAGCCAACTCGGTCTTGCTCAGGATGACTAACTTCTCAGTTAGAAAAGACAACTTCAGGTCCTTCAAGCTTAAGGGCGCCCCTGGCCAGCAGGGGCGCTTTTAGCTTTTGACTGGTTTTACTTATGCTATGAACTGCTTGCCTTTGACCTCCTCTATCAAATGACTGATTTGTCAGAAGTTCTTGCTGATGGTTTCATTGGCGAGACTGGTCATAGCTGAGAAGATCATCTTGGGAGGCAGTAAAGATTCTGACTGAATCTGGATGCCTTCAAGAAAGGGCGCCTTTCTTCAAGAGGGGCGCTTTTAGCCATGCCTTAGCCATTTTTTGGCTTGTCTTTCCAGTTCTTCAATTTTGGCTTTTTCTGCTTGATCTCAACTCGTGACCGTTTGGCGTGTCTTGTGAACCTGCTGTTAGATTGATCATGTAGCTGGGAGGAAGCTGGAAAGATAACATGTATAGAGCTGCTGCTTATGGATTGATCTAGTGCCTGCAACTAAAAGCCTTGAAGCTCTCTGATTTGGCATCTTCGTCGTTGATGGATCCTCCATACTTTGATGACGGTTGGTCAATGATACCTGAATCAGATGATTTTGTTGATTGTTTCGTTGTCGAGCTAGCATGAGAGTGAAGAGGATGACTGAGTTGAAGATGCCAAATGATTTCATTTTCCCTCTGAGATCCAAGGGCGCCTTTCTTCAAGAGGGGTGCCTTTTCACCTTGTGGACTGTGTTTTGCCTTGGTAGACAAAACGTCCATCTTCCAGACTTAGCCAAATTTTGGCCTTTTCCGTTTTGAGAATCTCCTTCGTTGAACGCCATCATTTTCATCCTTTTTCGCCAAAGCTTCTTCGTTGGAGTTCTTGAGGTTTAGCTTTCAACACCAGGTACTGGCCAATCTGCCATTAATGGTTGCAGAGCTCCTAGCTTTTTTCCTGAAAAATAGAAATAGACCTACCAGAGTAAAACATAATTTTTGATAATTCTGACTTGATCAGTGTGATCGTGAAGGCAATTAATCCTATCAGAATTATTTTCAATCATTTCCGGGAAGGTACTATTTTTTAGGGTTTCCATAAAAATAAGGGTGTAAAACCCTAATTTTCATTTTTTCATAATTTTAACCATAGGTTCCTGGACAGAAACCCACAAAGATTTCATGTTTGTTTTGAACTAAAACATACTTTCGATGGCATTTTTACATTGTTTAGCTCAATTTAAGCAGAATGCCAAAAATTTCATTTTGGGTACAACAGGAAGTATGGCAGAATTCAGATGGCATCTTACTAAACCAAGGGAAGTATACTATTGTGTTGTCCTCAATTTTGAATTCTCAAAATTGGACAACCCATATTAAATTTTGCCTAAAATTTCTTCATAAATCTCTATGGCACGCATTTCAAGGCACCAAAATTTTCCAATTGAATTGTGCAGCCATTGGTATCCATCCTATTTTGCCTTGTGTGAAATTTGGGAACATTTTGACATGTTTTTCCCCTTGTTTTGTCTAATTTTGAGATTTTTGATCACCATTGCAAGTAGGGATCTTTGTGTGTTAAGGCACGTTTTACGAGGTGTTGAGGTTGTAAAACTTTATATTTCAGTTGATGATTCCCTTGGGCATCCTTTCATCAGCTCCTCTTTCCGTTTTTGTCAAATTCTATGTCATTTTTCTTGTCTTTTTGGTCAAATTTGGGTTTTTTAGGCAGCTCAACAAAATAGGGAATTTAAAGTCTAAAAGCAAAATTGTTAAAGTCTTCAAAAAGTCCGATTTTTGCTTAAGTGATAAAAAGTTCCTATTTTGTTTTAAGTAAAATTGCTAAAACTTCAAAAAGGTCCGAAATTGCTTAAGTTGCTAAAAGTTCCTACTTTGCTAAAAGCAAAAATTGTTAAAAGAGCTAAAAAGTCCGATTTCACTTATATGACAAAAGCAAAATTGCTAAAGTGTCAAAAAGTTCCTATTTGGCTTAAATGACAAAATAAAAATTGCTAAAGTGTCAAAAAGTTCCTAAAATTGCTAAAGTGCCAAAAAGTTCCAATTTTGTTTTAAGTAAAATTGTTAAAACTCCAAAAAGTTCCTATTTTCACTTATTTGACAAAAATAAAATTGCTAAAGTGTCAAAAAGTTCCTAAAATTGCTAAATGAGCCAAAAGTTCCTATTTTTTCCAAATTGTCAAAAGAAAAGTTGTTGAAAGGCTTCAAAAACCCGATTTGGTCTCTTTTTGCCAATTTGAAAATCCCCTCCGTCAAAAAGCATATTTTTCAACATCTTTCATCATAGAGCGTTCTGCTTTGAGTTTCTAGCTTAGATATTGATACTTGGTACTGGCCAACTACCATTGACGACCTCATAGGTCCTAACTTTTCTCCTGAAAAAGTGAAAACTACCCACCAGCCTTAAACTGACTTTTAACTGAAACCGACTTCACCACTGTGATCGTGATGTGAAATAAGTCAATCAAAATTAATTTCAGCCAATTCTGACAAGTTCCTATTTTTTAGGGTTTTAAGTAAAAATAGATTTCAAAAACCCTAATTTTCAAAAATTTTAAATTTTGCCAGTATCTTCCTGGCATCACACTGACTAAAAGCCCATACTTTATTTGCCCAAAAACTGAGTTTTGACCCCATATTTACAAGGTTTAGACCATTTTAAGCAAAATGCCTTTTTATTTTTCCTAGCTTGCACTTAAAAATTGCAATATGTCCCAAAAATCCCGACTACACTTAGAACTTGCAGTCAACCTTCCAAAACCCGAAATTGAGCTTTGGCCTCACTTTTGCAGCCCCTTTGTCTCATTCTCGTTACTCGTGTTTGCACACATGACCTACCAAATCAATAATATAAGGCATGGGCCTTATTTTTCAAGCAAATTCCTAGGCTGGAGAATGATACAAAGAAAGAACAACAACATGATGAAGCCACACAAGGAGTTGAACAAGTGACATGATTGAGCATGGATTGCTTTCAAGACGGAGATGGAAACATGTTTTCCAAACAGCAGCATGAAGACCCGATCAAGGATGATGTAGTTCAAGTTGTGTCTTTGGACACTTAAAATAGTTTCAATTATGTACTTGTAATTTAGTTTTGACAAATTACATGTAAAATGGAAAATTGTAATTGCAAATAATCATATTACTTGCAAAGTTGTAAAATGTAATTACATGTAAATCCTTACAAGTCAAATCACAATTTGGATTGTAATTTTGAATAAGTCAATTATAGTTAGTTAGCAGTTGAGAGATTTTCTCAAGTTTGTTGAGATCCTCTCACCTTTTTCTCAAGGCCTCTCTCCTATAAATACTTGAGGAGGTCTTTTGTAATTTTTATCTTTTTGGCAATGCAACAAAACTCTGCTAGTTTGTATGTGCACTCTAAGAGTTTGAGCTTAGATGTAAATCTGATTGCTGTTAATAAAAGAGGCAAATTGCTTTCAAACTTTGTGTTGATTCAAGGTGTTATGTGACGACATTTTCTACATATTGATTGTGAGTTTTGTGGTGTTATACAAGAGGGATTCAAGCTTAACTTTGCAGACTTTGAGCTGCTTAATGCGTTTGGAGTTTTAGATTGGTTTTCAGATTTGATACAGCAGACTTTGAGCTGTTTGTCGCATTTGAAGCTATTGTAGAACGCTCAAGCAAAGGGGGTAATTTGCAAACTTTGTTCTGCTTTTATTTTCTATGTTTGTGCATGTAAAGTGCATCATGTAATTAGACTTTGAGCTGCTACATGTTGTACTTGGTTACCAGAAAACCATCTTAAAAAGGTTGATAGGAGAGTAAGTTGTCAAAGACTTTGAGCTTTCGATTTGTTTTCCCATCCCGGAGGAGCAACGGAGGACTTTGTGCCTTCATGGAAACTTTGCTTCTTTCTTTACTTCATTAATCATTTATGCTTTCAATTGTGATTCTTTTTTGAAATAAGAGAAAAGGATAATTGTCTTTTCTGGAAAAAGAGAACAAGACGAGTTTCACCCAGGTTTAGAATAGATTTGTAGCTAGAATTAATTTCTGAATTGGTAAAACAGAAAGCGATGGGGGAGTCTTCCCTTTGAAAATAGTAGAGTTTATCTCACATACTGTGGCTGAAACCACAATTTTGTACACTTTCCCAAGTATACAAAATTTTCAACCAACATATTGATATTCTGAAGAGATTTGGAATGTTGGATTGTAGACCCATGTCTACACCTATGGAAACCAACCTTCACAAACTAAAAGAAGCAGCAGCATAATCCAAATGTGCAGATTCAACCCTATATAGACAAATGATTGGATCCTTGATGTACTTGGTTAACACCAGACCTGATATTTGCTATGCAGTGAATGCTCTTAGCCAGTTCATGTGTGAGCCAAAGGAAATTCGCCTTATGGTTGTGAAACATATATTGAGATATCTTCAAGGCACTATTGGGTATGGTCTACTTTACAAAAATAATCAACTAGATCTACATGGATACTCTGATTCAAATTGGGCTGGGAGTGTAACCGATCGGAAAAGCACATCAGGATGTTGCTTCAGTTTGGGATCGGCTATGATATCTTGGATATGCAGAAAGCAATCTTCAGTAGCTCAAAGCTTGACAGAAGCTTAATACATTGCAGCCTCTATGGGGGCAAGAGAAGCAGTATGGCTCCAAAAATTGCTTGTGGGACTCTTTGGTGAGCCCTTGAATCCTACTATCATTCATTGTGATAATCAGAGTTGCATCAAACTCTTTGTAAACCCAGTATTCCATGATAGATCTAAGCACATTGAGATCCCCTACCATTATGTAAGAGACATGGTAGAAAGGAATGTGATCCAGTTGGAGTATATTAGTACAAATGATCAAACAGCAGACATTCTCACCAAACCTCTCTCCAGAATCAAGGTAGAACACTTCAAGAAGAAGCTTGGTATGGTTGAAATGTAATTTGATATTATGTTTGAAATTCAAATTTGTTTAGAAGTTGTACTAATATATTTAAAGATGTTTAATGTGTAAACTCTTTTGTCATGTGTGTGACTCCATGACCTTATGGGCCTGCTCCCCCTATGTACATTATTGAAAGGTGACGATCTTTCTAATAATGAACACTTGTATATGACATTGTAAAGTGACGACTCCACAATGATGAGTTGAACTATCATGATAGATATCATGTGACTTGATATCTGTGGACATGTCATGATAGTATCTCTTGGACACTTTGATGGATATCATGGGACTTGATGTCATTTGAAGATCATTGTGATCCTTAAGAGATAATCATGGTGGATAATTATATATCCGTGGATATGCCATGAATTATTATGGTAGACGTCATGTGACTTGATGTCAGCGCACATACCATAATGAAGATGTGTTATGAAGAATGTCATGTGACTTGACAATATTGTGAAAACATATCATATCTTCGATATCACGTGTGAAGGTGATATCTCCTCTTATTTGATTTGAAATATCTTCCCTAGCTAAGAGGGAGTGTTGATGAAAGGTAGCTTCGGTCAGAAATAAATGATGATTGCTAATTGCATCATCATCATTTATATGTGATCGAAATTATTCTTTAAATAAATATTTCTGGAAATAAGAATTTTGAATTTATGAGCATGAATAAAATTCGAAATATTAAATTAAATATTCAAAGTTTGCATTATGAAATTGCAAGAAGGTAATTGCATAATGGTTATGTTTAGCCACCTATTAGCATCGGTTGGCTATAGGAGACCCGCGCCCTCAAGGGACACGTCCTCTCATAGGACGCGTCTCTCCTTGGAGGCGCGTCTCTCCTTGGAGGTACGTGTCTCTCCTTTAGATACATAACATGATTGCAAACATTGATTGGAGACATCGAAATTAATAAATGTTCTGCAATCAGCACATTCAATATACAGAAAATAAAATCTGACTTAGGATTCTCACACAGAATTTTAGACTTAGAATTTCCATAGGTCCTTCTTAGGATTAGATTTATCAAAGATTTGATTAACATTTACAAAGTCCCTAAGACCCAATTTCACTTTATGAGCTTTTTAATTCACTTTTGTGTTTTTAAAATTGATAACTTGCAATGGGGGTCCTGAGACCCGAATTGCAAGTGAAAGTGCTTTTCCACTTTATAAAATTCATGTAACTTGCAATGGGGGCCTTAAAGACCTGAATTGCAAGTGAAGAGCACTTTTCCACTTTATAAAATTCATGTAACTTGTAATGGGGGTCTTAAAGCCCGATTTACAAGTTGAAGGGTTTTTAAAAGGTAACTTTTTATATGTAACTTGTAGTGGAGGCCTTGAGACCCGAATTACAAGTTGGAAGGTAAAAAATCAAGTTCATGTCACTTGTAGATGCTTTCCCAAGACCCAATTTGCTTTTTGGCCTGTTAGAGTCACTTGTTATGTTTTATCATTAACTTGCAATGGGGATCTTAAGACCCGGATTGCAAGTGAAGGCGTTTTTCACTTTATGAAGTACTTGGAACTTGTAGTGGGGGTCTTGAGACTCGACTTACAAGCTGGAGAGCACGAAACCTTTAAGGGAACTTGCTATTAAGTCCTTGGGACCCAATTTGCACTTGTAATCACCCATTCAAGACCCAAATTACAAATTGTAAAGGAAAAAGACAAGTTCACGTGAGAAAGCTCTTTCAAACACGACTTGCATGTGGTCTTTCAAGACCCGAACCACATGAGTTTGGGAGTTTATCACTTGTAAAGTCATATAAAAAGCCCGACTTCAAGCTTGAAAGTTCGAAGTTTTTTCTGAAGCATGTGTTTTTGCTCTTCCAAAATCCCATTTTCCTCATTGTCTTGTGTCTTGAGTCTTGACTTGCTTATACTTGCAGTATCTCTCTCAAAGTCTGATTGCAAGTCATTCCATTTGTAATGTCATTCTCAAAACCCAACTGCAAGTAACATAATTTCAGATCTGAAATTGCTTTTATCAGCAACTTGTAATTTGTTTTATCAAACTTATGAACTTGTGAGCATAAGGCAAAGTATGATGATAAGAGAGAAGGCATAGGATAGTAGATTCAAGTGAAGATATGGAATAGACAATGTAATGAAGGTCAAAGTTATGTTGTATTACTACATATGATACAAAGAAAGAACAATAAGCAGCTGAAGCACAGTCATGCCAAGGGAAAGTGATGATATTTCCAAGAGAACTTCAAAATAGATGTTTTTCACCAAAATATCTTCTTACCTACTGAAATTAGTAATATGAAAAGGCAGTCCTATATAGGTCTATTGAGATAGGACAGTGAATCAAGACATCTTAAAATTATGAAAAAGACAGTTGATTAAAGAGCAGTTTGTAATGTATTTCTGAGCATGAGGATTTCATTGATAGAGGATGACAGAAAAATATGATGTTCTATGTCAAGGGGCAGTTATATCAAGTTGCAGTACAGATTTATGAAGATGAAGACGGTCCTAGTGATGTCTAGAGAGCTAGGAAAGTGACAAAGCCATACAAGAAAGTGAATAAGTGATGGGAATGTTTGATGAACATAGAATGCTTTCAAGACAGAGATGGAAGAATGTTTTCCAAACAGCAGTATGAAGATTCAATCAAGGATGATGTAGTTCAAGTCGTGTCTTCAAACACTTAGAATAGTTTCAATTATGTATCTGTAATTTTAGTTTTGACAAATTACATGTAAAATGGAAAAATGTAATTGCAAGTAATCATATCACTTGCAAAGTTGTAACTTGTAATTACATGTAAATTACATTACAAGTCAAATTACAATAGGACTTGTAATGTTGAATAAGTCAACTGTAGTTAGTTAGTTGTTGAGAGAATTTCTCAAGTTGGTCGGGATCCTTCCACCTTTTTCTCAAGGCTTCTCTCCTATAAATACTTGAGGAGGTCTATTGTAATTTTTATCTTTTGGCAATGCAACAAAACTCTGCTAGTTTGTATGTGCACTCTAAGACTTTGAGCTTAGATGTAAATCAAATTACAGTCATTTAAAAGAGGCAAATTGCTTTCAAACTTTGTGTTGATTCAAGGTGTTATGTGACGACATTTTATGCTTATTGATTGTGAGTTTTGTGGTGTTACACAAGAGGGATTCAAGCTTAACTTTGCAGACTTTGAGCTGCTTAATGCGTTTGGAGTTTTAGATTGGTTTTCACATTTGATACTGCAAACTTTGAGTTGTTTGTCACATTTGAAGCTATTGTAGAGCGCTCAAGCAAAAGGGGGTAACTTGCAGACTTTGTGTTGCTTTTATTTTCTATGTTTGTGCATAAAAAGTGCATCATGTAGTTAATCTTTGAGTTGCTACATACTGTACTTGGTTACCAGAAAATCATCTAAAAAGGTTGATAGGAGAGTAAGTTATCAAAGGCTTTGTGCTTTCAATTTGTTTTCCCGTCCCCGAGGAGCAACGGAGGACTTTGCGCCTTTATGGAAACTTTGCTTCTTTATTTTTTTACTTCATCAATCATTTATGCTTTCAGCTATGATTCTTTTCTGAAATAAGAGAAAAGAATAAGTGTCTTTTCTGAAATAAGAGAACGAGACAGAGTTTCACCCAGATTTAGAATAGATTTATAGTTAGAGTTAATTTCTAAATTGTTAAAATAGAAAGCAAAGGGGGAGCCTTCCCTTAATTAGGAGAGTTTTATCTCACGTACTGTGGCCGAAACCACAATTTTGTGCGATTTCCCAAGTATACAAAATTTTCAACCAACAGGTTTATGCACAGTTTTACACTTCCAACTCTAATAGGTCTGATCTGACTGTCATTGTTTAAAATTTTAAATAACGTGCAAGTTCATATATAAATCTCTGCCTTAACAGAAAACTCTGTATATGAATGAAAACAACCATTGTTAGGTATCCTTGTTCCTCATCTCTTATGGATATCTATTAGACTTTTTCCTTGATTTAATTTTATCACTTTTTACCTAGTGAAAGATTGTCAACAAACCAAACCAAACTAAATGCTCTTTCACATTGGTCAACAACAAAATCACAAATTCATTGCCTTTTGCTATCCATTTTTTACTTTCTTTCTTTCCCTTTGCTCTAGCTTCATCTGCCAAACTAGTTGCTTCTCACCCTCCAATTAGTTTCTGAGTGTTAAAAAGGATACTAAGTCCCAGAGGGTCATAGATGCAGGCGGAGAATATGACATAGGACATTTGTTAGTATGGCATTAGTTGATATATAATTATAATATGTTGTTGTGTGTGGAATGAAACTAGTGGTTATGTATGTACTATGCATATGACAAAATATTTATTGTGTTAGGTAGTTTGTCCAAGATGTTTGTACGATTGTTTCCAACCCACATACCCAACATGCTCTCAATCGATTTGTTCATCTGCTAACATCCTTTCAGAGACATCTCTTGTATTTCTCCTTCAATTATGTTGTCTCTGTCATAATTGTTGGCTTTGTGCTGATATGAATGTTAATAGTTGTTTTACATATGTAGTTGTGTTGTTATAGTGTTACTATTATCATGTTGATTATACTATACTACAATTCTTAAAAAAACTTGAATACCAAAATTCCTCACATCTTTAACAGGCACTTTTGTCCATTTTCTCCTTATATTTCCTTTTGCAGCTCCAGAACTTAATCACTTCTCTTATATTTTATTATGCTAGTTATTAAATTTCAGTGTTTTGTTCTAAAAACACCATTCTACTATTCGAGGAACTGAATCCTCAAGTTTTCTAGAAAGCATCATGACATGTCGATAATCTTTTTGCTGAGCATCATGTAAGTTTTATAATATTTTTCTTGTAGTTGTAATCAACACATACATTTCATCTTTATCCCTAAGGAAAACTTGTGCCTACAGAGAAAACATGCAACAATTGTTCTGTGGATGGTATGATGCTTGTGGCTATTGAATCTTTAGTACCAAGCAAGCTTCTAAGATATTATTTCCTTTAATTAAGCAATATATATTCTTGGCATCAAATACTTTAGTTAATTACGTGATTAAATTGATTTGGATCTAATGACCACGCTATTACTTAATGTTCTAGAAAGCTCAAATCCACCTGCTTAGTGTTTATGCATCTATCTAATTGTGCTATTGTATAGGGTAAGTCTAGCTAGAGAGTATTCATTTGTCCATTATCTTTTTATTGTAAATGGTATGAGATGGTTTCTTGTACTTAGCTAGGTGGAACTTGTATTAAAAATCATTGAATCGCCTAGTTGTTTAAACATTAATATGCCCAAGGCACAAAAAAAGTACGCACCTACTTATGGATAATCCCCTCCACCAACCACCTTTTCTTTAGAGGCTAAAACTTACCCCTGTACGCTAGCAAGATTGAACATTACCATGTTAAGGTTCAAGAATGCAAGTTCTAATATTAGTATTTGTTACACTTAAAGCAAAAAAGCAAGGAAATGAGAAGATACTATAATTTTTTAATAAAAAGAAGCTGTTTTGTAGTTTTAATCACAAAGAAGAATTGTAAAAATGAATGCATGTATCTTTTTGTAACACAAAGATAAATAGACTTCTAAATAACTTTGGAATGAGATTAGATTTATGACTATGTTTTGGCATATGTCAAAATATTGTGGGAATTTTTTCATACTAACAAGATTGTGCATTGCCTTGTTAAGGTTTAATAAATGCAAGTTCTAATATTAATGTTTAATATATGAGAAGCAAAAAATCAGGAAATGAATAGATGCCCATTTTTACAAATAAAAAAGAAACTTTGCTGTCCTAATGACAAAGAAGAATGTAAGAATAAATGTATTTATATTATTTGTGATCCAAGAGTAAAGAAGATTTTTAATATTTGGCAAGATATCATACGTACGACTAATTCTTGGTATGCCTCGTAATATTGTGGAAATTTTCCTCGTGGTCCCCCAAAGGATTCTTTCCATTCATTTAGAAGGACCAATATTTTTTCTTGTGTCTCCTTATCCGGCTACACAAACAAATAATCAATTTAGAAATCAATTAATCACAATAAAATACTAGGTCTTCGGGTAAAATTGCAAAGAAAAGAAAACTGGGAATACCTTTTTCTTCACTATCTTCACCATTTCATTTAGAATTCCTCTCTCGACTACTTGCAAATGGATATTATCCCCAGAATTTTTTATCAATGTCTCTATTAACTGAAAACAAAATCAGTTCCATATCAAATTAAAAATGATAAATTATAGATAAGCCTTACATTTTAGGTAATATGAAATGATGGCAGTAAATAGTTAAAACAATATTTATCACTAAATAATATTATTAATCAAAATCAAAGAAAGGAGATATCTGCGCAAACACTTTGAGAAAGCAAATTAAACATAGCTTTGTATAAATAAACTATAACAGCGAGAAACTAATACATATATGGTTAAATAGAATGTGTCAAGAATTTATTGATTTAACACTTCAGATTGTAACTTCTCAACCTATTATCAAAGGTGAACAAAAATGATTCAGAACAAATTTCTTAATAGTGGGATAAATTATTCATGTTATATAGGGTCAGCTTATTATAACATAATTAAGTTTCAAGTTGGCTTATTATTATGCAAAATGGAAACAAATGTTTGACAAGAATTTATCTTATTTATGTTTTTTTGTTTAAAGTGGCAATAATAGGCTTCCATGTACCATTAAGCTTGATCCCATCTTCTCTATTAATATTGGTGCTCTTTTCAATTTCAACAGTTTTTCTAACCAGTCTATTATGTAGTTTCTCAGCTGAGGCAAGCAGTTTTAAATGATGAACCTAGGAACTTTAACAACTTAAGCATAAAGTTTCTAAACCATATCACATAATTTCTCCATGAACCTAGACTTCAGATTATATATTGCTTGAAAGATCCTGATACAAAATGCAATTAGATGAAGGAGACAGCCTCATCCCAAAAAGGAATTTAATTATAAAAGAAGAACTTGAGATGAGGCTATATCAATAAATCATCCACCTATATTCAAATGAATTTGCAAAATATAAGAGCATCAGAAATGTATGTTAAATAAGCATTCAAAATTCCAGAATTGAACAGCATGTCTTTTTTTAAAGCTTGAACTAATATATTGATAGAATGGGATGTTACATCAACTGCATTTCCTTGAAGAGACAAAATCTGGAATTTTTTAGCACATGGCTAAAAAGGATCACACAAACCTAAGAAAGGTTACTGTAGACTGGAGCTTCACCAATTTGTGTATACTTTAATATCATAGCATTGAGAAACTGTACAAATTCAATTAGAGACCTTTGAGCAACAAAAAGAATTAAAAAAGAGGCAAAGAGAAAAGATGGCAGCTATTAATAAAGACTCTTCTTCCATTTCTCTATTTCCTGGATCTTTGAGTAGTGGCAATGATAGTGGTGGTGTTAATATTGAGCCTAGAGTTGAAAGATCTTCATCTAAGATAGATTCATATATTGCTCCCCACACTACTCCAAGTGCCCAACTATCACTTGAGAACAGAAGTTGGAACAAAAATAAGTATGATGCAGCAAGAAGTGCAATTGGAAACTTATGGTTCCATTGTACCATCCCATTTCATGCAAAAATAAATAAATAAATGTATAGTTTGATTTCTTTGTCTCATAATTTTTTGCATTTAGGGGTATGTAGAATTTGACACAAGATATATCCCTCTTGCTGAGAACTCCAAAAATTCACACAACAATAGCAACTTTACCAAAATTGCAACACACTAATTTGATTTTTACTAGCATAAATGAACTCAGTGACAATTTTCAATTCAACAACAATTCTGTATTCATATAATCAAATACATAACAATGGCTTGCAGCAAAACAGCTACACAACTGGTTCTTTTGCATATACAAATATTGTAAGGCAGCATAGTCTCCCTTTTAAGCCGCTGTTCTACATTCATTAAATGGACTTGTATATCTTCTAACATTATTGAGAAACATCTGAAGGCACTCAGGGAATGTATGGAGATGTGTAGGGCAGCTTGTCTAGCCCTGAATCCGAAGAAGTGTCAATTCATGGTGCCACAAGGAAAGTTATTGGGACTAGTGTTACAAGACTCGCCCAAACTCGGCGAGTACTCGCGAGTCCCGAGGCGGGTGAGGCTGGGCGAGTCCTAGAGACTTGGATGCCGAGTACTTGCCGAGTCCCGTGCCAAAGACTCGGCCATCACTTTGTGGGCTTGAGTTGCACAAAAAACATATTTTAAACTTTTTTTTTTCTTTTTTCTTTTATACTTGCTTCTATTCCTCCAAAAAGCACTTTATTTCATTTTCAAGCCAAGTAAGAGAGAAAAAAGAGAGAAGAGAGCCAAAACACATTTGCATTGAAGGAAAATCAGCAAAGAGATTGAGCACCAAATGCTTATTGAATCACATTTGTGCAAGTTCGTAGGTGATTTTGCTGCATCTATAGGAGTCTACAAGGGATTGGAAAGAGATTCCCATTGATTTCAAAGAAGATTGAAGAGGTATATTTGAGTTTTGAAGGTTTTTTTTTTTTCTTAACCAAAACTTCATTTCTCTTCTTTTTTTCTTCTTTGTTTTTTCTATTTTGTTTTAGTGAAACAAAGAACAAGTTACAAATAAATACA
Organism: Sequoiadendron giganteum; assembly: GCA_007115665.2. Classification (NCBI taxonomy): domain Eukaryota; kingdom Viridiplantae; phylum Streptophyta; class Pinopsida; order Cupressales; family Cupressaceae; genus Sequoiadendron; species Sequoiadendron giganteum. The sequence goes on from CM021104.1 coordinate 673,298,902, forward strand.
AACCCTAGGTGTGTGTGTTTAAGTTTTTTTGTTGAACAAACCCTAGGCATTCTTGCAAAAAAAAAAAGTTTTATAGTTGCAAACTTGCAAACCCTAGGTTTTTTAGTTTAATTAAAAATTATACTTTGATCACTAAGGCCGAGGATCCTGTTTTTACCAATGAGGACCTTGATTGGGTCGACCAGGAGGATCGAGAGGCAAAGGCAGTAGCCATGGCAGAGGAGGATAGAGCACAAGGAGACACCTTGGATACTAGTTTGGGTGCCACTGAGTCTGACACTAAGACACAGGCAGAGATGATGGCTGCAACATCATCCAGGACTTATCTTAGACGTCTACGTAGAAGGATTAATGCTTAGTGATGCAGACTCCTCTAAGCCATGGACTTATAGCTTTTGTTTTACTTTTGTTATATGTTTTGAACTTTTGATGCCATGGATTTCATATTCCATGAGTATTGTGTACATTTCAAAACATTTATTTATCTAACTATTTTGACTCTTACTATTGTTATTTGTATTAAGTAATTACTTATTTCCTTCAGCTAAAATTTTCGTTTATACTTATGTGATCAATATATGTTTGTGTATAGGATCATAGTAGTTTCTATTTCATGATGTTATTGTGTATTTAAGGTTTATTTACTAAAGGGTGCATGAAACAAGCTTTAAATCCTAAAAATCTCTGAATTTCTTAGGTTTTTCTATTTGTCGAGTCTTCGCTGAATCTTGGGCGAGTTTGAGTCCGAGTCAAAAATCGACTTGCCGAGTCCGAGGCGAGTCTGAGTCTTGTAACACTGATTGGGACACATTGTCTAAAAGGCTAGATTGAAGACGGACTTGGACAAGATAAGGGTCATCGTACGGATGAAGGCCCCATAGAACGTCATCAGAGCGAAATATTTTCTTGGGCACGTGGGGTACTACCGGAGATTCATCAAGAATTTTGCACAAACTTCCTACTCACTCGACATACTCACAAGGAAAGGATAGTCGTTCGTGTGGGGGGACAAGCAAGAGAAAGCATTCAATGAGTTGAAGGTACAATTGATCAGGTCACCAATATTGGCGTACCTGGATTCAAACAAAGAGTTTCACGTACACGTTGATGCCTCAAATTACGCAATCGGAGCGACATTGGTGCAAGTGGGCGTACAAAGACTGGATCATCCAATATTCTTCACTAGTCTTCTACTGTCAAAGGCAGAAAAGAACTACAATACGACGGAAAGAGAAGCCCTCAGAATGGTGTATGTAGTGCAAAAGTTTAGACACTACCTCTTGGCGACACCATTCACGTTCTACGTGGACCACCAAGCCTTGATGTACTTAGTGAACAAACCTATAATACAAGGGAGAGTAAGTCGATGGTTATTGTTATTGCAAGAGTTCACCTTTACAATCATCGTACATCCAAGAAAAAGCCATGTGATTGCTGACCAACTGTCAAGAATCTGGTCTGGCAAACCTGCAAAGGGTGGAGTGAATAAAGACTTTCTGAACACTCACTTATTCTAGATTGCAACACTCCCTCCATGGTACGAGAAGATTGGCGAGTACCTGTCAACGTCGACATTCCCAAGGGAGATGCTACCAGCCGAACGGAGGAAGCTCATACTAGAAAGCAAAACCTTCCAACTTATCAACAAGCTACTATATAAGATGGGGCCAGATCAGATATTGAGGTGATGTTTGATGGAGGAAGAGATCCCGACGTCGTATTCTAGATTGCAACACTCCCTCCATGGTACGAGAAGATTGGCAAGTACCTGTCAACGTCGACATTCCCAAGGGAGATGTTGCCAGCCGAACAGAGGAAGCTCATACTAGAAAGCAAAGCCTTCCAACTTATCAACGGGCTACTCTATAAGATGGGGCCAGATCAGATATTGAGGTGATGTGTGATGGAGGAAGAGATCCCGAGCGTACTAAAAGAGGCACACGAAAACCTAGTTGGGGGACACATGGGACTCGATGCCATAGCAAGGAAAGTTCTTTTGGTAGGTCTATGGTGGTCGACGGTTCATACAGACGCCCGAGAGTGGGTGACGGGCTGTGACACATGCTAGAGAGTGGGAAAGCCCCTCAAACGAGATTATATGCCACTGTTTCTGTCCCAACCCCAGGAGTTGTTCGAACGTTGGGGATTAGACTTCATTGGGCCATTGAAAATGAGTCAATTGCATCAGTGCCGATACATAGTCGTGGCCACTAAATACTTGACGAAGTAGGTCAAGGCTCGAGCATTAGCAGACAACACAGCACAAAGTACAGTGAGGTTCATCTATGAATAGCTAGTGATACGGTATGGCATTCCAATTCGAATCACTGGTGACTGAGAGGGGCACTTTGTCAACCACATCATTCAGTTGATGATGACAGAGTTCCAGATATTCCACAACCTATCAAGTCCATACTACCCACGAGTCAATGGCCAAGCAGAATCCACAAGCAAGGTACTAGTGTCCATCATTCACAAGTCATGCAACGTGGAAGATGTCGACTGGGAGGAAAGATTACCCACCGTACTATGGGCATATTGTATGACATACAAGGTCACCACTAGGCACACACCATTTCAGTTGATGTACGACCAAGAGGCAATAGTATATGTGGAGTATATGGTACCAAGTCTAAGGATAGCGGTCGAGAACAGACTAGGGGACACAGAGAACCTGAAGGAGTCGCTAATCCAGCTCAATAAGCTCGACAAACGAAGGGTGATGGCACAGTGGGCAACGAAAGCAGCACAAAAGAGGAGGAAATTCTGGCACAATAAACACCTCCGGAAAATGAATTTTTGACAGAGTCAGTTAGTTTTAAAGTATAATAGTTGCAACGAAATTAAGCCCAAGAAGTTCAAAGTTCGTTGGTTAGGACCTTTCAAAATCAGAGAAGTGTGTGATAATGGTGCAGTAAAGTTGGAAAATTTGGACAGAATGCTACTACCAGACGCAATCAACGGATCAAAGCTCAAACCCTACAGAGAAAGAAGAGAAGAACCAGTGTAGATCAACATGCTCGGATACACAACCAAGGAAGACTGGCATGTGCAGAGGGAGGAAGCCAATGAAGAACAAGACTAGGGCATAGGCAACAACGGATATGTTGCGAAAGAAGACCGGGCCGCATCAAGCAAGGAGAAATTCATTGAGGAAAGGCTGGCGAGCAAAAAAGTAAAAGGTAGTAAAAATACCTCGAATACACAATCACTTGACAAATGTGTTGTTTAAAACACAAGCTCTCTGGCGACAAGTGTGGGGACATTGGCATTACCAAGCCCCATACGAGGGCATAAGGATGGGATACTTAGCCAAGGAGTTGGATGAGGAAGCCCAAAGAGAGAAGGAAGAACGGGTTGCAAAAGAAAGCAGGGAGCGTGGACAAAGTGACGGTGACAAAGAAGAATGGTGGGATGATGAGGAATGGAGTGCGTATGCAAAAAAGTTGGGACCGTGCTTCAAAACAATCATAATGACAAAAGACACCTTCGTCTCACGTTGATGGATACATAGAAGATCTGCTCAAGTACATGAGAGCAAACAGGCGAAAGACGCCAAAGGTGGTAACGATGGACAGACTATGGCGAGTGGTGCCAAACCCAGTCGGGCCACCAATGGTGGATGGTGAGAACGTGACATGGTACCAACAATACGGCAGTCGGTACATCGATGGGAGTTTCAAAGGTATAGGGCCCACTCCTTTACTGGATAAATGGTTTTGATTTAAAATTTATGGGCACTTGTTGTGAAGAGGAGTGTTATAAAAGGCCTCCATTTACATATAAATGGCATTATGCATCGAAGCTAAGGGTTTGAAAAGGCAACCAAGTCAAAGGAGTGAAGAGAAAACATGAAGGAAAGGAGAGAGAAAATGACAAGAATTAGAAAAAACAAAAATTGAAGAGAGAGGAAAGAGAAAATGACAAAATAGAGTGGGAAAATAGAAAAATGAGAGAAAATGGAAAAAAAAGATGAAAAAATTTAAAAATTTAAATAAAGGAGAGAAAAAAAAAGATGAGAGAAAAAAGAGACGAAATGAGAGAAAAAAGAGACGAAGAAAACAAGAAAATAAGACATGGAAAAATTTTAAAAAATCAAGGAGCTAGAAAGGATTAAAATTAAAAACACTAAAGTTGAAAGATATTAAAGGGGTCGTACGACCATATGCAACCCAAAAGGCAACTATATTAAAATTGAAGGTTCAAAAAATTAAACTAAACTGACAAATGGAGACTCAATACGATAAAAATATCACCACCAAGCATAGTGTGCATCGTACGGCGGAACCTATAAAGGCAAAGACAGAGTATCTCAAGATTGACAATATTGAAAAAGGGAAGTCGACCATACAAGTTGAAGAAGGGTGAGTCGTACGAGAGGTGAAACAAATTACTGGCGCAGACAAGAGACAGAAGGTGCCAGGGAAAATCGTACGGCAAGAGGGGATTGCACACATGCACAATAACTTTATTCCGTACAAGTTCAACACCAGGGAGGTCGTACAACGCACGGTGAAGAATTTGTGCATGAGAAAAAAATATTAAAAAGTCTATACGATCTCAAGAGAAGGAAAAGTTCATACGATCTCAAGGGAAAAGGTTTGTATGATCTCAAGTGAAAAAGTTTGTACGATTTCACAGGTCGTGCGGGTTCCTAAGACCATTGGCGTACAGATTCAAAAAGGTACTAGAGTACGAAAATTTGTCGTACGATGCTTGACTCTAGGAAATAGTACAAAATGCAAAGTAGTCGTACGGAGTATTAAAGGTGAGTTGGTGAGTACGAAACAGGAGGTTGAAAAAGAAAGTAAAGGCATACGCCAAGTAAAGGAAGAATGGTATGGCCAGGAGGAAGTGGACAGTTATTATAATTGCCAACGTTTATTATGTAGCTCAAAAGTTCAAGCAGGAGAAGCTAATTAGTATTGCCAAGAGGATATGGCCGCTAGTAGCAATAGGGGGAAGAAGTTGCAAATCATTGGACCAAAGATAGCATGAGGCATGGCCACACCCAGAACAAGTGATGATGCAGTTACTCCGGACAACATTAGCTAGGAGAGCTTGAGCGGCACAAAATGCCATTCATGGTGGCTCTCAATGCCAAACAATCATATCATGAAGAGGACACTGAAAATGGCACAGGCTGATAAGGTGGCGCAAATGCTATTTTTTAAAGCCCGTGAATTCGAGCCTTACTTAAGGCAAATGCTCATTCACTACGACCGACACAGTCATAGGTCGGTGATAAATTACAAAGGTTGCCAAGTGAGCATATTGTACGAGGCTCCCAAGTTCACACGGGTATTCGACATTCCCAACAAAGGGCTTTCGATTTCCAAGCTCTTCGAAAAAATGTCTAAGCAAACAAAAGAGAATTTGATGGCGAGAGTGTGCAAGTCTAGTCTCATGCAACAGGAGCGGAATAGCATATGGAGTGCAAGCAACAGAGGGTTGCGGAAGATTTTTCTCGACAATGCTGAGTGGAAATGTCTATTGGACCTTATTAAAAGAAAACTCACGAGGCGAGTCGAGCTTCGGACATAGCAGTATGGATGATCAGCCTTATGATCGGGCTACATACAAGGAAGGTATACAATTGGTTGTCGGGGTTGTCGAAGCGCATGAGGGAGTTCATGTGTCTCAGACACGAGGCTTTTTATATGACCCAACATGCCATTGGGTTGTTGTTGGATGCCATCTTTACCCAAGTGCCTCCTTCCAACTGTGGCAAGCTCCAACTAGTCGAACAATTAGAGGACAGGTGGCCGACAATATTTCACTGGGCCAACCTTGGTACACAAAATGTCGACAAGGAGGTGCCACATCCATTACCATTGCCGAAGAGGAAGAGGCGAGTAGATAACTCACCACCGACACCGAGTGGCAATGATGAGAGTGATGACAAAGACACACCAAGCTCAAGAAAGGCCATAGAGTTATCTTCGGATGAGGATGATGGCATGAGTATGGGAGAAGTCTCCATGGTAGGGGACACGAGGTCGGAAGAGGTGGAAGAAGCAATTATGGCAGAGTTGGAGCCACATAAGGCAATTCCTATATCTTCACCATTGGTCGTAGAAGTTACAATACCACCCCTGCAGCCAACAACATTCACCCTTCTAAGCATCGTCAGTTGGAACAAGAAGCCCACCACCACCAGCAACAACATTCACACTTCTAGCATCGCCAATTGGAGGAAGGAGACTACGGCCTAGAGTTCCACCATCGCCACCAAGTGCATTGCCAGTCACCTCGGTGTGGCCAGTTGCATCATCGTCGATCACTTCGCCAACATCGGTGCAGCCAATTGTCACTTCGCAAGTCACTTTGCTAGCATTGACGTGGTCAACTCCATCAACGCCAATCACCTTGCTAGCATCGGCGCCAACCATATTGCCAGTCACCCTGCTAATGTTGATACCACCAATTGCAGCCTCGGCGACAATCACATTGCCAGCTACACAGTTAGTGTCACCAATTACAGCATCGATGCCAGCCACACTACCAATGTCGATACCACTAGTTGCAGCCTCGGCGACAATCACATTGCCAGCTACACTGTCAGTGTCACCAATTGCAACATCAACACCAGCCACACTGCTAGCCACAGCATTAGCAGTGCCAACTACTACAAGGCCAATGACCACATGGGGAACAATCGCAACGGTCAAACCGTCAACTTCTTTTGTCGGATCGCCAGACGCATCGGGAAAGGCACAGATCAATGATTGGTTGGGATCAGTTGGCCTGGCACTTGAGGTCCTGGAGTTGCCACTGCCGAGCCCTTCGAAGGCTTTGGCCGAGGGTGCGAGCTAGGGAGGCCCACCTATCCAGACACAGCAGAGTTTCACTACCAAGGTGGTAGAAGACGAGGGAACACACCAGGAGATGCCACCAGTGGTGAGAGGAGAGGTTGAGCCAACGAAAGCAATACAGGAGAGTGGGGGACCGTCGTTGATGGAGCCTCCCAAGGCAGCCCAAGGGTCACCGCTAGCCTCCCCATTAGGCGAAGAGGAGGATGAGTCCAACAGGTCTGAAGAACTGGTTGTGAAGATATCAAAGCCAGACTCGTCAAATCCTTTGTGAACAGTTTAGCGGTATGTGGAGGACCTACAAAACATGGGAAGGTTGATGCAGTGAGTGGGGGAGATTTCCAAGCAGCTCAAGATTGGCCGCTCTCATTGGTAGCATGGGAGGTGTAGCGGATTCAAACATTTGTACAGGTTGGATGTGAAGCAAAGTTTGCCCGCATCTTTACCACTCAAGGTTGGCCAACAAAGGAGACTTCGGCAATAATAAGATAAGAGTTTGGCGTGGTGCACCACCAATGGTGGTAGGGAGGGATGCCCGAGTCTTGGAAGCCCTATACAACATTGAGTTAGCCTTCTGAGATATTTTTTATGAATTGAAATACCAAATAGTGTCCACTGAGATAGCAATGACGGGGAAGGTGGAAGCATTTTGGTTGGTGCATAAAGTCAAAGAAGAATCGGCGGAAAACATGAAGAATCTCCAAGCACGGCTGGCCGAGCAAACCAAACTTGCCAGTGCAGAAGAAGCCCGAGCATCAGCCTTGAGGCCAAGGTGACCAAAGTAGAGGAGGCGCAGCAAAAGATACACACGATTGAGTAAAGGGTGAAGGAGTTGGAGGAGCAATTGGCAACAAAGAGCACATAGGCAGATCAGGCTAAGCGCCAACTAATGGAAGCGGCCCGCATGGTCAAGGTAGCCAAAGAACGGGAGATTGTAGCCAAGCACCACCTCCAAGTGTGTACAGAGGAGGTGTGAATATTGAGGGAGCTGCAATCCTCGACAACCACTCTGACCTCGTCGATTCACCTAGGGACATCCTCATTTCCCCCTTCTTCTCAATAACATCTTTTGTAGTGTAATCCCCATTTTTCTTGCCATGTTGTCTAGAAGACGACTTCTTTTTGTTGGGGGGGGGGATCATGTAGACAATCATCGTTGTAGTCGGCCTAGTCAGTCGTAGCAGTAGTCAACCGTAGTCGGAAGTAATTAATTAAGTTCAATAAAACTAGTCACATTGCAAATATTTCACGTAATGAATGTCACATGTTGTTCGGGTAATTAAGTCCTGATTAGTTGGGATTGGTTGTTATGAAGCATCATGATGGTCGGTTTCTCAACCACTACCAATGACTATATGTTCCGGAGTTTGTTGTAATCGGGACATCTATGTTATTATGTTGGTGGCATTATACTTTGTACTTGTTGAATAAATGCAATTCTTGTTACGTGCATCATGTGCTCTTGAATACTTCGTACTTGTCTATGTTTTGTGAATTATTCAGTTTACTCTTGTAGTACGTCCTAATTATCCCAGTGAATAAACAACAATGTAAGTACACTACCCTAAGTTGGATGGAATTGTCTTGGTTGGATTTTCTTACCACTTGGGGCAAGGGGGGTATAAGCATGCCCTTGGGTTTAATTGTGATGAATAGTTTTTTTGGCTCTCTATCATGAGTTTCTCTCCAATCCCTACCATGATTGGTTATGGGAAAAAGAATCTATAGATTAGATTCAAGTTTTAGTTGTTGTTCATTATTTCATAAATGTTAATCGTTCATTTATTCTTAAGTTCAATGTCTATTATATAATTTACTATAGAATATTATTTGAAAGACAATTTTATGTTGTGTAATTGTCCCTTAAGGCAAATTCAGGCATACTCCAAGCAGGGGACATTACACTTCTATGGTTTGTTCCTCCATCAATCAACAGAAATGTTATGATAAATTTTCAGTATAAAGTAGATCTATAAGGAAGTTGGAATTTAGAAAAGGGAAGTTGACAAACAAAGTGAGGCTTGCAAAAGATATGAATCTGTATATCTTGCAAGGGTAGTCACCAAAGGATTTGTAAGTCAACTTGACCATTTTACAATAGTAACTACTGTAAGAATCTTTCAGATTGTCATAACTAGAATTTATCATGCCAGGTCATTGTAGTATGTGAGCTAAAACAAATTTAGTAGCATCACCCATTGTCTTAACTTTAACTATATCTATATACCTAATTTAAACTAGTTGTCATGGGATCTCTCGGATGGCAGAATTTAAAAAAGCTTCAAAGTGCGAAGAGATGAAGTAAAAAGTGATATTGAAGATGTAAGAAATTTCATGAGCACATAGAGGATTGGTTTTCCTCATGTTTCTATACTAGAGAGAGGTTGTGCCAACACATATGGAGCCTTTGGCAAACCACACCACAGATGCCAAAGCAGTGGAGCTTTCACCTAACAGCCTGGTATTTTCAATCTGAGGCCAATTCTACTTGTTCCTACATTTTTTATGAAATTTTCCCTTTTGTATTATAGAGAAGAATTTTAGTTTGTAAATGTATATCTACAAATTAGTTCTCCCTGGCAGTCTTAAGAGTGATGACAGTGCACCAAACCTCCGCCTAGCACACATTTGTAGTGGCTAAACCACATGAAAATTTTGCCAATGTCACAAAGATGACAAAGGCAACCTTGGTGCACACCCAACTGGGTTTTGCCACCTAACGCATTTGACATGGCAAAGTCACCTAAAAGTTCCGCCCAGCTAGCAAAAGTTGGTTAAACTGCTCCAAAAATCCACCTATATGAGCAAAGTGGCATGGATGATAAAGTTCCACCCAGCAGCACCTTAGTGGATAAAACACATCATAGGTGTGCCCTGGCTGGAAAAGGTGTTCTTTGGCGTCAGATGAAGGGATAATAGATTTACAGTGTGTTTAAATTAATAAATATGTTTCATGCAGCACCCAGCAGGTTAAAACAGAATTTCCAGCCACCAAAGGGGCAAAGGTATGTTTCAAATTGCCTATGACTGCATTTCTTCATGTACAAATTATGGCAGCTGGTATGTTTTTGTAATATCCCTGTTTCAGGCATATACCAGCAATTAGATCATCAGAACAGCAGTGACTTTGTCCTTGAACATTTGATCCTATGATCAACCAGTCAAACAAAGCATTCCAGGCTAGTGTTGATGTTGATATGTCAGGCTAGGGTTAGCTGATTTGACATTACTATTCTCTCATTAGTTGATTACCAGGTTCTGGTGTAATCTTCATCTTCAAATTCTGGGTTGTATTCTCCATGGCTTTTGAACCTTTTAGGGTTTGAGGGTGTTTTCAGATGAACCCTAAGAAGCAGTCCTCACTTGGCCAGGATGGACACAAAAAGTAAGGATTTCGGAGTTCATCAGAAGATCCGTCAAGTTGTAATGCAGGAAATGTTTCAGAATCATGGAGGCCATACATACGCTACTTTGTTATTTTAAGTAATGGCTAACTCCAGCAATTATTATTTTTAGTGTTCTATTTCCAAGTGAGGATGAGGCCTCTGCTTAGCTCAATTTCTTTAGTTTTTACTTTATTATTTGTTCATGATTAGATTTTCCTTAAAAGTTTCTTTATTTTCAGATTTTCAGCAGCCTTTGGGTGTTTTGCTTTAAAGCTCATTTTTTGAGATAAAATAAAGATTATTTTTATGTCCCAAAGATTTGGCATTTGTAACCTATAAATAAATGCTTTGAGCACATAAACTGGAGAATGATTGTGGAAGTTATGCTTATGCTATAGAAATTGTTGTTCAAGTTGGTTCACCTATGTTTATATTTCCATAGATTAAATTTAAAGTGTGTGACTTTGTCAAGCATCTTTGTAATAATGATGTTCATCTAAGTGGTAGCTTTGTATGCAGCTTGGCAATTGAATTCTCAAATCGTGTGATTGTTCTTTGTTCAAATTGTTATTCTTTCAGAATCTTGTTTGCATTGCATAGCTGGTCTCTGATTTGGCCAGCTGGAAGGTGTCATTTCTGTGTGTTTAGATTAGCTATTTCATCCTTAAATAGCTAAAAATCTCATTTGCAAGTCATAGTTGTTAACAATCTAGTGCTTTAATTTGAGGCAAAAACACAGATAGTTATTTTCTTAATGCAAAATCCCATTTGAAACTTGTATAGTGTACATACTTGTATATCTTATCCATAGTTTTTAGTCTGCGATCAATTTATCTTAGGTTTAGGTAAGTTTAGATTTAAAATAGCTTTCCCTCTGAACTTGAAGAGAGATTTTACGTCACTCATTGTTCCATTTTGCGGTATCTTGCAAAAGCCAAATCAAAACACCAACACATTAAACATTCTAAATAGCTGAACTCAAATAACAACAATATCTATACAATATTGAATAATGTGTTTACCTCACTGAGTATGGTTCAATGTACTATGTACTACTGAAGTAAACTGAGTATGTGCAGAACATGGAACATAAATATATAACATAATGTGATTGAATCATGAAACACTTCTATTCATTTCCAGCAAATATCAACATGTACAATCTGACTGTCAAGTATCATTAATTCCACACATAACCCCATCCGACTACATGATCCCGGTACATATAGTGTTCAGCGGTGTGGTTGAGTAACCAACCGTCGTGCCGCTTCATAACCATAACTAATCAGGACTTAGTTACATGCCATTAACCATACTTACTTATTCCCACTACGACTATGGTTTTATTACCAAAGCAACCAACCGACTACGCTAAGGCCTTATGTCGGCTTACATCATCCCCCCCAAAAGAAGTCCGCTTCCCAGACGACTAATACAAAAACTGGGAACCTTTTTACATAACAAATTTTGTGAGAAGAGGTTTGAGAGGACGTCCCTGGTGGCTGGGGGACTGAAGAAGTGGTTGTCGGAGTGGTGAGTTGTCGCAGTCGGTACACCTCCTCAGTGCGTTGTTGCAGGTGACAAGTGGCCTTCAATGCCTTCTCTCGCGTGGTCTTCACCAGATGCACCACCTCCTTCAGGTTCTTGCTGGCCTTCTCTAGTTCTTCGTCCTTCTTTGCCAACTGTTTAGCCATCTCTTCCGCTCGCACCTTCATCTGCCTCTCCATCTCCAATATGGTGGTATCTCGGTCAGTTACTTTCTTGTTTTCTTCCTCCAATAGGTGAGAGAGCTCCTGCCTTTGTTCCTCAAGAGATTCTGCCTTGGCCTGAATGTTTTGGGAGAGAGTGATTGCCTGTTCTGTCTTTTGCGCCATTTTGTCTACCCTCATCTCAAACTCCTTGCAAGCTAGGAACAAAGACCTGTATGCTGCCTCCATTTCAAAAAGTTGTGCCACCAGCTTATCGTCCTTCCCATGGAAAGACAGCCTCTGGGGATACCAGGCTGCCATCATCTCGGGTGTCTTCCTGCCTACCACTCGCCTATGAATATTCTGTTGAACTCTTTTTCACTCTCCAAGTTCATGAACTAAATGAACCGTTTAGCCTCCTGTTCTGCTATGGGTGAGTAGTTTCGATTCAGTGTCTTTGCAATGTCTGACACTTCCTTTATGACCAACGCAATAGGCTCGAGGCTGTGGATGTACCTCTCAATTGTGCCTATTGGGTCCCTCTATCAAGCTTGGGAATCACCACAACAATCCCCTCAGATACGTCCTCACTGGACTCCCCATCGGTGCTAGCGACTGCAGGTACTATTGGCTGCTCTGCCATCGAAGGCTCTCCATCTGATACGATGTGTATCACCTGTGGTGCTAGTTCTCTCACTTCTCCTCTTGGTTGTTCTGTATTCGCCTACTGAACTGTTGGTATGGATGCCACCAGCTGTGTGCTCTTCATTGTTCCCATCAGCTGAGTGCTCCCTATTGATACTCCCTCTATCTCCCTCCAGCCAGGCGAGTGTATGGGGGAAATGTCCTCTTCCCGAATAGGGGACCCCATCTGCATCAACCATCCGTCTACATGGAGTACGTCCCCTGGTGGTGCATCCTCACCCATTGTGTTGTTCAGGGTTGTCTTCTCTGTTTCTTCCCCTTCGGCTGTCACATCTCCCGTCAATGGTATATCTTCGGTCATTCCTCCTTCGAGTGCTATGTCCTCTGCAAGCATCTCTGGCTCACCCTCAACTGTACCAACCTCGCAAACCTCCTCTACTGGCTCTTGTTCGACTGGTGCCATTACTCAGGGGTTGACATCTCCTGAATAGATGCCAACTGGTGCAGTACTATCGACTGAGGAGGAGAGTGCTAACTGGTCATACTCTTCGCTATCTGGTTGCTTCCTCTTCCTCCTGGTTATCTTCGGTTCCTCTACTGTACCGCCTGCCTCTAAAGTTGTCCACCTGAAAACTATCGGCCATGAGGGGTCATAATCTTTGTTTGGCTGCAATTTCCCTAATTTGCCCTGCGGCACCTGATTGTAGATAGCATCCAGGAATAGTGCTATCAGATGCTAGGTCATGGAGAATGCTTTGTGTCTGCATTCTAAAAATTCTCGAACCCTTTCTGACAGGTATAGCGCCCAATTGTAAACCCGTCCTACACTCAACCCGAACATGAAGTCAACCATCTAGGTTGCTATATTTGAGGCTCGGCTGGCACCTGTCAACCTGCATTTGAAGAGGTCCATAATACTTTTCCACTCATAACTCACCAGCATGGTTTTTCGCAATCCTCGTGCCCCTAAACTCCACACCATCTCCTTCTCCTTTTCTGTGATATCAAGTCTGCAAATGCGTTTAATGATCATTTCTTTCTGTTGTGTCGTCATCTTCGTGGTTGGTTTGGCAACTACCTTGCCAGACGCAAGTATGCCAAAGACTCGTCTGAAATCTGTTGGGTAGAAAGCCACCGTCACTAGAAACCCTTCGTACTCAATTGTGCTCCAGTGACCATGTTGATTATAATTTTCCACAATATCTCTTAAGTACTCCTCGAAATCTCTGGAATTAAAAAACGGGCACTATATCGCCTTGTCAACCTATGCCGCCGTTAGTGCTTGCTTCGTTGGGTGATCAGGTGCCGTCTCCTGCCACCAGGTTTTGCAATCTATGCCTGTGAGGCTCTCCCATGTCAATGAGTTCGCAGTCACATTGTTTGTTTTCCCCTTATCTGCCTTAGTTCCGGCCACCTTAGGTCTGAGTATTATTTTCTTCCCCTTGGCACTCGTGCTGGCATCCATCGTCCTTAGCTTACAGGAATGACAATGATTGATAGTGACTTTTCTGATTAATTTAAGCCTCGAACAGTGCCCTGGTACGACAATTATTTTTTCCTGTTGTTGGATGCTGACGCTGCCTCTTGGTACGACCTTCTCTGTTTCTGCCTGTACGGTACCTTGTCTTTTCCTTTGCTTGATGCTTGGTACGACCGCTTCTTGTTTAGCCCGTACAGACTTTCTCCTCTACACACGTAGGGATTTCTGCTCCTTCCATACGATCCCCTTCTCAGTCGTGCGAACTGAATTCTTCTCCCGCCGTATGGTGTTCTTCCTACAGCGTACGACTCCTCCCTGATGCAGCCGTACGGCTAGCTGTCTCCAGTGTACGGGTTTTGAGACTTGATGTACAGACTTCTAGCGTACCTATGAATGGCGTACGGATTTCTTGGTTGGCCGTACGGTGCCTTCCACAATATGGCATACGGATTCTGGTATGTGTCAAATGAGCTTCCTTTCACCCTGGCGTACAGGTTCCTACTTCTGGCGTACGGCCTCCTCTTCTTCCTAGCGTACGGACTTCTCCCTCTGGCGTACAGACTTGGCAATTGCCGTACCAGCTCTGTCTTTTCTCTAGCGTATAGACTTCTACTTTTGGCGTACGGACTTCTCCCTCTGGCGTACGGATTTGGCAATTGTCATACCAGCTCTATCTTTTCTCTGGTGTACGGACTTCTCCTTTTGGCGTACGGACTTGGCAATTGTCGTATCAGCTTCCTCCAACCTATCGTACAGACTTGCCTTCCTTAAGCATACCAACGTCTTCTGTCGTACGGCTCCTTTCTCCAACCCCTTCTTTCTCAAATAAAAAATATTTGCAGTCTTCACATTAAATAAGGCTCCCTTTTCCGATTTAGGTTGTACAGTTTATATTATTATTATATTTTTAAATATTTTAATATCTTTTTTCATTTCACCTGATTCCTTTTTCTCACTTTTCTTTCTTCTTTTCACTATACTTCTTCTTTCATCCCTTAATTCTTCTTTTAATTTTATTTCCATCTTGTTTTCTTTTTTATTTCCTCTCTCCTCTCTCTTTAATTTTCTCATTTTATTTTTTTCTCCTTTTAATATTTTTAATATTTTCCCGCTTTTACCATCTTCTCTCTCTTCATCTCTCTTCTTCTTCTCCCTCTTGTTTATTCCTTTTTCTCTTCTTTCCTTGTACTTCGTCATCTTCCCTAACTGTCAACTTGGATGCATAATACCATTTACATGTGTGCGGAAATCGTTTATAACATTTCTCTTCACAACAAGTCTCTATGTATTGTACGCCAAACCATTTATCAAGTAAAGGGGCAGGACCAGTACCTTTATAGCTGTCGTCGACATACCTTCCTCCATATTGTTGGTACCACGTAACATCTTCTCCTTCTACCATAGGGAGTCTGGCTGGATTGGTTATTATTTTCCAGAGTCCATCCTTTCTTGCTATCTTCCTTACCCTCGACACCTTCCTTCTCTCTCTCCTCATTTGTTTAAGTATTTCTTCTATGCATCCGTCTACATGTGACATGAACGTGTTGTTGACGTGTGTTTTATGACAACACCAAAACAGAATAAAATGTCCAATGGTCAATCTATTCTCTCTTGATCAAAGTGTTCCACATGCTAAGATTGCGTGAAAGTTCATGCGTTCGACTCCAAGGTTCCTTTTATTGCGAATAGACTCAGTTGGTTGATGTGAATATGCTGGGTATTCCAAGGGGACTTATGTAATTGTTCGATTTCTTTATGTCAAGCAAATGAAGGATTTTGACTATGATGCTCTTGATGTCTGAACCGATCGGGAAAATATTGAATTTAAAGGGGAAAGGGATAGGGAGTCTACAATCTATCTCTAAGGATGGAACGCGAGGGCAGGCTTTAACAATCTTCAAACCAAACTTTGTTTCGTCTCCCCTTCAGACAACTCAGACAAAGCTGGTGCAATCTTCAAAGGATGGATAAGATGTTCAAATTGAGATTCAACATGCGCACCCCTTCACAACGAAGCAAGTGGGCACACGAATCACAACCGAAGTTAAGTGCTGAAATTCCAGTTGACCACACAGGGGCAGACTTACCATCAGCAAGCCTGCTAGTGGTATGGATACAAGAAGATTTGCTCAAACCAACGTCACATTCCACAATTAACACTACTTGCATGAAAAAAAAATCTACTTTACTCTACTCTATTCGAATTGGAAAGACGAAAAGATCTCATCAACTGCCCACAATGAAAAATGAAGTCACCCATCAATGAAATCTTTATATTATGAGTCTTACACAACAATCTTTTGCAAAAACTTTCAAAGGGAAAGTCTTTCTTTCCTTTCCAAACTAAGCTAACTCCTAGCTCTACTTTAACTTCTATCTAGCTCAACTCTATCTCTGATTTCTGTCTAACTCTGATCTATATCTAATTATTTACAAATGAGGGGGGATACCCCTTTTATATCTAGCCCAGTCCAGTGGACAGCTTAGATTGAAATACAATGGAAGGCTCAGATTGAGCCACCTAAGCCCTGATTAGGATTTTAGCCCTAAAAACCGCCACTAAGAGGAGTGGGGCAATGAATGCGCCCTCCACTCCTCATCAATGAACCACCATCTGCCATCAATGCACGTCATCTCCTTCCAGAAGGTCATCATCCAGAAGGGCGTTTCCTTTCTCCTTCTCACTGGTTGCAAATCTGATGAACCTGGCCAATACTGCCTCAACTTCCTGATCCGAAATGAGAGGAATGTGATCCAACTGAAATTCTAAAACTGTAACTGTTTGCCCAAGCCGGGCACAAGATTTCTTCCAGGGAACAAGGGCGTCTTGGGTGTTTTGTATGATACTGGAGAACGTAGCAATGTTCTCAAAATCATCCTGTGTGAAGGTCTTCACCTCAGAAAAGAATGGCGTTAATCTGTTCTTCAATCCATCTACAATTACCTCTTCAGAAGTCAACCTCCTAGCAAAGATTGCCTCCAATGTGTTGAGAATTCCATCTAAGATATTCGCATGGCCTTTCTGACCCTGACAGAATCTGTCTGTGATGCATCGTAGAATCCTCGGTCTGTGACTACTGAAAAGTACCATCCGGCGAAGTCGTATCTATCCCCCTGCGGAATTACACCTCCCTCAACCAAAACCTGTAGAGGTATGCTCATCAAAGCCCCTAAACGGAGAACAACTCTCGTCTGATAGATACGGGCCTCACCCCAAGCATGGTTAACTGCATTCCTCGCCATAATATCGGAGGCTTGTCGATAGGCATGTGCAAGATCCTCCATAAACTTTCCTGTTTCAACACGGACGCTGGCAACCCATTTGTCTGCTTGTTGTGCCATTCTCTTCAAATCTTCTAACCCACTGATTGATTCCCTGGAAAATTCATCTAGGAGCTCAATTGTCGGATTCTCTTGCCCACAAGGACGGGACAAGTGTTGTACGTAACTAATCAATGTCTTGTGCTCTACCTTCAACTTCTTGTACTTGCCCTCAACATAGGACAATCTATCCTTGAGTGCTCGATAGGAATTATCGCACTCCTCTACTACTTGTGCTCCAGTAGGGCGGCCAAGTTCCATAGTTGTAACAACATAATTTTTGGGAACGGCCTCATCCCGATCACACTCTACCCGAGGCACCGCCACATGTAAAGTTTGAGATCCATCCTCATCTGTGGATATTCTGGAGAACTTCCTAGCCTTCTTCTTTGTCGGAGGTGCGCTGATCCTCTGTAACAACTCCTCCATCTCAACTGCGGGATCAGTCTCATCTATAGGATCACGCCTCATCCTATCCCTTAGCCATTCTGGCACCTCCTGCCACATGTCAGATATAACAAAAGGCTGCTCAACCTCGGCCTCTACCTCGTGAACTTCATCTCTGCCATCATTCCAACGAGGCTCATCATCATCAATAGGCTCATTGTCTCCTGAGCTCTGGGCATCCTGATCGGAAGTAGCATCATCCTCGAGAGCTGCCTCAATCTCCTGCTGAAACTGAGTATCCGTGGCCGTCCCCTCATCCGTCTCTTGCTGATTTTCTTGTTGATTATCTTCTCGGGGCATGTTGATGCTCTGGCCCACTGATTCTCTACGAGGTGGTTGGCTTGCCACTTGCACTGTCTGCTCTACATCCAATCTCTCCCTTTGATCAGCAAATAGTGATACCTCCTGCATACTCGGGGAATGTGTCCGAGATGGTGTATGCAAGGACTCCTCAACTACCTGTTGACGTTTTTTTTATGACAACGCCAGCACAGAATAAAATGTCCAATGGTCACTCTATTCTCTCTTGATCAAAGTGTTCCGCATGCTAAGATTGCGTGAAAGTTCATGCGTTCGACTCCAAGGTTCCTTTAATGCGAATAGACTCAGTTGGTTGATATGAATATGCTGGGTATTCCAAGGGGACTTACGTAATTTTTCAACTTTATATACTCAAGCAAATGAAAGTTTTGGCTATGATGCTCTGGTATTTGATCGGACCGGGAAATACTGAATTTAAAGAGGTAAGGGTAGGAATTCTATTATCTATCTCTAAGGGTGGAATGCAAGGACTAGCTTTAACAACCTTCAAACCAAACTTCGTTTCGTCTCCCCTTCGGACAACTCTAACAAAGCTGGTGCAATCTTCAAAGATGGATGAGATGTTCAAATTGAGATTCACCATGCACACCCCTTCACAACGAAGCAAGTGGGCACATTGAACGCAATCGAAGTTAAGTGTTGAGATTTCAGTTGACCACGCAGGAGCAGACTTACCGTCAGCAAGTCCGCCAGCGGTATGGATACGGGAAGATATGCCCAAACTAATGTCACATTCCACAATTAACTCTACTTGCATGAAAACAAATATACTTTACTTTACTCTATTCGAATTGGAAAGACGAAAAGATCTCATCAACTGCCCATAACACAAAATGAAGTTACCAATCAATGAAATCTTTATATCATGAGAGTCTTACACAACAGTCTTTTGCAAAAACTTTCAAAGGGAAAGTCTTTCTTTCCTTTCTAGCTAAGCTAACTCCTAGCTCTACTTATATCAACCTCTATCTCTGTCTAGCTCTGATCTATCTCTGATTCTAATTCTAACTCTTTACAAATGAGGGGGGATGCCCCTTTTATAATGAGTCCAAATAGTGGACGTTTCAGATCTGATTACAATAAAGGGCTCAGACTGAGCCACCCATGCCCTAATTAGGGCTTCTGCCCTAAAAACCACCACCAAGAGGAGTGGGGCAATGAATGTGCCCTCCACTCCCCATCAATGCACCACTAACCACCATCAATGCACGTCGTCTCCCTCCAGAAGGCCATCGTCCAGAAGGGCGTTTCCTTTCTCCTTCTCGCTGGCTGCAAATCTGATGACTCTGGCCAAGACTGCCTCAACTTCCTGATCGGAGATAGGAGGAATGTGATCCAACTTAAACTCCAAAACTGCAACTGTTTGCCCATGCCGGGCACATGATTTCTTGCAGGCAACAAGGGCATCCTGGGTATTTTGTATGATACTGGAGAACGTGGCTGTGTTCTCGAAATCATCCTGTGTGAAGGTCTTCACCTCAAAGAAGAATGGCACCAATCTGTCTTTCAATCGATCTACAGTTGCCTCTTCAGCAGTCAACCTCTTGGCAAAGATTGCCTCCAACGTGTTGAGAATTCCATCTAAGATGTTCGTCATTGCCTTTCTGACCCTGACAAAATCTGTCTGTGATGCATCATAGAATCCCCGGCCTGTGACTACTGAAGAATACCATCTGGCGAAGTCGTACCTATCTCCCTGCTGGATAACACCTCCCTCAACCAAAGAGTGTTGAGGTATGCTCATCAAAGCCCCTAAACGGAGAACAACTCTCGTCTAATAGATGCGAGCCTCACCCCAAGCATGGTTAACTGCTTCCACTCTAGCCATAATATCGGAAGCTTGCCCGTAGGCATGTGCAAGATCTTCCATGAACTTTCTTGTTTTTGTACGCACACTGGCAACCCACTTGTCTGCCTGCTGTGCCATTCTCTTTAAATCTTCTAACCCACTGATTGACTCCCTGGAAAACTTGGCTGGAAGTTCAATTGCAGAATTTTTTTGCCCACAAGGACGGGACAAGTGTTGCACGTAGCCAATCAGTGTCTTGTTCTCTACCTTCAACCTTTTGTATTTGCCCTCAACATGGGACAATCTATCCTTGAGTGCCCGATAGGAATTATCGCACTCCTCTACCACTTGTGCTCCAGTAGGGCGGCCTAGTTCCATGGTTGTCACAACATAGATTTCAGAAACGGCCTCATCTCTATCACATTCTACCCGAGGAACTGCCATATGCAAGGTTCGGGATCCATCCTCATCTGTGGATATTTTGGAGAACTTCCTAGCCTTTTTCTTTGCTGGAGGTGCGCTGATCCTCTGTAATAATTCCTCCATCTTGGCTGCGGGATCGGTCTCATCCACAGGATCATGCCTCATTCTGTCCCTTAGCCATTCTGGCACCTCTTGCCGCATGTCAGATATAATAAAAGGCTGTTCTACCTCAGCCTCCACCTCATGAACTTCTCCTCTGCCATCGTTCTGACGAGGCTCACCGTCATCAATAGGCTCCGTGTCTCCCGAGCTCTGGGCATCCTGATCTGAAGTAGCATCACCCTCGAGAGCCGCCTCAATTTCCTGCTGAAATTGAGAATCAATAGCCGTCCCCTCATCTATCTCTTGCTGATTTTCCTGCTGATGATCTTCTTGGGGCATGTTGATGCTCTGACCCACTAATTCCCTACGAGGTGGCTGATTCTCTGCTCGCACCGTCTGCTCTACGTCCAATCTCTCCCTCTGATCAACAAACAAAGACACCTCCTGTAAGCTTGGAGAGTGTGTCCGAGATGGCATATGCATGGACTCCTCAACTACCACTGGCTCAAGTCGAACTGGCTCCTTTCCTCTAGGCTCTGGAGTTGGATTACTCCGCCTCCTCTAATTAGTTGCTAGTAATTTGTTGTCTCCCATCAAATTGTAGGTAAGAGGAATTGACCTTCCCTTGAGTCGACTGACATGCCTCTCTACCCAACTCCATGTAAATGTCAAGACTGGGATACAAAATGTATCCAAGTCAGTGATCTCTGGCTCAGACCAATCCGGGAGAGGTAAAGGTGTATCTCTTACTGTCTCGTAGCCAGCCTATACTACGTTTATATCCTCCTCAATCTGATCTGGTACTGGGATGATCTCACATTCTCTGACCATCACCAACGGTATCCGAGAGAATTCTCTTTCTGACTTCGATCTCATCCACTGCACTAGCCCAAAAGTCTTCGATCTGCACCTTGTGCCTGAACTCTTCTGTCAATATCCATCTGATGTTTCTATGGGGATCATAGTAATGTCTGCTGGTGTGATAGGAAAGGTGGAAGAATTGGAGCTCCGCTTCTGCCTCCCTTGCTGCTTGCAGCGATGGGCAGATTTCATCTGAATTCCCCATGGTAATTGGGAATCCGAGTCCACCTTTCTTCTTCTTCTTCAGAATCTTATCATAGGCAATCAATTGCCTAGATACTTCCAGCATCACTATCCTGTTTGTGGGATACCGAGGCAATCTGTATGGATAGGAGGAAAATCCTTACAGCCTTATATAGGTGAATTTTGGAAATTGAATAAACCAACATCCGAATTTCTCAATCATTTCTTGTGCCTCCCTTGATATTCTATGGTGGGTTCTCTACTGCAAGGTCCTCGTGATATGCATTGTAAAGGCGTCATTGACCCTCTTGTAATTAGTTGTGCTTGTCAGATGCAACTGTGGACAAGCTTCATATATTTTAAACTGATGGGATTCGCAACTGATTGGTTCCTTGTAAGAGATCCCTTTGTATCTCGTCATGCGAGCTAGCATATAGACAAGGTAGGAGCCCATGTAAAATGTCTTCGTTCTCCTCACGCCACGAAGCTGCTCATGTATGTTATCACTGATCATCAGTGCCCAATCCATGTAATCCTTTCCCTCCAACACCAAGTTGACGAAATAGAACATCCAAGGTTCAAAGATGAACGCTTGGGGGCATCCTCCAACTCTGCTCAGCATCATAATGAGATCACCAACTCCTGTCTCAAGTCCTCTGAGACTATCTGCTTGCGCAATTTAGTGCGAGTTGGCTTGGGTTTAATCATCCACCTAGTGTTTATCAAATCAGCACACCGGTCTGTGGTGAATGAGTACATCTTTCCAGCTCTCTCTTTCGTCTTGTAGATCTTCTCATGAACTAGAATCCCAAATGTCTCTCCGATCGCTTCAGGTGTCAGGTTGGCCAACACCTTGCCATCTGGTGAAGTGACCATCCTCTGTTCTGCATTGTAGTGGTTGGCGCACTCCATGATGAGTTCTGGACACCAGATAGCTGGCAGAAAGTTGGCAGCTACATACAATCCACTTCTGACAATACTGTGCGAAGTCACCGACAGGTGATGGCCTCCAGTCCCCAATATCCTTCTTCTGAATGCTTCCATGTTGAATGAGCCTAAGTTCGTGTCAGCTAGCCTGCCGAGCTTTGATGAAAATTTGGATTCTGGGAAGAATGACTTGCCCAATTTCTTGATCAGAACCTGTCTGGACTCGATGTGGTTGTTTCTGCCTGCAGCTCTTCTGCTTGATTCGGCCATTCTGCAAAAAGGCAAGAGAGTCATTAGAAAACAAGATTTTATAAAACAATATATCACTTTTGAGGGTGCCAGCAGATTTTTAAATAAAAAGGCTGCAACACTGTCACTTTCAGCTGCAAACCTCAACTACGCCTGTTTACTTCAACGTTCTTAGAAGTTTCTTCTCTGGTTGCAGCAACACAATGCCAAACACTTGGAAATGTTTGCTTGCAGCAATTTACTTTCAACAAATTTGAAACCTCCTCTTTGAAGTTCGTACTTCTCCTTATAACTTAGCAACTTTCAACAACTTCGAACTTTCCTCTCAAGTCATACTTCAGCATTCAGTAACTTCACTTTTGGCAAATTCGTACCTTCTCAGCAAATGCAGCAACTGGCAACTTGAGAATCGTGCCTCTCAGCAACTGCAGCCTCAGCAAGTTAAGTCGCACTTCCTTCAGCAACTTCAACTTTTACAAATTTGCACTTCTCCTTTAGCTCTCTCACAATTTCGAACTTCTCAGCAATTGCAATCTCTTCAAAAAAATTCGTACTTTCACTTAGCCAATATTTTTGCATTCAGCAGTTGGTGAGAGGAATGAAGAGGATTTTAAAATCTTATAGCCTGGTTGAATTCCTGCAGAGGCTATACTTGGCAAATTTTTGAATTCATTTTCCCTCTCTTTTCTCCGTTGTAACACTTGTCATCTGAGGCATCTTCTAGAAGTATGAATTCATCACCTCTGCATAGGCCTGTCTCACCGCGTTTGATTTCTTAAAATATTAAATTGTTCACTTGCTTGAACAATTTCGAAATGTTTGGCTAAGTCATTTGATCTTGTCTTTGCTTTGGCAAAATTATCTAGCTCAAAACTTCTAGCGAAGTGCCTCTCATTCATTTTGTTCGTTTGTCTTAGAGAAATCTCTCAATTTTGCCTTAGGAATTTTATTTAAAATAGGCACTGGGCAAAATACCTATCGAAACGATGTGGACATGGCGTGGAGAACATTTGAATCACCTCTGAATTGCGAATGTTTAATACCCAGAAGAAAAATTCTTCCCGAATCCATTGTTTTCATGTGTATCCGGACGAAGGGGTTCTTTTAATTTTATTATTTAAAAAATAATAAAAATGGCTAATGTTTTTAATCTTATCCTCCGGATGTCTTCCACTCTTGTAATTTCCCATTTCTTGGCCTTGGCAAATTCTCTTGATTTTCCTGAAAAAATTCCCTTCTGAAGATTTTTCTAACTCTAGAAACTAGCATCATCCTCTAGGCGTGTTCTTCATTTTTCCCTTTAAAAAAATGCCTTAGGAATTTAAATTTAATTATTTTACCCTTGAAGGGCGCATAAAGCATGTCCTCCTTCCATTTCCTTTCTTAGGCAATTCCACGCCTAGACATTTCCTTTCTTACTTAGCCATTTTCACTCTTCAAGTCTGCACTTACTAGGCACATTTCATGATGTGAAGAGGAAGAAATAAATAAAAATAAACCTTGGTCTTTTAAACAGTCACGCCCCCTTAGCATTACTTCCCCCTTGGCGCATATGACATGGTGACCCCTCACCTTCCTTGAGCGCATTTCACATAATAGACTTTCACCTTCAAGCGCATTTCATCTTTACCACTTAACGTTTTTATCTTTCACCTTCTACCTTTTACTTGGGGCGTAAATGCCATGAAGAAATCTCACGCCTAGGGTGACCCTTCACCTCCTTCTAGCGCATTTGGGCTAGTGGACTTCCATTTTATCCTTGAGCGCACTCATCACATGTGAAAAACCTTCCACGCCTAGGTGTCTTTTCATCTCCCATAAGCGCATTTGCTAGTGTGAGGAGGAATTCGTTTACTTTAAGTGGTTGTTCAGCTCCCCTAAGCGCATTTAGGCCATGTAACTTCCAAGTTGGGGCGCATTTCATAGTGTTAGAGGAAATTTCCACGTCCTAAGTGACCTTTCACCTCCTTCTAGCGCATTTATCATATGATGCTTCCACTCTTGGGCGCATTTGCTAGTGTTGGAAGGAATTCCGCCCCCCTTTAGTGGCTCTTCACCTCCTCTTGGCGCATATGAGGGTGTTGACTTCCTTCCTTTGAGCGCATTTGAGGATGCCTTAGGAAATTTTGATGTCTCAGGGTGACCTTTCACCTTCCTCAAGCGCATTTAGCCTTGGCAACTTCTACTTTAGGCGCATTTCACTATGTGAGATGGACAATCCACGCCTAAGCTTGACTGTTCAGCTTCCTTGGGCGCATTTACTAGTGTGAGGAGGAATTCTACATGCCTTAGAGTAATTTTCATGCCTCTTGAAGGCACATTTCACTCTTGCTCAAGGAAATCTCATACTTAGGACCTTTTTTGTACCTTTCATTTCTCCTGGGCGTGTATGAAGGTGTTTAATGCCAATTATCATTTATGAATTTCCAACGCCCTAACCCTGTTTTGGCTTTCTATTTTTAGTAAAATTAGGGTTTCATTGCATTTCACCCTGCTTTGCACTGGAACTGGCGTGGTTGTGCCTCCATCTGGTGTCGTCATCCTGTTCACATCGTATCCGGCCTTAGCCATTTGCTATTTTTAGCAAACCCTAGAATTGATCAATTTCTGTATCTCTGTTTGCTTTGAAATTTGCTCCAGTTGCCTCTGATGCTGTGAGAGACCTATTCATGCTTGCTTCTGGTGCTGATTTTAGCCACTTGCTATTTATAGTAAGTTTCAAAGTTGCCTGCTCCAATAGCTCCGTTCGACCCGAAACTTGCTATGTCTGATCCTGATAACTTGAGTGCTCTGTTCATACCGACTTCCAGCGCAGGCCTGCTATTTATAGCCGTGTCCTGACTTACTAAAAATAGTAAGTCCTCCGATTTTGCTCAAAATTTGCCAGTAGGTAGCCCGAACGATGCTAATCATGGTGGCGTGCTTCGTTTTGACATCTCTGCATTTCGCTTCATCTATTTTTAGACATGGCAAGGAAACCCTAATCTGACTTGCATGTGGTCCAAACTACTCATGATTTATATTGTTTGTCGTTCTGTTCGCTGGAATGAAGTGCTAAGTAGCTGCTGGATTGAAGCTGCTATTTATAGTAAGTGTCCCAAAAGTGGTCCATTGGATGTTGGACGAGTTTGCATGTCACAATGCCCGTGGGATCTCAAAAAACCCAGAAAACTGGTCAAAGTTCTGGCACTGGCTAAAAATAGTAAGTCCCTGAAAACTGATCCGATCCACTTGTATGTCATATCACTACGAAGCTCTCGCGAAACCCAAATGGAATATCCAGACATGCATTGAAAATTCTTGCATGCAAACCCTAAAAATAGCCTCGAAAGGCTGACCTCTGAAAGTCCCCGACTTGATTTGCATGTTACACCATCGCGAAGGTCTTGGAAAACCCAAATCAATTCTCTTGTCATTCACCGAAGAATTGCTTGTCTAAACCCTAAAAATAGCCTCCGAAGGTTGAACTGCTAAAAATAGCCAGTTGTCTGAACCCGTTCAAATTTCGCGTGTAGGCACTCTGAAGCTGCCTGATTGTGCTGAAGTCATTAGAATCCCGAAATCCTGAGGAACAAGCCTCGAATTAGGCACTTACTAAAAATAGTAAGTGGTCGGATTTCAGTGAGATTTCAGGGGGATTCTGCCTTGAGCTTTCTGAATGTGTTGTTGCACTTAGATTTCACCTGAGTCACTCAATCTTGACCTCGAACGGGTCTAACGGATAGAAACCCTAAATTTGTCAATTACTTCAACTGAGGTCAAACGGGACATCCCCGAAAGGACAAAAAAAACCAAAGACAGAGAGAACCAAAGCCAAAAGACCAGAATGGAGTAAAAATTAGGGGGTCCCCATCTTGGATGGGGTGATGTGTGAAAAGGTCGCAACAGATCCCAATCACTGTTAAACCTAAGTTCACGTGGATTTCTATTCTTTCCTAAAGTGATTTTACTCTTGTGACCTAATTCTTTGTATTTTCGGTGAGATTTAAGTGCAAATAGCCAACTACAGGATCATTGAGACCCTGACAAGCGCATTCTAGTGATAGCCAAACAACTAAGCCTGGTAAATGAACATTTGGAATGTTTCACTGCATAGAATGGATAATTTTCCAGCAGATATTTTAAGTTCTATCCTTTATATTCTGTGAGAAGCATCTGTCAGGTCATTGGTTTTCTTAATTTTTCTTTCAATGACCAGATCAGTAGGCATTTCAATTCTCGGGAAATGAAAGATAATAAATATTGAATCAGGAGGTGAACATGGAGTGAATATAAATAATAAATTAATTATTGTTGTAGTTGAATCAGCTTATGAACATGGACTCAATACTGTTTCATCTACTCGAGAACATATACTTGAAAAACATTCCCAGTCACCTCCAAGATATCTTTCACAAAAACCAGTTCATTTTTGAAAGAAAAGTAGAACTAAAGGATTTTCTGTTTATTTTTATCTTAATTTTCAAATTCTTAATAAAAAATACAGGATCAAACTCAAAATTACATATATATTTATTCCTAAATATCTCTAAAAAAGATGGTCAAGTTAAAATGGCCCTTCTGGTCATACATCAAAAATTTCAGAACAGGATAAAAGCATAGTACTGTGAAGTCTGACAAACATTGATGGTCTATACTATTTAGACACATGCTTTTCTTTATGAATTTCCATACTCACCACAAGAGCAAGTGTCTGGACCTTTGGGTTCTTGTTCCCAAGGCGTTTCTTAACAGCTTTCAGAACATCCTTTGCTTGTCTGCTTCACCAAAACCAAA
Organism: Sequoiadendron giganteum; assembly: GCA_007115665.2. NCBI lineage: Eukaryota > Viridiplantae > Streptophyta > Pinopsida > Cupressales > Cupressaceae > Sequoiadendron > Sequoiadendron giganteum. The sequence continues at coordinate 673,326,312 of CM021104.1, forward strand.
TAAGTTCCAACCAGCATAAATTAAGGATACTATAATTTTCAATAGGTAATGTGAATATAAGAAATAAAAAGGCATGTTCAGTTTAAGTATCCTAGGAAAAACTCTTTGTAAAAATATGGCAAAAAGAACCTCAAGGAGTAAGACTGAGATTTCCAATTCAATTAATGTATTAGAAGAGGGGAACATGAATATTTCTTTTTTTGCTGTATATAGATTATATTGTAAAAGCAGATGAAGCAAGAGAAGTATCCTTATTTCAATAATCAAAAAAATACCCTGCTTGATTACAGAGAACATTTCATTAAGACATACAAATGCTTTATCATAAGTTGATGCATATATAAATAAAAATCTCTTTAGTACAAACTTTTGCACAAACTGCTATACTAATTTCAATAAAAATGGTTATTTATGACAGAAACCATTCCAGACATTATATTAATGAAATACTTTATTACAACAACCAAAAACAGATGGAGAAAGTTCCCAATCCATGTTACATTTACAAGGCAAATCCATGTTTGAATATCACCAAAACCTGCCTGCAAACCAAACAATGAATTACACCTGCCTCAATATCGCCTATTCTGGGTAATATTACATGCAAAGGCAGAATAATATGTAAGTTTCAAAACTGGATGTTATGGATCCTGTTATAATGCTGGCTTAAAAGTTCACTACCAATGGTTGTTGGAAAGTCCTGACCCTGAACTGATTTATAGTTTGCAGAAGTTACTTTTTTATTTAACAGCGGAAGAGAAGCCATCCCAATATATTCAAATGTTAGACATCTTGACACAACATCCGAAGAACCAAACCAAGATTTTCTATCCCAGCCATGTTTTTGTGGACCTCAGCTTAATGGATGATAGAATTAAGTGCTTCATGTTAGTCATTCCACTCTAATGCACCATATATAAATGCCCTTGCCAAAACCCACCTAAAGCCAACTCAATATTGTGCACCTTATCCAAAGTCATAAAAACTCACGAATACTTCCCAGTTTCAAAAGTATTCATTTCAAACTAACACTTGCTGCAGTTTTGTGTTGATTGAGTACTGATCAACTGAGCTAGGGGATGCCCACCAATTCTCAGGAGTCCGTCCAGACTTGCCACATTGGCCAAAATTCTTATTCATTTTGGTGAATGTTTGATAGTCTATGATGTGGTTTCATATTGCTTATGATCTGCTATAAGTTTGGCTATTATTTGGATGAATGAATACTGCTGTTCATGCATGAATATACTCAGAAAATTATATCAGAAAACTAGGGTTTGAGCATAAATTAAGAATCAGAAAATTAGGGCATCATTTTGTGTGGCAAAAATAAGAAAAATCTGCACATATATTGGCTGGGATATTTCAGTGGTATCAGAGCTTGAATCCTGCCAGCCTGAGGAAATTTTATGCAATCACCATTTCAATTTTACTACCAAAGAAGAATACGACAGCAGGAAGAAATGGGTGAAAATAACTCTAGAGGGAATGATCAGCCTTGGGAGACTTTTTGCAAGTCTTTGCCCAGCAACAAACACAAATGTTGCAAGCTTTTCAAGAGCAACTAGTGTCTATGCTTGGAGATTTGAGGGTTGACCAGCAAACCCCAAGAGCAAACAGCAGTGCTAACAACAATAAATGGGTAGAGCAGCTACCTACACCAGAAGAGCCTTTACTACAGTATCGGATAGGCCATTTCGGCCTACTTTTGTGGAGACTCCAGCCGAGGAAGAAGAAGACACTCATGTTAAGGATGACATAATGTTTGCTTATGATGAATATATGGAGCTTCCAGAGGCAGTTAGAACTGTCATCCACCTACACCAATACATGGACCAGCAAAGGAATAAGAAGAGAAGCAAGCAAGGAAGGCGTCCTCAAAAGTAATACAAGGAATACAAAGAAGCATTGAATAAAGTTCCTCTCCCACACTTTGACAGCAAGACAAGTGCTAGAGCATGGGTTCACAAGCTAGATACGTTTTTGAAGCTCAAACCTATGTTGGAAGAGGATGTGATTCAATTTGCAACTATGCACCTTGAGGGAGTGGCTTATGATTGGTGGCATCATGGGCTTGTGACTCAAAGCCATAATATGATCCATTCTTATGAGGAATTCACTAACAAGCTCATCGCAAGGTTTGATAGGAAGAATGTGGAAGTCTACTACAGAGATTTGGCATAGTTGAGGCAAGCGGGGTGTGTGAACTCATACATTAATGAGTTCCAATAAATTGCTATTATGGCACCCAATATGACAGAGTAAAGGGTGGCAATGCTATTTGTGGAAGGGTTGAATGATCGGTTGAAGGGTTTGGTGAAGGCACATAGGCCTAACACTCTTGATGATGCTACTCCTCCACCACTTCAACCACCAAAGAAAGATTTTAGAGAAGATAGACCATTTCTAAGAAGTGTTAACCAGCCTAAGTCCACACCTCCTAGGATGGACAATGAGTCAAGGAATGAGTTGAGAAGGAAGAAGCTTTGCTTCTCTTGCAAAGAACCATAGGAGTCGGGTCATAGATGCCTTGGAAGGGAAAACTACATCTCATAGAAGTCACTTCCGATCTGGATAATGAGGCAGTTGAAGGCACTAGTTCAGATAGTGATGAGGATCATGTGCCAAGGTTGGAGCTTGATACTAAGGCACAAGGTACTATTGCTTTTCTTCCAACTGTCCATAAGTATCATCCCTTTTACTTAAGGGGAATTGTAAGAGGGCAACAGGTTTCATGTTTAGTAAATAGCGGTGCAACACATAATTTCATTGATGAAGCTTTTGTGGCTAAGAGAGGGTTGCACGTAGAGGAGTTTCATGGATTCAGCATCATGTTAGCAGATGGATTCAAGATGAGTTGCACTAGGAAGATACCCCAATTGAGTATTCAATTGGATGACTATTCTTTGGTTGATGAATCCTATGTAGTTGCCATTGGTGGAACCAAGAATGTGCTAGGAATCCAATGGTTAGAATCACTTGGCTGATATGTTCAAGACTTCCAAAGGATGGAGTTGGAGTTCACATCAAAAAGAAAACAAATAGTGTTTGAAAGCTAGCAATAAGGATCTACCAAAGGGTATGACAGCCAAGAGGATGGAGGTTTGGGACAGCCTTATCATAACTAGAGAGGCATGCAACTTTCAGCTAGATACACCTCTTGGATCAGCACTTAGCGATGGACAACTAACAAAGGATGAAGACTTGATTAAGCCCCTTGAAGATACTACAAAGAGGTATGATGAAAGCTCTGATTTTCTATTTTATGACAGCAATCATATTTCTGGGCATAACCATGAGATAGCAGCTACTTCACATGGGAAAAATGAGTTGGAAGAGCCTCCCATTGTTGGCACTCATGAGTTGGGTGTTAGGCACGAGGAAGATGTTGAAAATTCAAGCCACAAGAAGTTTGATTTTGTATATCATACCATGGATGATATCAAGAGAACTTGAGTCTTGTGTGATGGCTGGTTGCAAAGAGCTAGAAGGGAAAATATGTTGGCTGCCCAAACAAAACAGTACTTGCAAGAGCTCAAGGAACGATGTAATCAGTTAGATCAAGCCAAGAGGCAAAGGGAGTCGCACACTAGATCTCTATTTCTTCCAAAGGAAGGATGCATAGCGATGGTCCAAGCAAAGGAAAGGTCTTATGAAGAAAGTGTTGACGTGTTTTTTATCACGACATCAACACAGAATAAAAATGCCCAACAGTCATTCTATTCTCTCTTGATCAAAGTATTCCGCATGCTAAGATTGCGTGAAAGTTCATGCGTTCAACTCCAAGGTTCCTTTAACGCGAATAGACTCAGTTGGCTAATGTGAATATGCTGGGTATTCAAGGGGACTTACGTAGTTGTTCGATTTTGTGAAGCAATTAGGATATGAATGATTTGACAATATTGCTCTGACTCTTAAATTAACCGGGAAATACTGAATTTAAAGGGATAGGGATAAGGATTCTACAAATCTACTTCTAAAGGGGTGGAGGACGAGGATCGACTTAAACAATCTTCAAACCAGACTTTGCTTCGTCTCCTTTCGGACAACTCTGACAAAGTTGGTGCAATCTTCAAAGGATGAGAAAGGTGTTCAAATTACGACACAACATGTACATACCATCACCACGATGCATACGGACATATGAGCCACAATCGAAGTTAAGTGTCAATACTCCAGTTGACCACGCAAGGCGAACTTACCATCAGTAAGCCCGCTAGTGGTATGGATGAAAGAAGATATGCTCAAATCACAACGCCAATTCTGTTGACGTGTTTTTTATGACGACATCAACACAGAATAAAAATGTCCAACGGTCATTCTATTCTCTCTTGATCAAAGTATTCCGCATGCTAAGATTGCGTGAAAGTTCATGCGTTCAACTCCAAGGTTCCTTTAACGCGAATAGACTCAGTTGGCTAATGTGAATATGCTGGGTATTCAAGGGGACTTACGTAGTTGTTCGATTTTGTGAAGCAATTAGGATATGAATGATTTGACAATATTGCTCTGACTCCTAAATTAACCGGGAAATACTGAATTAAAAAGGGATAGGGATAGGAATTCTACGAATCTACTTCTAAAGGGTGGAGGACGAGGATCGACTTAAACAATCTTCAAACCAGACTTTGCTTCGTCTCCTTTCGGACAACTCCGACAAAGTTGGTGCAATCTTCAAAGGATGAGAAAGGTGTTCAAATTATGACACAACATGTTCATACCATCACTACGATGCATACGGACATATGAGCCACAATTGAAGTTAAGTGCCAATACTCCAGTTGACCACGCAAGGCGAACTTACCATCAGTAAGCCCGCTAGTGGTATGGATGAAAGAAGATGTGCTCAAATCGCAACGCCACACTCCACAATTAACAACTACTTGCATAAAACAAAGTCTACTCTACTCTATCTACTTGAATTGGAAAGACGAACAAGCCTTGCTAGCTACTCACAATAGAAGATAGAACCACCAAACAATGATAAATCTTTATATTATGAGAGTGTTCACAACAACTTCTTACAAAGTTCTCAATGGGAAAACTTCCTTTCCTCCTCAATCTAAACTAACTTCTAAGCTAAATGCTATATGCCTTCTATTCTCTAGCTCAACTCTATCTCTGATTCAATTCTAGTTCTAATCTAATAGATTACAAATGAGGGGGGATGCCCCTTTTATAGTTAGCCCATTTCAATGGACGCTTAGGATTCAATTACAATAAAAGGCTCAGATCGAGCCACCTATGCCCTAATTAGGGTTTCTGCCCTAAAAACCGCCATTGAGGGGAGTGGGGCAATAAATGCACAGAATATTCTCCACTCCCCTGCAGGAACCATAATGAGCAATTAATGCCCACTATCTTCTTCTGGAAGATCTTCATCAAGCAGCGCGTTCCCACTGTCCTGTTCTCGGACTGCAAACTCGATCAATCGGGCCAATACCGCTTCAACCTCCTGGGCAGAAATTGGTGGAATATGGTTGAGCTGGAACTCCAAGACCGCTACCGTTTGACCGTGCCGAGCGTAAGACTTCTTCCATGCCACCAAGGCGTCCTAGGTATTCTGGATTATACTGGAGAAAGTGGAGACATTCTCAAAGTCATCCAGGACAAGCGACCTCGCAGCTGAGAAGAATGGAGCCAGTTTGTCTTTCAAGCCATCAGCAGTTATTTCCTCTGGGGCCAACTTTCTAGCAAATATGGCTTCTAATGTATTGAGGACTCCCTCCAAGATGCTACCCATTGCTTTCCTCACTCTGGCTGAATCTGCCCTTGCTGCATCGTGAAATCCACGGCCTGTGACCACCGAGGAGTACCAACTGGTGAAATCATACTTGTCACCATCCTGAATCACACCTCCATCCACCAAAGTTTGTAGAGGTATATGCATCAAAGCCCCCAAACGAAGTACAGTCTTTGTCTGATAGATGCGGGTATCGCCCCAGGCCTAATCCACCATGTCAATCCGTGCCAAAATACTTGAGGCCTGCTGATAAGCATTGGCGAGGTCCTCCATGAATTTCCTTGTCTCAGTACGAACATGGCTAACCCACTTGTCCGCTTCCGTTTCCATCTTCTTTAAATCCTCTAAGCCAACAACTGACTCCCTCGGAAGCTCTGGTGGGCGTTCTACTGTTGGGTTTGCTGGTTCACCTAGACGTGCTAGATTTTGCACATATCCTATCAAGGTTTTGTGCTCCTTCTTCAATTTCTTATACTTCCCCTCCGTGCGGAGCAACTGATCCTTCAATGCCTGATAGGAGTTATCGAACTCCTCAACAATTTGGGCTCCCGTAGGACGACCCAACTCTACCGTGGTGATCACGTAATTTTAAGGCCTCTCCTCGATTCAATCACAATCCTCTCTCGGAACAGCCACCTGAAGCGTGTGAGAGCCTGACTCATCAGTCGAGATCTTTGAAAACTTCCTGGCCCTGTTCTTTTCTGGTGGCGCACTGATCCTCCTGAGGAACTCCTCCATCTCGATGGCTGGATCCGTATCATCCTCGGGTTCTCTTCTCATTCTGTCCGAAAGCCAATCCGGCACCGTCTGCTGCGGATTGCAAATGACAAGGGGCTGCTCTTCCGTTGCCTCCACCTCGTGTACTTCTCTTCTTGCACTGTTCTGCTAGGGCTCATCATCTTCCACGAGTTGCGTATCTCCTGACCCTTGGGTCCCCTGTTCTGTGTTTTCCTCTTCCTCCAATGTCATGTCCAACATCTGTTGGAAACGAGTGTCAGCCACTGTTTCCTCTTCTTCCTCTTGTCGACCAGCCCTAGATGTACTGACGCCTATACTATCTGATTCTCGGATGTTGGGTTGATCTACCTCCTCAAGCTCTCGCTCTTCACCCAATCCTGCCCTCTGATCAGTAAATAATGAAATCACTCTCAAACTCGAAGACTGAGTTTGTGAGTGCATAGGTGATGCCTGTTCCATCCTCAACGGTATCGGCTGGATCTGTACAGCATCTTTTCGGCAGTAGGAATCCCAAATGCCTCTCCGATGGCATCTGGTGTGAAGTTGGCAAGCAATTTGCCATCCGGCGAGACAATGGTTCTACGCTCCGGCTTGTAGTAGTTCGCACACTCCATAATTAGCTCCGGGCACTGAATTGCTGGTGGAAAACCAGCGGCTGCGTAGATACCACTCTTCATGATGTTATGTGCCATGATTGATGGTTGATGGCCTCCCAGTCCGTACATCCTAGACTTGAGTGCATTTAGATTAAACGACCCAAGGTTGGTGTCACTTAATCCTGCCAACTTTGAAACAATTGCCAATTTTGGGAGAAATGACTTGGCGAGCCTTTTGATCATTGCCTATCGGGATGAGCTAGCCTTGGCCGTTTCATTGTTTGCAGCTCTGCCTGCAGCTCTGCTTGTTCCTGCAACATCCTTGGCTCCAGCCATCTGCAAGAATAAGATAGAATAATAATAAGTTAGTTTGCAGATTTTTAATAAAATAAAATAGCCTCCGAGACGGCTGCGGATGTGGAGTTAGTTTTTGAAAATAAAATTCTTCAGCATAATTATCTAACTCCAAACCTCAAATTGTATAAAAACTCTGAGCTTATAAAGAAGCTTCCAGCAACTGCACTCCGACTGGCGAAGAAAATTACAGCAAACCAACAACTTTCAGCAATGTGAACAATTTTCTCAGCACAAATAATTCGAATTCTCTTGACCACACTTCGTTGACTTCAGCAATTTTAGAAGAAATAAAGAGATTGTTGCAATATGAAATTTTGAATTTCTTCTCAACTCTAACAGCAATCAACTTCCTCAACACTTCCGACTTTCAGCAGTTTTGAAAATAAAGATCTCTAGAGAAAA